>VZTZ01033149.1:0-54239 GCA_013400955.1 Drymodes brunneopygia
TCTGTGTGGGTTTGATGATGACCTTTATTCTATCTTTTGTGAGAGAGAATAACTTCAATTCTTTGCCAATTTCTTGGATCTTTTCAAATGCAAATAATATGAATATTCTTCTCTTTCATCATAACCACAGGGTAAGAAGAGAGAGTAGACAACTCTAAGTTTTTCACTCTGAAAAAAAACATCAAACAGAAAGGCCAAATTCAAATTCTGTTATTAATTTCTAAATTGTACCAGAATCCAGAGATCAGAGAAGGTTTAAAACGTAACCATTGCTACGGGATGGGGGGTGTATCTATGTGCACCCTGCTCTGCATTCTGTCCTTAAACTTGGTTTTCTGAGACATATTCATTTAGCAGTCTTGCAAACCAGAGTCATACTCAGATTTGTATGCTGTTTAGGAGTTTTGCAAATCTCAGCCTGATAACCTGCAGATCATGGTTCCATCTCCTCAGGGCATTCATTTAGGGACATGTACAGAGTACTGCACATGAATAAATCCACTGAAACCAACAAAAGTGCCAACACACTTGAAATTGCAAACTGTGGCACCAGGCTGAACTGGACTCCTGAAATCAGTCATCATGTCTGGTTTTGCCATTCCCTTTTTGCCACAGACCAGTCAAAGTAAAATATGACTTTTAGGCTGATTCCTGTGACAGACACATGCAGCTTTTGAACCATCAAAGGTACTCTTCTCTTTCTCTGGCAACACTTTGGGTGCTTAGGAAGAAAGGACAGAAATTTTTGTGTGGCTCATTTGCTAAGGGCTTGCTTCTCCTCTTGTATGGTTCATGGCTGGCTGGTTGCATTGTACCCCATATGCCAGAACTTACATTAGAAATAAAGAAAAGAAGTATTTATTTCCATAAATTAAGGACAAAAGAAAAAGAAAGAAAAAAGAAACTATTAAAATGTTCTATCCTGTTGGGCCATTATGTCTTAAATGATTATGGCAGGTAGAAGTAGATGGAAGATATGCCAGACATGAGCTTGGGAATAGTGTGTAACTTTCCCAGCTAATAAATGATAATTTATAAAACTGAGGGACATTAGAATTCTTTTGGTATAGTGTCACTTGGCGGTCCTTTTTATTTTTTATTTACACCACGCTCAAGAAAGTACCTCTTGATAGTTGAGCTTGATAAATGGAGAAATTACTGATAAAAAAAGAGGCATTCAGTCTCAGCTTGTGTAGAGATGCTCCTATAACTCCTGGCAGAGCTGGAAATACCAGCTGTCCTCAGCCTTGCTCAAGCCAAACCTCTCTTCAGTGAAGGACAGCTTGACAGCTTTTTCTAACACTCCTCCCACCCCGCAGACATTCCCTCAGACAAGAGGCTGCTCCAAAAAAAAACAAGTAAAGCATTCTGAAGAGTAGAGGTGAGTCTGGGAGTGGTGATGGATGAAGTCTGTACTGTCCATACATTACCATCTGCTAAAAAATTGCATCTTTTGCAAGCTTTACCTCTCAAGAAAGAATGTTGAGGTGTTTCAGAAATAGAGGTGTGAGGCACAGGCAGCTCCTGCTCAGATGACGGTCCCCAAAAGGCTGAAATAATTGTGAAAATATCAGTTTTTGCAACATAATAACATTGCTGACATCCCTGTATCCCACCAATAGGTCAGTCAACAAAGCCTGTAGAAGTCATGGCAGACAGGGAGGAAGTGCAGGAAGCTTGGATGTTCCAGGTCATCTCAAGATGTACATTCAGCTGTTTGGAGCTCACCAATAACTCCAGGAGAGACACACATGGAAGAGCCTTCATCTCCATGGAAGCTAAACTGGCAAGCTGGGTACATAATTTTGACACTGGGACGAAATCCCACTTTATCCAGTTGGGTATTCTGCCATGGATACATAAATGCTGCATTTCTCAGAAAAGCCAAATAGTTCTCCAGTTCCTGCAGCCTTCCAAAGTGGAATTGCATAAAACGGAAATGTTCTCTGTCTCTGCTGGCTATGAGTTTATCATTTAATTGAAAAGACTTTATTACTGTCAGGACTTCATACCCAAGCAGTGCTAGAGCAAAGTCTCACATTGCTGTGAAGTGCTGCAGTCTGTGATGGTGGGACAGTAACTGCTGACAGAACAAGTTCCCACGTTTGCAAGGTTCAGCAGACTCCAGCTAAGGGAAGTATTTATAAAAATGCAGCCACATCAACTGCTGTTTTCCTGGTACATTCCCTGAACTTTGCCTAAATTGCTTTACCTCAATTCATCCTTTTGAATGCCACACATTCGTTCTTGTTCTCCTTTTGACATCTAGAGGTAAATTTTTCTCTTTTACAGAGATGCAAATCCAGACTAAATGTACCAGCTTCTCTTAATTTCCTATGTTTAAGGCAAGAGTTCTGTAAAATGATGCTAGATATTTGCATTTATAAAAACATTCAAGAAAACATTTTCTTCCTTCGTGTGTATCTGTGATGGAGAAGTGTGCTGATCCTAGCATTAAAGTGACCTGTGCACAGGGGATGAGCTAGAAAAGCTGAAAAATCACATGTAAGAGTAGATCTCTCTGAGCACAGAATATGAAATATTAAACAACATAATTAATGTCAGAACATTTACCATTTTCAGTCCACCAGAGACAAGGGGAAAAAGAATGAATTGAATTAAATGCTCTATATATCAAACTGTCCAGAGCAAGGGAGGGTGTGTGTCTGCAGTGGCCTGGAGCTGAGAATGGGGGAAGGAAACTTCTTAAAATGCACAAGAATGAAGGGGACCCAAACAAAGAATTAAATACTGGACCCTCATCTGGCACAGATAGCAAGGCAAGGAAGTTTTGGTCCTCAATTCTGTCTCTAATGGGAAAATACAGGAGAGATGCAACATAAGCAGAAAGATTTTCAGAGAAAGGCCTCTGGAATCTCTCTAAAACAAAAATCTAAAAGGTCAGTTCATGTTTCTCCCTTCCTTATTCTGCTAAATGTAGCTATTTCCTTGTTGATTTAAGGGACTGACTGTAGGATCTATGCCCTCAATCAGCAGGATCTCAGAAAATTCAAGATCTCTGCCATGTTTCATCCCTACCTGCCTTACCCAAGGACAGCATCCCCCACAAAGTCAAAGAGGTAGAGGAAACAGATTCACTTGAAACAATGACAGTCATCAGTTTCACTCAAGCAGAGATTTTTCTTTTTCTCCCCAGACCCTTTACATTGAAAGGGCCTCATTTATTCAAACAGCTTTGGGATCCTAGAAGCAGGAACACAGTCAACAAAATTACTTGCAAACATGTAAAGAGTAACTAAAAGGAAGAGAGGGATTTGTTTGTCAGTTTTGTGGTGAAAAGGGCAGGACATAAACTTCAGCAGATGAGTTTTAGGTATACCATAAGGAAGCATTTGCTAACAGTCGTAATGACAAAGACCTCAGAGAGATTTTCATGGAGATTTTCCATTGGTTCCAGGTGTGACTTGTCCAAAGTGACTGATGATAACTGAATCTTTACTGTTAATCTACAACAGCTCCTACCTCACTTTTCTAGCTCGTCCTCTACTCTCTTTCCTAATCCCACAAATTCTAATGTCTAAATCCATTAATTCTTCACCAGTCAAAAATCCAGAGCATGACTGTCATCCCCTAAATTGAATCTGCATTGGAGAGACGATACCATCACCAGCATTAGGTGTCCCTAAGATGAGTTTTCTAACACTGAAGGTACTTCACTCGGTATAATAGAATAGATTAAGATTTTTTCATTTAAAATGGACCTACAAAGACGATCTGATGCAACAGCCTGTCTCCTTCAGTTCTAAACAGAAGTGAAAACAGGTTAATAATACAATGTTCAAATGCCTCTGAAAGAGTGATAGGTTTGGGGCACTGACCACCACTTGAGGAAACCTGTGGCAGTGTTTGGCCACTCTCTCCCTTGAGAAATGCTTCCACCTGTTGAGTCTGAACATCTCCTGGTGCAGCTTTGAATCACTCACTCCTGCCCTGCCACTGGATCCCACGGAGACTTTTGGAGGTCCCTTCCAACCCAGACTACTCTGTGATTCTAGGAGAGAAAATCAGCACCTCCCTCTCCACAGCCCCTCCTTAGGAAGATGCAGAGAGCAGTGGCCCCTCAGGCTCTTTTTCTCCCAACCAGACAACCCAGAGAGCTCAGCTGCTCCTCCGAGGACAGGCATTCCCTGTCCCCACCTGCGCTGCCCTCCTCCGCACTCATTTTGTTCCCAGTGATCTCTGGGTCCCTCTGCCAGGCCTTGTGTCCCTCAAGAGAGTCAACAGCACCTCCCAGTTTGGGATGAGCAGCAGCCTTGGAATGGGGCATTCAGCTCTGGCATCCTGATCATTGCTGAAAATATTGAACACAGCCAGGCCTAGGACTGAGCCCTGTGATCACATCACTGGTAACCTGTCACCAGCCAATTCACTGCGAATCTAAGCCCAGCTGGTTCTTCACCCAGAACACTCCCAACCCACTCATCCCACAGCTGGGCTGCTGGTCCAGAACGATACTGTGAGACACAGTATCAAAAGCCTCATTAAAAATAGAAAATTACATCCACCACATTCCCTCCATCCACTCAGTGGGTGACTCTGTCTTAGAATGAGACCACCTCAGTTAAATAGGACTTTCCCTCTGTAAAGCCATGCTGGCTGTGCTGCCTTTCAATAGTGCCCCATAAAATCTTCTCCATGGTTGTCTGTAAGCTCCCTGAATCAGAGGACAGAGAGGTTCTTCCAGGGACCAGTTCTTCCTGCTCTCTGTTAGTGTGAGATTGCTTTTGGAGATGCATGATTCTCTCTGATTACAATAAAGATATTTTTGTCTTTATTCCACCCAACTGCTGTCTTGGTTGGAATATCTAACTTCTACCTGTCCATCTATGAACAGGGGGAAGATTGTAATTACCACATAATGCAGGATTCATTAGTTTTATAAAAATGGGGGTTCAGCCCTCAAAGGGTGGCCTTTGATGTGGCTGGCAGTTGCCATGTTACAGTACAGTATGATTTGGACTTCACAGAGTCAAGGAAGAAATATGTGAGGCAAGTCTTAGCTACAAGCCCTTTTCAACCTGACCAGTTTATTCCAACAAGATAGTAACCTGCCTTGTGCTGTGTTATTGAGTAAAGGCAAGGTTCAATCATGAAACTAACATTTTAAGTGCACTGTTTTTTAAATTTCTTCTCTGAACTAAAAAGAACAATGGAAACAAAACAGTCAGAAGGTGTCTGGAGGCCACCTTCTAAATCAAGAGCACAAAATTCTCAGTGATGTTCTGTGGGGCAGGACAGGTGCTCATAATCTCAGGATTGGTGTAACCCTACACTGATGTCACCATCACTGATGACCTGAAACAGGGCAAGACTCTAATTCTTAAGTAACTTGCCATTGCTCTCTAGATTGCACTGCAGATATAACCTCCATTCATCTCCAGGAAAGCTGAATGATAAATGGATCACTGTCTGCCATGGCAAAGTCCCATCTGCAGCCACTGACTTCCTATGTAAGCAGAAAAATATACATCAGCACTCAGGAGCTGAAAACTGAAATGAAAACATTTAGAATTGAAGAAAAGCTCCGACTCTATCCAAGAAAGCCTTTAAGCGTTAAAATGTGTTATCCACAGAAATGCAGGGGTTTTTCTTCACTTGGAAGTGCTGCACTGTGTACTGCCCATTATCGAACTGGTTGTATTAGGTGATGCTAATGATTTCAGTTTTGCAATGTGGGAGTTTTTCTAATTCGGGGAAGGATAATTTAGGTCTCTGTGGTTCTATGAGCCCTGTCATGAAGCACCAGCTCTGCCTGTTTATGCTGTAAATTGCCATGAGCAGAGACTCTGCTTGTGCTGTGCTGCTTTACTGCCCAGTTGGTCCCTGCATGTTGCTCCTCAGTGCTTAGGCTGCTAGAAAATAAAAACTGTTGTAATTTATACTTAACTGTTTTTATTCCCACATGTAGCATGGGGAAAAATAAAGTAAAATAAAGGTACAGGTATAAGAAGGCAAAGCAGTGTTAAGAGGAATTGCAAGACTGAAACAGCAATGAAAACTGATGGGAAGAGCATTCAACCCCTCCTTCCCTCTCTCTTAAACCCCCTATCTCTGATGGTCTCTCTCAGCTACATCAGCCTTTACTCTGCCCCACAAATCCCATTTCCTCCAATGAACTGGGGCTGAAGCTCCCTTTCCGTGCTCAGAGTCAGAATGGTCACCTGGATGTCCCCCTCAACTGGCAACATGAGGACAGGTCCCACCAGAGGGAAGGCAGGTTGATAACCACAGTGAAATTGGATGGTTCCCCCTCCTGCCACTTCCAGCTCTCTGCCATGGCTGCAAAGAAAGCACTACATAAATACACACCACTGCCTCAGCCTGCAGATGCTTCTCCAAGTTAAAAGGAGTTTTTATCATCAATTTAGATGCATAAAGATTTGGGCCAATGCTGAGAGCTTTGACAGTGGAAAGATGGCTGAGGGTAAAATCAGAGGAAACTGAGAACTTAAATCCTAACAGAAGTTATAACAGTACAGAAATTATATGTTAAAATGCAGCTGCTGTCTCTGGAAGGAATGTGGCTGAAATGCTTGAGACCCATCCCACAAAGACTGCCACACCCAAAATCTGCATCCACAGCACCTGCTCAGGGGGATGGAACTGAGGGTGGGTGGCCGGGCTCTGGTGGAATCCTTGCAGGGAGGGGAACTCGATGGTTCTCTGCAGCTGACAAACCCCACAGCACCTGCCAGCCAGGGCAGAGAGGGGGAGATGTCCTGCTGCTGAGCCAGCAGCTGGGGTGGAATTGCTCTCCTTGCATGAACTGGCTTCATTATAACCTCATTGTGGTTTTCACACACCCCTCCCTCCATCCCAGTGTTACCTGCCCCTCACTGGGCACCTGCTCTGTGTTCATTGACTGTGAGAGCCAGGTGAGAGGAATTTACACCATCAGTAACAAGGGCTGTATGACCTGAGTCACTCAAACCCAAATATGAATGTACAGTATAAAAACAAATCAAGATGGGGAAAAGTTAGGGAAGAGCCCATTGTAAGTGCTGGGATGAGTCAATAGGCTGAGCCTGCCTTCTCCCCTGTAGGGACACCAGTTGGGTGAGAACTCTGTGTGTGCTGAATGCTTTTATTGGGGTTTAGAGCTTGTCTGTGCAGTGCTTTCAACACAATTTTGCAGTCAGATACTGTCAGTGACACTCCTTGAACCTCAGCCTGTCACAATTTTATATTAATAGAGAGTGTTGTTCCAGGAAAATTTTATATTAATAGAGAGTGTTGTTCCATGAACTGTCCGTGGGATCCTTCGGGTGCTGGCAGTGCCAGCAGTGGGGAACAGACTGGAACAAAAGGGGGAGATCCACTGAGGGTCTCCCTTGTGCTGTTGGCNTCTCTGCAGCTGACAAACCCCACAGCACCTGCCAGCCAGGGCAGAGAGGGGGAGATGTCCTGCTGCTGAGCCAGCAGCTGGGGTGGAATTGCTCTCCTTGCATGAACTGGCTTCATTATAACCTCATTGTGGTTTTCACACACCCCTCCCTCCATCCCAGTGTTACCTGCCCCTCACTGGGCACCTGCTCTGTGTTCATTGACTGTGAGAACCAGGTGAGAGGAATTTTACACCATCAGTAACAAGGGCTGTATGACCTGAGTCACTCAAACCCAAATATGAATGTACAGTATAAAAACAAATCAAGATGGGGAAAAGTTAGGGAAGAGCCCATTGTAAGTGCTGGGATGAGTCAATAGGCTGAGCCTGCCTTCTCCCCTGTAGGGACACCAGTTGGGTGAGAACTCTGTGTGTGCTGAATGCTTTTATTGGGGTTTAGAGCTTGTCTGTGCAGTGCTTTCAACACAATTTTGCAGTCAGATACTGTCAGTGACACTCCTTGAACCTCAGCCTGTCACAATTTTATATTAATAGAGAGTGTTGTTCCAGGAAAATTTTATATTAATAGAGAGTGTTGTTCCATGAACTGTCCGTGGGATCCTTCGGGTGCTGGCAGTGCCAGCAGTGGGGAACAGACTGGAACAAAAGGGGGAGATCCACTGAGGGTCTCCCTTGTGCTGTTGGCGTGTGTCCCTGAAAACGTCAATCAAAACCCCTCCAATCCAGGAGGGCTGTTCAGTGAAGGGTCAGACTGGTGGGGCACAAGGGGCTCGGCTTTCCTGGGGTGCTGACAGACAAATCCAACACCAAGGGTGGAGGAAATCTCCCCTTTTCATGTGACACAGTCCCACCTGTCTCTTGTTGGTGAGTCCTGCTCAATGCCACCATTAAAAGTTTCGTTTCCTTTCAGGCAAGGCAATTTTTATACTGCCAGAGTACAGAAGGGAGAGAACACCTTGGCATTAATCCTGCATGTGCTATTGCTGACTGCTGCCCAGCATCTTACACAGCCAGTGAATATTCAGTGCCTGGGCTTGCACTGAACTTCTACTGTATTCACACCAATTTTTCAGAAATAATCAGTGCATTAGGTCCAGATTATTTTACTCATTTGAATATGTAAAAGGAATATAACATTGGGAAATGCAAATGAAGTATTACTCAGTATAATTAACAATATTTTGCTAGCTGGCTGTGATGAAACATCCCACTGTTTTACAAACCTGCCACCTCACAAACATAATCCCTCTCTAAGTTCCCTCTTATCCTACTGGTCTTTGGAATGGTGAGCCCTTTGGAATGGGAACTTCACATTATTTTTGTACATCTCCATTGCTTCTTCTGCCATAGACATGGTTCTGGCAATACATCCATGCTACTATTGTACATAGAGTACTAAATAAAACAGTTTTGTGTAATATGGATCATTTCTAAATTGCTGTAACACAGCCATTACCAAGAGCCAAGCTGTGCCAGGGACTGACACAGCCCAGAATTTTGAGCTTCTCTTGCTCGTCTGGTAGCTTCCCTCACTCACAAATTATTCCTGCTGCAAAGGCAGAAAATATATTGAATACAAATATTATTATAGCCAAAATCCATAAAGCCATTAATCATCTGGAATATATTAACTCCTAGATAATATTTTCCACAGTTAATACATGAAAAACTGCTAGTGCAGATGTAGTCTTAGAAGACACTTTGACCCCAGAAGGTCACAAAACAGTTTTTGCATTTACAATGAAAATCTCAGCCCTGGATCCAAATTCCTCTGATAACTAGAGGAAATAAGGCAAATACTGGATTTCAAATCAACCTTCATGTCTCTGGATTTTTTTGTACTGATGGGTAGGACACCTGCCCAGAAATCTGCATCAAAATGTCTCCCAACAGTCTGTGCTGAAGCATCTGTACTGTAAGCAAGATATCTGATATTGGAAATGCCAGTGATTAGTTTATAAAAACCTTTTACTAGACACTATGCTGGTGAGGCGACATAGGAAAGAAATAACTTTTAACAACAATAAAACCACAATGTGAGCAGGTTTAAGGGTTCAGCAAAGCTACCCATTGCTTTGATTTCGTGCAGGTGATTATAATTCTGCTGATGCCAGCCCTTTATCCCTAACTAGGACGGGTTACACATCAGCAGAAGCGTGAGCACTCAAAACACTGCTGAGGTGTGTGATGGGATGCAACCAATTCATTACCACACGAGCAGTTCTCTACCATGACAAGGCAGGCAGAGAACTGGCAGGGCATGCAAACAGAGTTTTTATTAGGGTACAGTCATTTTCTATCCACTTTCATTTTGCGTTACTCACCAGGTTATGTACAAACTGCGGAGGGAATTAGTCAAAATTCCTCTATGGCAAACTTAAATTAGCTGCATGTAAGCACCGAATCTTGATTATGCCTATTTTATGGCCCATTTCCCACCAAAATAAGACAGCATTTTCACAGAAGTAGAATGTAAGAATCATCATATTGCAATAATGAGCAAATTCTACGTTTGAAGTATGCAAATCACATAGGTGAGAGTTTGACAAGCAAAAAGTCCTCCTATGTCTTCTGCCGCAAGAATACAGAAAATACCTTATATAATCTTTATTCATTTAAAAAAATAGATGGATTATTATAATTCACATCTCTCACAATCTTGAAATCTGGTGTCACAAATGCTGTCAGAAAATGCAGAGACTAAACTGACAGCCTAAAAATATTAATAAGCAAATGTAGCTGCAAACCATTGCCCCTGTTGTCATTGACTGAAATGGGAAAATAGTGTGGCCCTCTCTCTGTTGCCCCTACCTGTGAATTAATACTACTCAGCAAGCTGATCTTGTGGGTTCAGCTCACAAAGATTTTTTTCTATTAAAAAATTTGGAATGAGTGAACTTAAAACTTTTTGCAGGAAAGCATTTAAATGAGTAGATTTCCGATTTCAAGGAAGTTTAACAATCTAGACCAATACTTTCCAAGTGATAATACTTTGTAGTTCAAAATTACAATGTCTAAAATGAGACCTATTTTTGGGGTTTATATTTTCATTAATAGATCAAATGTGATCGTAAGAGATGATATGTCTGGAGGATAAGAAAATTGTCCAGAAAAACCATTCTTCATTTCACTGGAAGTTGTTGAAATTTTGTCTTCAGGGGAGTGGAAATAAAACCTATCAAAATATCTGGGATTGGCATGTTTTTGTTTCTGTGGCTCTTACCAGTCCCTCCAAGCTGACAGTCTGGACAAGAGGATTTGCTTTATGCTCCCTATAAATAATCCAAAATCAGGAGCACCGATTGAATGCAGAGTTAAACTCATCAGATCATCTCTGACTCTGTAACACATCTCTCCGTGCCATGGAATGCCCAAAGTTGGATGGGACGGAGTATTTCTTGGGGTGGAAGGCTAACAATACACACAGGATGGATCAGGGGAAAAAAAAAGTCCTGGCCAGTCACACATCACAAGAATTCAGTTTTTTGCTGCAGGCAAAAACCTTCCCTCTTCAGTGTGTCTGCACAGCTTCCCCTCCTGCTCTTCCCCTCTCCTCCACAGCAGCTAATGGCAATTGCAATTCCTGATTCAGCCACCTCACTCCCCTATCACCTCCACTCAAGCAGTGAAGGAAAAGAGCTTCAGGGAAATGACAGAGAAACACAGCAAGAAAGACACAAGCATTTAGCATCAAGTCCAGACCTTGACTTTTATTGCCAGAGCCTAGCAGCAATCAGCACAGGAAACACTTTTAGCAAGTAATTTGCATTGTGTTCCTTATATTGTTTTTTTCTCTGTCAGGCAAGTTGCAGAAGAATAATGTCCATTTAATGCACAAGTGGTTTATTTCATTATTTCCATATCGGTTTTATATTTGCATATTATATAGTGGTGTAGTTCTGCATAGGTTCTGTTGCTTTTATTAGAAATAAATACATTCAACAAACAGGGGGAGTGTGGGCATTGCAGCTCCTTGACTTGTCTTGTTTCTTAACCTGAGGACTAAAGGGAATCATGACTGGCCACATCTTGGTGTCTGCAACATTTCATTTGCTGTTGCCTAACACAGTTCGTGATTAAAACACTACTGGGAAACAGTAATCAACCAACACACACACATACACACACACACCCCGACCCCTTTTTTTTAAAGTGACTGCAACAGATCACACTGCCGCATGACTTTGGAAAATGAGCCCAAGTTTTGCATGGTCTGAACTCCAGTTTTTGGCTTACCTGTTCAGAGCAATCTGGTTCCTTATTGAGGTGGTGGCAGCAGGGTGCTGCTGGAAGAACCTGGCACACTCAGTGCTGTTACAGGCATTCCTCAGACTTTTTCCATCCTCTTATCTCATTGCAGTTTCTGCTTCAAAGTAAAGATGACAGGGATGGGTATGAGAAACCATAAAGTTACACTGTCCTCTCTCTCTCCCTCCCCCCACTCCAAGCTTTCCATCAGACTTTTCTAAATATTTCAAACTGTCAGTCTTTGAAAGCTCACTTCTCCAGTGTGAAATTGGGTAATTATATCCATATTAACGAAACTAAATATTTCAACATGTTGAATAATGCATTATTCATTAATTCTTTCAATAAATACTAATTGGCCTCAAAGGAATTTATTTTGTTTGTTACCAAAAACATACCTTCTGAGGCACCTCATTGAACTTGTACTGTGCTTTTGTGCAGCTTCTTTAACCTGTTGTCTGGGCATATGGCATTCAGTAGGTGTTTTAATTTTTTATTTTCTTTTAAATAGAAAACAGCAGTGCTGTCTATAGGCACGGGCTGTATCCAATATTGTCTTTCTGTGCACATTCTCACAAACCCTTCTGCCTGCTTCTGAAAATACATATCTGAATCTGAATACACAAATGACCTGCTGTCTCTTGCAGGTTATTTTTAAAGAAATATACTAGTCAGAGAGAGAAATGAAACCATTTCTATCGCTAGGTGTAAATGTCCAGACAGGCTGGTGAATCATGACAAGTCTCAATAAACTGACTTGATTCTGTGTTGTGAGACAGGGCTTTTTAACAGAGCAGCTGGTTTCAAACAACTCATCTTTAAAAAAGAAGTGCTATTTTTTTCTAAACCTAGAATTCCTCCCTGGAAACAACACATTGTCCATTGCCCACTATGGAATGACTTCCTGGAGAGACTTATTTTTCTCCATTAGCTGTAGAGGAAATTCAGGGAAAATAATTTTCATTAGGATGAAAGCAGCTTTTAAATTTTTTTTATTCTTCCTAATCCACTTATCTAAAATACAAGAGGGTTGAATATTACAAGTTGAATTAGTGCAGAGAAATAATGCTGAACAAGACACACAAGCACAACACAGTCCTGCAAAGCGCGCAGGCAAAAGCACACAGATACTTATTTCCTCTGGATTAAAGAAGGGATGAAACTTGCAAGTAAAATAAGTACTAAGATTTTACTATCCCAGAATTCCTGCTCAAAATCACCTGTCATATCAAAGAGATGTATTTCTGATCAGGGAATACTTTTTACTAGGAAAGGATCAATTAAATCTTTCTAATGTAAAGACTGACAGAGCAATGACACTCAGAAAACCTTCCTTCCACACCCCTATCCTTTGAGTTTCCCACTATAATTCTTAGCCTTGCACACAACATGGGAGCTTTTATTGCTTGTGATTTCCTGCAGGCACCACATGAGCAGCAGCAGCAGGAAATGTTCTCCCTTCCACAGAACGATTCCCTGAATCCCAGGCAGCCACATACCCGGAGGCAGCACAGAGCTCAGCAGCAGCAGATCTTGTGGTACCTCTTAAAGCCAGTGCAGACTGAAAATATTTGTTTGCTCCAGCAACTTCAGGGACTGGCTTTTCTGTTGTACAAAACAAATGGATTTAAGTGTTCCCAGCTTTTGCTTGGACCAGAGTGCCTTCCTCCATCCTCTGCACGGAAAAAAGGTTAAGGACGGAGTAATGTGCAATACCCTGCAGAAAGAGGAGAGAATTGGTCTTCTGTGGTTTCCCATGTCCCCATGACATCAATTTAGCCTGTGCTCAAACTCTGCCTTCTTTAGGATCATCTATCAGACAAAAGCAAACCCTTCCCTCAGCACTGCTGGGTCCAGTTCAGTGCTTTAAAACAGACCAGCTACTCCTTAGAGCACACTCTGCTTTACTCTGGAAGGTATTTTACTTCTTAGTCTCCACATTTACCCTGGATAGTTTTAAACCATGTAATTATGGAATGGTTTGGATTGGAAGGAATCCCAAAGGTTTTCTCATTCCAACCTCTCTCACCATGGGCAGGGACACCTTCTACTGTCCCAGCTTGCTCCAAGCCTGTCCAGGCTGATCTTGGACATTTCTAGGGATCCGGGGGCAGCCACAATTTCTCTGGGCAGCCAGTGCCAGGGCCTCACCACCCTCACAGGGAAGACTTTCTCCATAATATCCCATGTAAACCCAATCTGTTTCAGTGTAAAGCCATTGCCCCTTGTTCTGTCACTCCATGCTGTTGTCAGGAGTCCCTCTGCAGCTCTCATGTAGCCCCTTCAGGTACTGAAAGGCCCCAATAAGTTCACCCTGAAACTTCTGTTCTCCAGGCTGCACAGCTCCAACTTTCTCAGCCTTTCCCTACAGCAGAGTGGTTCCACTTCTCTGACAATCTCCATGGCCCTCTTTTGGACTCACTCCAGCAGTTCCAGGTCCTTCTTGTGCTGGCTGCCTGAGCTGGAGGCATCACTGCAGGTGGGGTCTCACCTGAGCAGGGCAGAGGGGCAGAATCCCCTGTCCCCTGCTGCCCAAGGGGCTTTTGATGCTGCCCAGGGCACATCTGGCTTTCTGGGCTGGCAGCACATGTTGCTGGCTCATGTCCAGCCTCTTGTCCACCAGGACCCCCAAGTCCTTCTTGGCACGGTTGCTCTCCAATCTGCTCATCCCCAGCCTGGGTTGGTACCAGGTGCTGATCCAGCACTTGGTCCTGCTAAATCTCATGAGATTCCCATGGCCCAGATCTCTCAGGATGTCCCCATCGTTCATGTGTGCCAACTGCACCACTCATGTGGTGTCTGGAATGTCCAGCTCTGCAAGTCTCACCTGAGCTGGGAGGATGCCATGCCCTTCTGGCGAGCTGAACCTCGAGAGAGGAGAAAACAAGATCCTGAGAGATCACACAATACTTTCTTCCATGGCTCAGAAACTCAACAAAGGAACTGCACAATGAACTGCAAAGCAAATAATGGTGCAAGTGAGGACAAGAATTGTCTCATTTCCTGAGGAGCCTGTCTTTTCTGCACAGATCAATAGAGCCAGCTGGATGTGAGAAGGCATATTAAGGGTATGGTGACATAATCTCCAAGCCCTCCTTGACTTAGGGGCTGCCCTGACACTGCCCCACACTCCTATGGGCTGCAGTTCAGGCCACCTCCTGCTGCTGTGAGGCAAAGTTGCAGGGCAAACTCTTGCATAAGAGCAGCAGACAGAATTTGCCTTGATGTGTCCCTTTCTCAGGCTATCGATTTCATCACAGCCAAGGAACATGGGACGATGCATAATACTCCAAACTAATTTAATCTTACTTAATATTTTGTGGCTGCCAATGTCCTTAAATCCAGTTTAAGGATCTGAGATGATCCAGGGAAGAGAGTAATAAAAAGAAACAACAATTTAAGTACATGAGGGAAAGGCTAAAGGCAGTGATGATTATCCACTGGATTGGAACCAGAAGTGTTGCAAAGGCTCCCAAACCTGAAATTGGCCATCACCAAACTGAGGTTTCACCACTGCCTACAATAATAAGAAAGCAAAGCTAGGATCAGTGGATATTCAGACACAAGACAGTGAAAAGCATTTTTATGATGTTCCTAAGGTCTTTAAAAATATTACAGTCAAAAGACATCACTTTATTACAGAATCAGCGAGAAAAGAAGTGCAGGAAATTATTCTATTTAAATGAATGCACTCCAGAGTGCATATATCAATACTATCAAAAGTACTAGTAAATAAGACAAATTTCTGTTGCAAAACTCTTTTTTTTCGTAGCCAAAAAAGTTATAATTAATGCAGGTGTATAGGATATACATAGGAATTACAGTATATTTTATATTCAAAACTTCTTAAGACATGAAAGTGAAAAATATATTTTCAGAGTAGATATCTAGTTTTTTTATAAGCTGTGTGTAGCCCAAGATTAGTGGAAAAGGAAACTTTTCCGTAAAACCATAGCTAATATATGGTTTTATTATATTTCCATCTTTAAAAGGAAAAAAACCCCACGAAAACAACAACAACAAACCAAAACAAACGAATGAAAAACAACAAAAACCAACTAAACAAACAACAAAAATTCACTAAAAAGGAAACCCACAAATGAAGAAAGAAATCTGAGCAATCTTAACTTGGATTACAAAGTTTTAAGGAAAAGTGCTGCTATACCTAAAATGAATGACATTGAAACAGCTAATCAAAGAGTTTTGGTGAAAGTAGATTTTCAATCCATACCACAAGTTAAGTGACTGCATGACTTTGATACAAGGTGTGACTGAAAATGTTCATTTCCATAAGTGCAAACTTTGTGAAGCATCAGACTTTTTGGTTGGTGGAGGGGGTCATTAGCATGGAAATATTTTAAGTCATTGGACTTCCTTATTAAATATGGTCCTTTGTCGCCCAGGTTTTACAGGGCCTCATAAGTTGNTCATGATATTACTTATTTTTTTAAAAAGAGTTAAAGGCAGGTGTTGCACATGAAAATTATGGTGAAATAAATGAAAAAGCTAAAGTTGATAACTACAGAGATATTAGTACTGTCTGATTCTCTCAGAAACCTCCTGCACTCTAAAAAATTCCAAAAGACAGGTTTTACCACAGTTTCTGGGCATTTAAAAATTGTTCCTATCTTTCATTTCTGTTAAAAAAATATTTCTTTAATGAAATACTTGAAAAACACTTTGAAAAAACAATTGCATGTCTGGTTTTCAGCGTCCAGTGAACTTTTGGAAACGAGCCACAATAAAATCCTGGTGGGATTTGAATTTGAAGTCAACTTTTCCTATACCTTTTCCACACAAATTTAAGTCCATGTTGAAAAAGAATTCCTGTTAGGCAGCTGTTCAGGTTCTGGTGGCACAGGCAGGGGTGTGGCACAATGTCTACAGGTGTTTTTGCTGTTGCAGTCCTGCTGAAGGAAACATTTCCAAGCTAAGGCACAGCTTCAGGCTGATTATCAAACTTGAGGGTCAGTATCACTGAATAACACAACATGCCCCCTAACAGAAATGTCTTCATTCCTCCTATCTAAATGCACATTATCTAGACTTTGATACTAAAAAAAAGTATCTCCCCAGGCCCCAGGTGATAAACAAAATACTATCTTGGATCTGGGAACTATTTTGCAGTAGAATCATGCTAGATTATTATTAAAATATCTGTTGGGGATTAAAAGAATAAAAGAAACAGACCAAAAAAAGTCACAAAGGGGCACAGGAAAAGTACTCCCTTTTATCCTGAGAGTATAAAAAATAATGTCATTTTTCTGGTAAAAGAGCAGCCATATGAATACATGTTATATAAAGACATTTACATCAAATAGATGGATATCTAGATATTTGACTGTATGTGTGTATATAAATACATATATTTCTATATGCATGTAAATATCTTTAGTAATGTAGTAATGAACACAAATTTCTGCATTTAGACATATGTAGGGACCTAAAAGCACATTTAAATTATTATTCATATATTGATATTTATATACTTGGGCAATTTGGATTTATAATTACCTGTTATTATTTCTTACTAACATACTTATGTCTGTTAGTGATAAACATACATTTAATGGGTAACTGCAACAAAATTTCTCTGGGTAACTTCTACAGTACTTTGGCACAACTTTGTCCAAAGTTTTGTACAGCTCTGTTGTCCAGTTTATGCTCCCAGTTTTCAGCTGAGTGTGAGAATGGTTCTCTGTGGTCGATGTGAGTATCCACTGTATTCCATCCAAAAGGAGAAAATATCCGCACATATGAATTAAAATAAACCTGTGTAAAAATAGCCAAAAGAAAATGCCATTGGTACAACATTTAGAGGATTTGTTTTTATGATGTGCAGGCAGTTCCAAGCCATTTGAAATCTAACTGCTGTATCCTTGAGTGGCTTCTCGAGCAGAAAAAACTGCTGAGCCTGGCAAAGCTGGGCAGGGGATGATGTGAAGGGAACATCTGATAATTTTCATTCACCAGAAGGCAATTACCAGCTTGTTTTGTGTATGAACTGAGTGAGCAGAACGCCAGCACCAGTGAACTGTGCATCACCCCACCAAAGGCTCCACCCAGGAATGGCTCTTCCACTGAGGAGTAACTCAGGTGAGGAGCAGGGATGTTTGTCAGTAGTACTGGCAGAAGATTTAGCATTTATTCTCAGCACAGACCACCTGGCCGTGAGTGCTACCCACAGCTTATATATCATTCATCACTGGATGTCTCATTTTAGTGCATATTATGTTGCACTGAATTTACCAATGTCAAATTACTCTGCTGATGGAGTTTTCCAGTGATCGTTCTACAAACTTTTGACTTTGTCCTGTCTTGGACAACATAAAGAATGTGGAGAAGTTCCCATCTTATTGATTCCTGGCAGTTTTGGGGTGGGGGAAATGTTAATGTATTCAGGATGAAAAGCCAGACCTGTCACAGCCTTCAGCAGTGGCTGCTGCTCAGCTTCAACCAAGCTAAAAAACAGCCATCTATTTTCTTGTTCAGGTTCATGTCTCTTAGCTTTGAATCCATAAAAGCACTTTACATCTCATCTATACATCTTGTTAAACAGCCTTCTGTGGCAAACTCTCACAGGAGCTTTGGAAACTGCTAATAAAAGTGCCAACTTGTTTACCTTCACCCTCCTTGTTCTGATTGCAGTAATGAGCTGCAAGGGAATTCCTGCTGGAAAACACACAACTCCAACGTGGTTTAAATGACAAATTTTTAATGAGATGAGGAGTCAGTAAATTATTTCAGAGAAAGTTCTTTTCGGTGGAAAGTTTTAGTTTCAGTCAGTCCTGAAGATCTCCCAAATTCCATTCAAATGTTCTTGATAGCTTCAGCCAAAAAACCAGACAAACAAAAAAACAAAACAAGACAAAACAAAAAACCAAAACCAAAACAAACAAACAAAACGAAACAAAACAAAACAAAACCAACAAAACCACAGAAAAAGGAAAGTATTTTTTTTTCCTCTGAACTATCAGGTGGAATTACAAAGATCATTCAAGCTTTGGTTTGCACAGACCACAGCAAGGTATCCTCACCTACAACTGAACAAGAAACAGGTCTAGTCAGGCCATTTCTATAGTTCCTCCTTGATGGGTGCCTGGATTGCAGAAACATTTCTCCCTCCTATTAAACAGGGGAAATAAAAGCATTATTCAGAACACAGAGGAAACACTCATCTTTTGCTTTCTAAATGAACCAGGCAGAATTCTGAGAAACCATGCAGTGGCTCTTTCATTATATGCGTGATAAAGTCTAGTTTTTAATGTAGGGCATCTTCAAAATTCAGGATTGTTTTCAAATATGTGATTCTAGAAAGCTGTAAACTAATATATCTCATCATGATCCTTAAGAACATTATGTTAAAGTATGTATTTATTAATTTTAACACTTGCCTGACATCACACATGTTGTTGTGGTTTAACCCCAGCCACTCACCCCCCCACTAGTGGGATCAGGGTGAGAATCAGAAGGGTCAAAGCTGGAAAACTGTGAATTGGGATAAAGACAGTTTAATAGAGAAAGCAGAAGCCACACAGTGAAGCAAAGCCAAACAAGGAATGAATTCCCTGCTTCCCATGGCTGGGCAGGTGTTCAGTCATTCCCAGCAGAGCAGATCCCATGGCACAGACTTGGGAGGACAGATGCCATCACTCCAAATGTCTCCTCCCTTCCTTCTTCTTCCCCCACTGAGCATGATGTCACACGGTCTGGAACATTCCTGGGGTCACTTGGGGTCACCTGTCCTGGCTGGGTCTCCTCAGCACGAGGAGCAGCAAAGGCCTTGGCTCTGTGCAAGCCCTGCTCAGCAGTAACAAAAATATCTTTGTATCTTCAACCCTGAGTTCAGCACAAACAGAAAACACAACCCCACATCAGCCCCAGGAAGGAAACTAACTTTACACTAGCCCTAAACCAGCACACACATCTAAATTAATTCAAATTGCTGTAGTAAATATGAACTAGGGAATGAACTTGCCTGCAAACTGTGAATTGACAGGCTATTTCACTTTCGATTGCAAACATTGGGTGAGACTAAAAAACCTGTCTCAAATAGCTAGGTTTGAAGAAAATGTGAAAATACTATCTGGTTTCATAATCCTTATAAATGTTCAGTTTCCAATTTCCTCTTTTTGAGGGAAAGTATGTTCCTTTGTAACTGCCAGTTTAAAAAGTCAGTTTCACTACAAATCTTGAAATAGAAAAAATAAAGAGGATAAATAGTAAATAAGATATTACTGTCATGAAAGTACTTCACCTGAGTTATCACTTCAAGGAAGATGCTTTTTTTAAAAATAGAAACACAAGTGTATTCGATATAAGAACACAATAAAAAAGAACTGATACAACTTTTTTCATAATAAAACACACAAGTGAATCTTGACATCAGAGAAGCTGGCAGGGGGAAAGTGCAAATACAGTTAAATCTAGAAAATAGGGACATGTCACGCTGAAATGCAGGAAAGGTCAAAGCTCAGAAAGAGCTGCTAGTTTGGAAGAGTGTAAATGGGGTGGTGAGGAGTCATTATCAGTTAAGAGGCAAGAGTGACTCCTACAGTGGTATGCACGTCAAAGTTGAACTAATGAAAAGGGAAAATTAAAATCTTTTAGCAAAGTCTGGACTTCAGGTGGGCTGGGCTGGACTTGTGAAGAGGGGACCAGAAAGGACACTGGAAAGCAAAGGAGCTCAGGAAAGACCTTTAAAGAAGAGCACTGTCCATAAGAACAGCCCACTCTGCTGTGAAGGCAGACAAGCCAGTCTGTCAGGACTTGGCTAAAAAGGACGTGGTGGCAGAACTCCAGCATAAAAATGCAGCATACAGGGCTGGGAGCAAGGACAGCATGCAAAGGAGGAATTTAGTAAAGCTGCCTGGGCATGTTGGGCTAGTGTCATTCAAGCCAAGGGCAGGAGAAGGGCCACTAATCACACACACCTTCAAAAAAGGACACAGGGATGATCTGTAAATCAGACATCTTTGTGTTGACTCTTGGTAAAATCACAAATAGAGTCCTCTTGGCACACTTTTCTGGGCATATGAAAATGCAGAAGGGGAGTGGATGCAGCATGGATTTATCACAGAGCATGCCTGACTCAGCTTACCTTTTGTGACAAAAAACTGGATTAGCAGGGCAGGGGAGCAGTGGACTTAACTAGATTTGGCCAAGGCCGGTCAACACTTCTATGCCACAATCTGCTTGTGTCCAAGTTTGGATAGTACAGCCTGGCAAGAAGTGGGCTGCTGTGGTTTTATTGTGGGACAAGTCATTTAACATCTCTCAGTGATCTGAGAGCATATTTGCCTGACAGCAAATTTGAATGACACTTGAGGACTCTCATCCAGATGGACAGGACAGGGCAGGGGAAATAGGGTGAACAGGGTCTCCATAAAATTCAGGGAAGAGCAATGGGCAGTTTTGACCTGGGAATGCAGACCCAGCCAACACAGCAACAGACAACCAAGCAGATGCCTTTTGAATGGCATCATCCGGAGGTAAATAATAGCTTTTTACTCATGAAAATAGGCAGTGAAGCAAGTTGCCCAGATATGTTGTATTACCCCCATGTTTGGAGATTTTCAAGAATCAGTTGGAAAAAGCCCTGAGCATCTCAGTCTGATCTCACTTCTGACATTTCTTTGTGCAAGAGATCATACTTGACACCTCCTGAGATCCCTTCCAGCCTGAATTATCCCTGTGACACTAAAATAAAATACTCTTCCTATGCATATGAGAGAAATGCAAAGGATACATGAGAATGAGCATCACTGGCAGTGCCAAAACAGAGTCAGCATAGGAGCACTGGTGTTTCTCCTATTTCATTTGTTCTCCATATATCAGTAAAGAATAAAAGTAACTGCAAATATTTACCCTATTTCCTATCTCCTAGCAGAGGGGGTCTGTTCTGATGAGCTGAACAAGAAAATAGACAGCTCAAGTCCATAGCAAAAGGAGTGGCCCTCTGAAAAACCGAATGCAATTATTTGCAAAGTTAATAAGAATGTTATTAAGCAAATGCAAAATGCATTACACATAAAGGAAAGTTGGGTTCTAGGATAGGCTGGGATGTTTGGGGAGAAATTCCTACTTCACCAATGGAAATGCATCTACACAGAACAGTACTTGAGGCAATGTAGATGATACTGAATTACAAATTACGTTCTTTTCCAAATTAAATCCCAGTAATTTGCTATTTTAACGGAAATATTTTGAAAATTTTCAATATGACAGTCTGCAATTTTTTACATTATTTTCATTTCAATATCTCTATGGTGAATTGAAAGTTTTACCATTCTTATGAAATTGAACAGATTATTTTGCTGAAATCATGACAGGCAATTGAAAACTGAGGTGTTTTTTTTTTCTTTACTAATTCTTCCAG
The DNA here is from genome assembly GCA_013400955.1 of Drymodes brunneopygia. Classification (NCBI taxonomy): domain Eukaryota; kingdom Metazoa; phylum Chordata; class Aves; order Passeriformes; family Petroicidae; genus Drymodes; species Drymodes brunneopygia. The sequence goes on from VZTZ01033149.1 coordinate 21,993, forward strand.
CACAAACAAGAATTGGAGAGACTGAAAAGTGTATTCTAGAGCAAAGCTCATCCTGAAGCATTTTTTGTTTTCCTAAGGGGTCAGGGCTTATTTCCTAAGAACTGATTTGAACCTTCCATACCAAAGAACAGGGCTGAGCAGCAGTGTCATGGAGTATATTTAGATTTAGATTTATAGTATATATACAATATATAGGATATATATACTATACAATAGGAGTAGAAGGAGTATTTCATAATTACTCAGGCTTTATTTCGGCTAATTAGTACATTAGAATGGCATGAAAAAAATATCTGCTACTGATGAAAACATGTTCCAGCTGGAACAATAAAATACTGCCTACAGAGCAAGCTGGAAGACTGCAGTCAGAGTTAGGCACACCCTGAATTGTCCTAGCCCTAATGCCCCACCTCAGAACCCATTATATTTATTTGAGAACACAACTTTTGTGGTATTGGTGCTTTGTTTATTTTATTCCATACAGTGTGCTATAGTTCCAATGCAACTTTTCAAGAGAAGCTCTGGCAATTTAGGCACGTGATCTCATTTCAGAAATTACTATGCCTGCTTCTGTCCCACAAAATATCTTATTTTAATTTGATTTGGTGCCTTTAGCTATCTAGCTAGCCTAAACACATGGAGCTGAACTTCACAGTGTTGCATATAAATTGAATCTGAGCTCCGAGTCAAAGCTCTTTTGACAGTTTCTCAAAAATATTTCCACTTTATAGGACCTTGCAATTCATAAATGAAAATAATTATTTCAAAGAAACTTATTTTGAGTAAGTATTACTTGAATTTTTCAAGTACATCTAATAACTGAGAAGTGTTAAAAGATGCATCATGTTTCACAGTTGAATACCTTGATGTTTTCAAGACTTCAAGTCAGTTTTCAAAACAGTTTCAAAGCTCTGGCTGGTTTATATGATGATTTTTTTTTTAAAGGCATAACAAGTGCACAACACCTTGAGTAAAACTTATGTGAGATCACAATGAATGTCAAGGGAACACAATAAATAAGAACAAAAGGGAGGAATCAAGAAAATAAGAATGAGATTATTCAAGCTAAAGGATGCAGTTTCTCACTAATTCTTCTTCACATATTCTCAAACAGTGCTGATTACCAATATTTAAATGGTTTAAGTACAAAGTCAATTACAATAGTGTTTTGCATTAGAAATGCAGGAATTGCATGTATTTATGGCCACACTAAAGTGTTTTTTTATAAGAGTTCTCAGAGGTATTTATTTAAAGAAACTTCTCCTCCTGTCCATAATTTTTCAGGTCATAGTCTCAAACCTGTTTTGATTAGGCATGTGTTTTCCATAGTCATTTTAAGTAACACACACAAGACTTTTGAAACATTTTCCTACATATCCACAAAGGCAGATACCTCTGTGTTGGACACACAAAATCATGTGTTCAAAACGACAACTCATTAAAACACTTTCTCACTTTCTGTCTTTCATTTATTATTTCTTGCCCCTCCTCGACCCCTTTTCCTATGCTTCACCTTACCCTTCCCTCTCTGCACACACCAGCTGAATTGGCAGCCACGGAGCCAAAACTGACTCTTGAAGCTGGTAGGAGTTTTGTTCCTGCCCCTGGTGGAAATATTTCAAAGGGTATGTGCTTTAGCTTGAGAAATTTATTGAAGTTTTTTAACCTGTCCTGAATAGAGAAGAGGGTGCTCCCTTTTGCTGGCTTGCTTTCATCTTTCCAGAATAATAGCTCTGCTGAATATTCTTCCCCTTTCCATTACCATGGTGCACCTGAGAAACCCAAGGCAGGAAAGAAAACAGAATATAATGGCTTTGAGGCAAGGCAGCTTCACATCCTGCTTCTTCAACATTGCCCACGTTTTAGAAGTTAACTTTGTGGAGCTTTCGCTATATATCACACATGAAACAATAATTGCTCTGTGAATTAAACCATAATGGGAATACATCTCTTCTGGGACGAGATTGCTTGTCTGGCAATATCACTGTGGCATTCAATGCAAGGGAATCATAAATGGGACTGAGAACTGCATCTGTTCTCGCCGGGTGGTCCTTTTGATTTCCAAGAGACTTCTTTGTGTAGAATGCATTACGCATACAGTGCATGCAAAAATTAAAGTACTTAGGCATTCATCAGTGTGAGAGCATTGGGGGTTTTATGTCCAAACCAGCCACAGCACATCACATATCCTAAGGAGTACAGCTTGTAGATTTAGTGGTTCTGAAGCTCTTTCGCTTTTTAATTCTTTGGATTTCCTCCCAGTGGCAGCTCAAAACTGTCCTTGCCACCAACTACACCATCACCAGGGAAGGTGGGGAGAGGTAGACAAGGACACTTTCATTCCTGAATCTCCCCTGTATCCTCATATTCACTATTTATCCTCGTTTCAGTCACAAGGGCATCTGTAGCTGTGAGAAACACTCATCCAGTAAAGCAGGTAGCTTCCCCTTTTAGCTATCAACATACAAAATTATGGGTCACTCCTTCCCTGTGGCAGTGGAAATAGGGGTCCTTTGGATATCTTACTGTAAGACATGGCTCAGAATTATTTCAATCTAATAACCTATTACTATGTTTATTAACGTTTCACCTGCAATTTTTCTCATTTCTGTACCCCTTGCAATCAGTCTCCGCAGGTACAGTGTGCAGCAGGGATACACTTTGAACACCCTGCAAGCATTTATGGAGGACCACCTTTATTCCACCATCTTTATTTCACCCTTGGAGAACTACTCTGATTACCCAGTGGCTGCATTCAAGCACTGCAAACATTTAAAGTACCCACAGTGAGAAGCCAGTCTAGGAAAATCCTGCTGCTAAAAATGCCATGGAAACAACCACACAAACATCTCATAGGTTCACCTGCAAAAAGATGTTATATTGATACTAAGGTTATTTCAGTGCTAAGGGGAATTCCAGACTCTTGGATTTAGTTCTAACTATTTCAGGGAGAGAAAGAGAATCCCCTTCCAAGGAACTGCTATGAAGATAATTAGAGGGCAGGAACACAACTCTTTTATGAAGACAAATGACAGAGTAAGGGCTGTTCAGCCTGGAGAAGACAGTGCTCTGGGGAGACCTCAGAGCCCCTTCCAGGGCCTAAAAGGGGTCAAAGTGAGGTGGAGATGAACTTCTGGCAAGGGTCGGGAATGTCAGGACAAGACACAATGGTTTTGTACTGAAAGAGGGCAAGGTTTAGATCAGATATTAGGAAGAAACTCTTTCCTGTGAGGGAAGAAGCCTTGGCACAGGTTGCCAAGAGAAGTTGTGGCTGCCCCATCCCTGGAAGTGTCCAAGGCCAGGCTGGACAGGGCTTGGAGCAACCTGGGATACTGGAAGGGGTCCCTGCCCATGGCAGGGGCTTGTAACCAGGTGAGACTTTAAGGTCCCTTCTAAGCCAAACTATTCTATGATTCAAGATCTGCCAAAAAAAGCACAAGCATCACTAGATGGAGTTCCTTGGTTTTGGACATCTCTAGAGAATTTGGACACCTCCATGCTGAATTAGCTCTTTGTTAGTGAATGACCTTAACTGGGCCTATTCACAATTTAGAGTTGGGCTGCAGGTGCAGATTTTTTTAAAAACCTTTTATCACAATAACTCCCTTGCTGTGGTAGTTATTTACTGACATAGAAGGTCTCTGTGCAAAAGAGCTACTGTAAAACTTTTGCAGAAGACAAGACCACAGGAAGCCATCCAGCCTCAGAGCACAGGTGTTTCCATGTTCAGAGCAGGCAGTGCTCTTCTCACAGCCTCACCAGGGTTCATTCAGATCACTCACAGCACCTCAGCTGCAGCACTACTTGTGACAGACTTCAAGCCAGACCTAGAAAGCACCCCTGAATTCCAGCTCCTTCTTTCAAATTATCTTACAGTTTATCATCTAGAGACCCCAAAGCAGGCTGATTAGCCCTATATAAAAGGGTATCTTATCTCTTGTTTTTCATAGTAACCTCTTCTACTGCATCCAACTTTCTACAGGTGCACAAGACCCTGTATTGATGAAAAAAAAACCACAGGGTATCAACAGGAAATGGAAGCAAATTAAGCATAAGCAGCCTTATGGTTATTCTAGATGAAGGTTATTCTCAAAATCTTCCAACATGTGATATACTGACATTATTCACAATGAACAGAGTAGTGGGTGCATGCACCACTGCCTTTTGGCAGAGCCAATTAGACCAACTTCAATATTTGTATCTCTCTTGTCAAATTGGCTGTATAACTAGTGATAGTTAATAGGGGCTCTTCATTAGCCCAGGCAGTCAAGCAGTGATTCATCAGAAGCCAAACTTGCAGTAAGTTCCATCAGCACCCTGTGCCTCAAGGTTAGAGGATGTGCATGGTGCTTGTGGTATAAACAAGCAGAATTATGTCAAAGTAAGAATGGAAAAGTGTTTCTCCTTTGCATTCAGAAAAGACTGTTAAAAAGGAGAATGAAAACATTTTCACCATTCTGCAGGAGTTATTGATATTTTCACTGGTTTGAATCAAGTCTAAATTTCAAACCTTAAAAAAAAAGCATGGAAAGCAAAAATCTCATTCAAATCAAATAAAAGGGAGTCAATCAAATTCTTTGTTTCAATACTTCTGAAGACTTGTTTCATTTCATCTATAGTATATACTATAGATCATGTTTAGTGTCCACATAAGCAAATTCTCAAAGCTGTTCTTTAAATTGAAAAGTTTCCTTTTACAATTTTTTTCTGGTAATGGTAATCTCATTGAAAGGGACCTTTATGCTCAACCAGTTTGTGTTTTAATGACTCAAGTATTTTCTTCTGAAAAAGTAATTTGAAAACTATTCAGCCAGCTGTGCTTCTATTGATGTGACTGAAGGGTACCTTTTTGCAAGGTTGATCTTCTGAAACAGTCATCGCATAATCAAAGGATATTGAAGGAGATGTCATATATCAAGTAAAATGGGAGAAAATTGAAGTACCTTCTTCGTGACACAGGCATTACAATTACTTTACCCTATCTTGACTCCACTAGAAACAGAGTTTAAAATCATAGTACTATCAGGTACCTAAAAAATATTGATTTACAGAGGTACATGTTTGCTCTGGTCTTTGCATGTCTTTGCATTGTTAGCAGTTGCTAGGGCACAGCTTCATTTACTAAATTGTGAATATAGCACATCCAGTGAGTGCCACAAAGGTTCTGAAATTGAATGCCATTCACAACAAAATTGCCCAATTATATCTTAGAAGAGTTGATTGTGTTTGAAAAATGTGCATTGTGCTTGAAAATAGCAATAGGATGAACACAATGAGGATTATCACATTATTGATGAGACTATTTTGCTGTAAAGGGCAGAGTCAGACGACTCAGAGCCATTCCATTTTAAGAGAAGCACGCTGGGATGATCCCACATCATCCACACTCCGAAGTTACATTTCCTTCCTTGCTCTGTGACTCATTTCTTAAGGATTTTTATCTGTCTCCTTTCAATTTCCTTTTCATTTTCTTCAGAACTCAAAAAAGAAAACAATACAGTATAAATTAGTCCAGTTTTGTCCTCATATAATTCTTTCTTATTCTGAAAAATAATTATCTTCAGAACCCAAGAATGCCTTTGTAGCAGACTGAACAAAAAAAATAAATCAAAAGAAGACATTTTAATGTAGCAAGAAAGGACACAGGCTCTTTAGGACAGGCAGAGAAGACAAGAAGGGGTCACCCTCTACGTCAGCAACCATCTGGAGTGAAGGGAGCTCTCCTGGGGATGGATGAGGAGCTGTCTGCGAGACAATGGATCAGGATCTGAGGGAGGTGACCAAGATTAAAGGTGACTTTATTGCTTTCTGCTCCACGCCATCCCACCAAGAAGTATTGAAGTGTTGCCTTTTTCCCAATCTGGAAATGAAACTCAAAATAATTTTAGTAAGAAGGCAATATAAAAGTGGATCTTTATTTGAAGACTTTCAGGGGCAGTTATGAAAAGATGTCCAGAAAACCCTGCCCCCTCAGGGGTAAGTACATTTTTATAGGTTCTAGAAAATTAGCGTAATTGAAAAAAGCACCAATTAGGAGTGGTGATGCAATTCCCCCCCAAGTCAAGCTTCTTCTCTGGAGTCCCACCTTGAGCACTAGCTGCACTTTCTCTATGAAAATAAACCTTGAAGAGTTGTTCTCAACCTTGCTAGCCAGGAATAACCAAGATAGAACTGGGGTGCTGCAGCCCCCAGGGCTTGGAGCACTGGAATTTAGTTTGTCTTTCTGCTTTCTGGGAAAGGCCATGGAAAATTTCTGGAAAAACTAGCCACTAATACAATAGGCTACAGAGCTACAAATACATGTGTGAACAGCATGAAGAAAATATAAAAGAGAAAAGGCAAAAACCAAATGGTGTCATTAGACTGAGGGGATGATTCCATCTACATGCAGGTAAGAGCAGCCTCTCATTCCCAAGCCCTGGTTGTCCCAGGGGGCTTCAACTACCCTGAAATCTCTTGGAGGTGCAACACAGCAGGAACAAGAAATCCAGGAGGTTGCTGAAATGCACTTCCTTCTCCAAGGAATAAAGGAGACACGGAGAGTAGCAGTGCTGGATCTTTTTCTCACCCACAAGGAGGGGCCAGTGGAGAAAAATTAAGCTCAAGGGCAGCCTGGGCTGAAGGGACCATGAAATACTGCAGTTTGAGATCCTTAGGGCAGAGAGGAGAGTGCTTGGGAGTTCAGTACGCTGGACTTAGAAGAGCAGACTTTGGCCTCTTCAGGGACCTGTTTGGTAGACTCCTATGGGAAAAAGCCCTGGAGGGAAGAGCAGCCCAGTAAAACTGACTGATATTTCAACCTGGAATCACCCCTGAGCTCAGGAGCAATGCATCCCAACGAAGAGGAGGGCAGGCAGGAACACCAGGAGGCCTGTGTGGGCCAACAAGGAGCTCTTGGACAAATTCAAGACACAAAAAGGAAGCCTACAGAGCGAGGAAGCATAGACAGAAAGTCTGGGAGGAGTACAGAGAGATTGTCTGAGCAGACAGGAATCTGGTTAGGAAACCTAAAACCCTGAAAGAATTAATCCTGACCAGTGACGTTGAAGGCAACAAGAAAACTTTCTACAGATGATAAAAGGATGGCTGGGAAAAATGTGAGCCTTCTCTGGAGGGAAACAGGAGAGCTGGTTACCTGGGACATGGAGAAGGCTGAGGTACTCCAGGCCTTTTTTGTCTCAATCTTCACCAGCAAGGTCTCCAGCCACAGCGCCCAAGTCACAGGGCAGGGACTGGGGGAATGAACCATCCACTGCAGGAAAAGATCATGTTCCTGAATCTCTTTGGAAAGAGATTCCTGAAGGTGCGGAAATCAATGGCACCTGATGAGATCCTGAGGACACTGGCAGATGGAGTGGCTGAGCCACTTCCATTGTGTTTGAAAAGTTGTGGCAGCCCAGTGCACTTCTCACTGACTGGAAAAGGGAAAACATAACCCCCACTGGTAAGAAGAGGGATAAGGAAAACACAGAGAGCTACAGACCAATTGGTCTCCCCTGTGTGCCCAGCAAGATCATGGAGCAAATCCTGGTAACTGTGCTGAGGCACAGGGACAGCCCAACACAGCTTCACTGAGGGCAAACTGTGCCTGACAAATTTGGTAACCTTCTATGATGGGTTACAGCAGTGGTGGATGAGGGAAGAGCTGCTGACATCATCTACCTGGACTGATGCAAAGCATCTGACTGTGAAATCCTTGGCTCTGAGGATGGGGAGGCCCTGGAACAGGTTGCCCAGAGAAGCTGTGACTTCCCCTGGATCCCTGGAAGTGTCCAAGGCCAGGTTGGATGGGGTTGGATAGTGGAAGGTGTCCTGAACCAGACTAGGGGATTTGTAACTAGGTGATCTTTTAAATTCCCTTCCAATCCAAAGCATTCTTTTATTTTATGAAATCTTTAAATCTCTATCCTTCTGCTGAGATCTAAAAGGTGATAAAAAAAGAATGAATACAGTAGTTAATTTTTTCTGAAGGTTTGTTGTAAATTGAAGTTCTGTTCTAGCAAAACAGTCATCTCAAAGCAAGGACTCCTAATGGTTTTGTGTGTCTTCAATTAATATATCATTATTATGTATTTTCCTTAATCCAAGTGTAAAACATTAAATTATTAGAATATTAGTCACCCAGCTGAAAGAAAAGGGTTGCATGACTAATCATGTTTTATCAGTTTTCTCTCTTTTTATTGTTTAACTATTTTTTAAATAAATTGACATAAAACAATAAAAGCCCATAAGCAAAAGAAAATTTTATTTTTCTTTTTCTTATGGCTTCTGAAATTTCATATCTACCTTAACTCTGATCAATATCTTTCTGGTGTTTCTGACTCCCTCCCTGGAGAAAGAACAGGAGTTACACAGTTCTGCATATAGCAAAGATATTAAATGGGCAATTAGAACAGGCGTATCAAAGGTTAATTGTACAGGAGGACCAGGTAAATGTGTTCCACTTCTGCAAATCTTTGAATTAATAAAATGCCCAACCTATGTTTAAGCAAAAAAGAAATGAGGAGGATATGATCAGAGGATCCCTGAACGACTGATAATTAATGATCTCTTCCTATACTTAAATCACTATTAATTTAATTCTTGGAACTATCCATAGTTTAAACATATTTGACTAAGCAATAAGAGAAGGTAATAATAAAAGACCAGTGGATTGACTCATCAATCTTGTATACAACCCCTGACTAAAGGAGCTTAGGAAACCCATGAAATGATACAGGAGATTATGGAAAGACAGATGTCTGACTAGACAGATCCACACCACAGATATTTTGCATTGAATAGTTATAATTAAGGCCTTTGTTTGCCATGTAATTCTAGAGGCTCGGAAACTCCAAGTTAATTCACTAGAAGGGTATCCGGGAATTTGGACACTGAAGTAATTTGGATAATCTTCTTGGTCTAATTTGACTGCCAATTCAGGAAAATATCGTTATCTTCTGGAACCTTAAATGTTTACAATAAATAAAACTCACCGAAATAAATTTCTGTTCTAAATGTAACAGGCAGGTTTGGACAGCACAGACACTTACAGAGCTCTCGTAAGCATTATTCGTATTTCCAGGCTTAAGCAAGATTAACAGTATGAGAAGCTAGAATCTAAACCACTCCTAAGGGTCAAAAACATTTGTCTTTTGAACAGGACTTTTGGATTTCCTTAAAAAAAAAAAATTCAACTCCTTCAACTCTTAAATCTTCGAGAAGCTCTAAAATAAATAAAAGAAATCTCTTTTCCTGAAAATAGTACTTTTGCTAGTAAGGGGCATCCTTTTGCCGCAGACTGCACCTGCAGCACACCTGCAAAAAACACACCCGAGCAATTAAAAAAAAAAAAAAAAAAAAAGCAGTGCTACCGCTGAGGGGAGAGCTGGGGGTTTTTCCTCAATGTTATCAGCAAAGAGATGGGAGAAGAAAATTACTCAGTTTTATGCAAAACACAGAATGTTGCTCCAATGAGAGTCTTCTGAAAGGTGCTAAAACAGTTTTCGTGAGCAAATCTACCTACCCATAGGTAGGTAGTGAAATCCAGTGAGGATTTCAAAGGAGAGGACAACAGGCAGAATTTAGGCAGCCAGACTCCTTCCTACCTGGAAGTCAGTGATAAAATTCTCAGAGGTATCAGTGAGGACAAGGTCAGGCCAGCAGCAAATGCTTTTTAAAACTGCATCCTACAAAATCCCCACTGACAGTGTGACCATGCCACACAGAAATGGTACCCAGGGAACTCCTTGGAAAAGCTCTAGGTAAGTTATAGAGGAGTAGGAAAAGAAACAATCAGGAACTGGTGAACAGAGAAACAAAGGGCTCCACACCTTCCAAGCACTGCATTGGGAATTGCTTTTATGTGTAGAACCCTGAAGTAAATAAACCTTTCTCTCACTTTTTTTTTTCTATCCAGGCAGGCACTTCTTGCTGTCAGCTGCAGTGGGCTGAAACATGCCTCAAAAAGCTCCCTTCTGCCAGCAGCACAGCCTGTGGTGTGTCACCAGCTCATTATAGCAGCACACTGGGACTGGAAAAGCCCTCGAAGCTCACTGAGCCCTAAGCTCAGTCCAACCATGAACCCAGCAGGGCCAGACCAACCCAGGAAAAGCCTTTCTCCCTTCTCATCACTCCTTCCATGGGTGCATAAGGTTACCAGAGTGAAAGAGACATCTCCCCGGTCTATTTCCCAAACCCTCTGCTGATCAGCAATAAACTGATTATCCCCATTTATGCCCTGTTCTTTACATCCTGGACCAGAACCATCTGTTCCATTCACCAGGCTGAGCCTTAGCAGTGATTTACCCCTTTGCTGCTGAGTTTAGCAGTCACAGACCATGTTTGGAGGCTGAGACTCCTGCTAGATTGCTCCTTGCACAGTAAATTGGTTCATTCATTTAATGGTGCTTTTTGAGGAGAAATACATTATCCTTAATGAGGAAAAAAAAAAGGCTTTTGCACTCTGTGAGTAAGAGCCTTATGTTTTACAAAATACTGGTTTCCTCCTCAATTTATGGCAAAGTGTTGTGCTCTTAGTTTATGAATTTGTGTGTTTTGTATTGATTCTGCTTCATTCTGCTTGCCAATAAATTTATCTCCCTCACTTTATTATCATTGTGACTGATGTGATCTCTTGAAAGATATTTCATTTATTTTTACTATTCCTATAACTTTCTTCTTAATTTATCTGTTGCTGTACTAAACAAAAATCACAAAAATATTGAGGCATTAAATTTCTATAAAGACATGCCATGGGGTTAACATTGCAGTTTGATAAAACCACAGAGCTGCCCACTAAACATTATATAGTCATGCATAAAAAACCCAATATATTCAATATAACTGAGTAATAAAAATGAAATTCATGTAGCCCACACACATGGCATATGTAAGGAAAGAAAATATTTATGCTATCAAAGAAAAAACATAATTTCTCATTGTTGAATATTAAAAGCAATTCAATACACAGAAAATTAAGTCCAGTCATTCATGAGTATTAATTAATCACTCTCATCTTCCTCTGTCTCAGTCTCCCCCAGTTCTCTCCACCGTCCTGTAGATTTTATAGAAAATAAGAGCGGAACTTCTATATATAAAGATGAATATTATAGTGTGTGTGTGTGTAATGTGATGCAATCATTACAATAATACAGCTTGCAAGCTGGATTTCAGAGGGACAGAAATGTAATTGTCTCTAAGTTTAAATTTATGTTTATCTCAACTACCCATACTGTCCTACATAAATAAGACTCTAGTAATTTTAAAGGCTGTCTAATAAACTCTATTTCCTCAACTATCAGTGAAAATTAACTGCACAAAATGCTCTTGGCAGGCAATCTGAAAGGACAATTTAGGAGCTGCAGAGTTTTACATCTAACTGCCACCTTTGAGTATGTCTAACTAGGCACACTAACAAGCTGATTAGCATTTTTCTAAATCTGCTTTTTGCCAGTAATATTTTCCCCCTGAACTCAGCAGCAGTTTTTCCACCAACTTCATTAGGAGAAGATGAGGCCTTTACTCATTTTCACTTCTGATACAACTAATTACACAGCTCTTATTAATTTTCTTGGGCAGAGTGCAAAACACGTATCAACACGTGTTAAGGCACAAGATAATGAATTTGCTTTGAATTTCTTCTGTAAAAGCTGGAACTACATGTACACTTTCCACTTACAAGGAAACTCCTTTATGTGCAAAAAAAAGGGGCATGATTAATATCAGAAATAGTGTTTAGTAGGCTTGCTCACAAGCAAGTACCATGGTACCAGGAGATTATGAGGTTAGACATATTAAAATAAAACCTCTGAGGTCAGGACCAGGGAATCTTAATTATCTTATGATATTAAATCTTTTAATACAGAAAGCACAGCCTGCCTATGGGGTACCACAAGCACCCTGGCCATTTTCTCCAGTACAGCAGAGGCTAATAAAACTCCAGAAACTAATTTCTTATATTTGCAGTATTTATTCACAGGTCTTGGAAAATAAGTGCTGAATAAATTTGCAAGCGGACCAGCTTGACTTCCACTAGTCTCTGGACCAGGAAGTCAGACAAAAATGCCAGGAGGAATTCCCTGGAGTCCCAGTCACACACACACAGAGCTGCATGACCTAGTCAAAAACATCACCTCCCTGACTTACCTGTGAAATGTTTGCTGGTAAAAGGACTCTGGGCTGTTACCCAGAAGTGGTGAATGAGATGCAGAACTGTTTCCTACATAAGGATGTCCTAGATGAACATAGCTCTAAATAGCTCTAAATACCTGTTTTCTGAACTGTGGTTCAGGAAATCTGTGGTCAACAGGTACAAGGACAGTAACTAAGAAATTGCAAACGCTTTGGAAGATACACAGCAACCTGCAGAAGATTCCAATCATAGAATTATGGAAGGGCTTGAGTTGAAAGGGACCTTAAAGTCCCAACCCCCTGCCATGGGCAGAGACACCTTCCACTATCCCAGATTGCTCCAAGCCCTGTCCAGCCTGGCCTTGGACACCTCCAGGGATGGGGAAGCCACAGCTTCTCTGGGTAACCTGTGCCAGGGCCCCACAATGCTCTTGACAGCAGCTTCTGTCCCTCTGGTGAACAGGTTGTACAGGAAAGAGTTTCAGTCGCACAGTTGTATGTCAGTGTGGGCACAGAGTCTGACCCCACTGATGCCACAGAAGCCAAGGAGCAGAGCAGTGAAAATCATCAAGCTGTTTCAGGAGTACTGCAGAGGCTGATCACAGTAAAATTCCACATAAATGCAATTTTTCTGTAGTGTACTGCTTTTTTTAATGAAAATCTGACACTGATATGGGCCATTGGTCTGCCATGATACATGGGGGCCTTATGCTAAAGCAAAGACTGACCTGTGCATGGAAAATGTTGCTAAGATCATCAAGAAACCTGAAAGTGAATCTGAGTGTGGAATTAGAGAAATACACTTTGGTTAACCACAATGCTGCATTCAACACCTGCACTTTCTACCTGGACTGCTATCAAATGTCTGGAAGACATCAGGAAGGCCATAAACAGGGAGGCAGAGGTAGGATGAAAATGAAGAGGTGTGAAAAGCAGTACCCAGCTACCAAACAAGTCTCAAGCTGCTCACATGAAGGACCAAGCCCATCCCAAAACACTTCAGGGAAAGCATATGGGCTGCAGCAGCCACTGCTACTGAATTTCAGCCATTAATTTCACCTCCTGTCATTAATGGCAAAGCAAGTAAACCTTGTGCAGGATGAGGAGAAGGTTCAGACACGAGCCACTGTCATTCATCACCTCATGCCACATAGACACACAGCACAAATCAAGCAGGGCAACACCATCAGACTGCAAACCTTTAATCCAGCACTAATGAAAGACTGTGAGAACAAATCCCTGTTTGTTCATTGCCCTGTGGGCAATGAGTGCTGTCTGCTGCGCAAGGGGAGGGGACCTGTCACTGCTGCTGCCTGTGTGAGTTCAGTCAGTGGGTTCAGAGTGGGGCTGGTGGGAAACCCTTCAGGATTACTGGGAAGAGAAGGGGAAGACATGTGGCACCTGCAAATATCACGTGAAAAGATGAACATTGCCCCCTGTAAAACAAGGACCAAATGCACACAAATAATGATTGCCAAGAGAGAAATGCATAAAATGTTTCAGGCACCTCTGTTTTCCCTGCATCAGCCTGTAGATAAAAGAGATGCTGAATGAGAAAAAAAGTGTCAGATTTTACTTTTTATAACAGATGCAGGTTTACATCCCATAGTGCCACCAAAGGTAAGGTTTAATCACATCCAGAAACTATCAACTGAAAAAAAACAAGTGCTAAATCTCATTGTATGGGAGCCACATGTACACACTTTTTAAAATACCATTCTTCAATAAAAAATCCTGAATTATAGTAAGTGCTTATAATACATTTCCTACTCCAATTATTCATTTCACCATTTCTCTTTTCTTCTCTAGAGAAAAAGAAGTCACCTGATTGTTCAGAACTACCACAAACAATGCTCATCAACAGCACTGTTCCAAAAACACTTTGAATGCCCAAATTATAAACTGACTCTGAGGAAATGGACCATGTTTAATATTTAGTTCTTTCCACCGTCACTTTGATTTGCGAACTGCACCATGACTGACTCTACTCTTTTCCAAGGGGAAGTGTCAGAAGACTGACATTCAGGATGAAATTTTTAAGCACCTCTCAGAGTTTCCCTTTGGGGGTGTTTTTGTAGTTCACATTTAAGAGATGTGAACTCAAATAACAGATACTCACATAGCCAGTATTTAAAACATATATACTCACATACAGATACAAGGGATATTGAGATATTCCCCACCCTGGTAATAATCATTCCCACTTCAATGGAATTAACTGAATTACACCTTACAAAGGACATCTTACGAAAATTCAGCAGCAGTACAACAGAAAGGAAAGAAGAAAGAAAAAAAAGGAGGGAAGGGGAAGGGAAAGGGAAAGGGAAAGGGAAAGGGAAAGGGAAAGGGAAAGGGAAAGGGAAAGTTGAAGCTGTACTGTCTTCTCAGTAAGGTGAAAACAGACAAAGCTGAAGTGGCCACATCCTTCTTCATGCCTCCCAAACCATGTACCAAAGATTATTGGAAAACTACTTCTATCCACATGATTCCTTTCAGACTTTTATCCCACATGATTCCTTTCAGGAACTTTTCAGAGCCCTTTTTTCTTGTTTAATTCTGTGCAGATAAATGAACTCCAGATGTTGCCGGGCAGCAATTGATGCCTGTGCAGGATGGAGGGGCAGAAGACCTGGATCCATGGAAAGATTCTGTGACATTTCTATTAAACTGACTTGAGGTTTTCAGACCTCGAGCTTCAAGTGTTGAGAATTTAAAGAGGATTCACACTCCATGAAGAGACTACAGAGATGACAGCTACTCCAATTCCTCCCTTGCAGCGTGCACACACAGGCACAGAGCACATCTTGGCTCTGGCACTGCTAGTGAAAACCTGCCACTCATACAGGCAACTCTGAGGGAAAATTATCACAATAATGGACCCACTTGCTGGCTTCGTACCATGCTTGGTATTGATCCGTGCCTGTAACACTGCACAAAATGCAGGACTGCTTCCCATATTTTCATCTTTGCTAATGGAGAAAATTACATCATGTATTGTTCTTTCTTGTAGGCCCCAGGGTTTTGGTTTTATTTTTGTTGTTGTTTAGTGAGAACTGTACATTTCTTTAGTCTGACCTCTTGAAATAAAAGCTTTTCCTCCAATTTCTCTGAAAAAGAAAGAAAAGAGTGTGGAGGAGAAAATTGAGGAAAAGGGGGGAACTTTGTATTTTTTACAAGATAATAGAATTTAAATTAATTTTAAATTTGGCAGAACTTTGGCTGTTCAGGGAAATTTGTGCAAAACAACCTGTAAATTTACAGGGACGGCTACCTAGCTGGTGTTCTGAACATACTGCAAGCTGACTAGCAGAGTGATGGTGCAAATCCAAATGCATTTCTTTTTTTATCCAGACCTACTCTTCTGTGACTGGATGTAGAACTTGGGGTTTTTTCACACACTCATTTTGAAGGTGGAGTCATCACGCTTAAAAAATCTGGGAAGAGAAGAATTCCTGATTCTAGTTCAAAATAATGCTGCCAAGAAGAATATTACTGCAACCATTTTGCAGTTTGTGTGTTGCCTGTTAAAAGGACTGCAGAGCTCTTACGAGTGATAGATACTTTTCCTATCTGGCTATGACAGTCCTTTATAATTTTAATCACCCTACACATTAAATTAGATTTTTTTTTCCTATATTGGTAAAAAGAAGAATAAAATGTGACAACAGTCAGCAAGGCAGGATTCTGAGGTCACTGATCCATTTCCTAACTGGGCAGGATGGAATGAGACCTTGTGGGATATTGGAAGCTCCTCTTCTATCCAGTGTTGTTAAATTTCAGTTTGACACAGTTTTAATTGGTGATGGTGAAGCAGCTGATGGAGGTACAGAACATAGAGTGTTCTGCAAAATGCAGCTTCTGATGGAGGAATGAAGAAGCAGCAGTAGTTTTGTGCAGAGAGAGAATACAAGTCTTCCAATCCACAGGAGGCAGTTTCTCATGAGAAAATAATAAACTTCCTTGAAGAGTACTGGAAAAGAAATCAGGAACTAAAACTGGAGTAAGCAAGGTCTAAGAGTGAAAGTAAAGAGAAATGTAAGACGTAATTACTCAGAGAAGCTGTGGGATTGCTGTTTTTGGGGAAAGTGAGGAGCCTCACTGGACGATGTCTTAAAAGATCCTCCAGCCTTCTCTGTCACAACTGCAGTTTGTGAAGGTGCTATTTCTCTAGAATCAGGAACATAACTAGCTACATTGCCTTCCATAAGGCTCAACAAGCAGCTGTCAGAGGTTTTTTCCTGCGGAAACTTGACAGTTTTGCTTATCAACAAAAAAAAGGTGAAACTTCACCGCCTCACCACTTCACTGCAGGCCAAAGAAGAGTCAGCAAATAAACAGACAAGCCTGTAGACATTCCAGTCTATAGCACTGGGCCTGGTGTTGCTTCATCTGCTTCACACAACTAAAAATCCAAAAGTCCAGAGAAGCAGAGCAATGATTGGAAGTACTGAAAGAGATCTCTGGAGATCAACTACTCTGCTCTTCGGGTGAGCTTATTAACTGGAGTGAGCTTCCCAACTTTGGGTTCTGTTCCTCCTCTCTTTCCACGCAGATGGAAATAAATCTGGGATAGGATATAGATAAAGTGAGTGACCCGGCCAGACACATTTCAAATGCCTGCATTGTGTTCTGGGGTAGAACATCACCTCCTAGGAGAACCTGACACTGCTTCCTCATCCTGCAAACTCCAGAGCAGCTTAGAGATCAACACGAAACAGTTCTCCTGTGTGAGAGGTCAGCAGCTTGTCAACATAGGATTTCTCTACTGAGAAAAAAGAAACTGTAAATTTAGAGCTTTACCTCAAAACCAGCCCGACAGGAAAGAAAATACAGAGCCCAAAGAAAATGCAGGTTTGGTAGGCCGGTAAGCCTAAATTTATAGCCTGTTTCTAAGTCTGTCTAATAGTGTATGCCCACCAACATGCCAGTCTGGGCTTTGTGCCTGGATTTCTTTTGCATGGAGACAGGCATCTGGAAGAATCACAGAAATAATATCCTGAATTAGAAGGGATCCAGAGGGATCATCCAGACCAACTCCCAGCCCTGCACAGACACCCCAACAATCCCACCCTGTGTCTGGGAGCGGTGTCCAAATGCTCCTGGAGCTCTGGCAGCCTCGGGGAGCCAGTTCAGTGCCCCAGCACCCTCTGGGGGCAAGAACCTTTTCCTTATATCCAGCCTAAACCTCTCCTGACACAGCTCCAGCCCTACCGATTCCTGTCACTGGTTACCAGAGAAGAGATCAGTGCTGCCCCTCCACTGCCCCTCATGAGGAAGTTGTAGGCTGTGATTAGGTCTCTCCTCAGCCTCATAGAAGCTGATAAAATCTCAGATCTTCTCTGGTTCAGATGCTCTTACATCCACAGAACATACCTTTGATGAAGGAAAAACTGCAGCATCCTATCCTACAGCCATCACTGTGTTCAGTCCAGGGTTAAATTACAGATGAATTTGAAAGCAAATTAATTTAAATACCCTGGGACCTAAGCTGTGTAGCTGTGTTTGATAGATGCAGTCTCAATTTATTTAATAACCATTTTCCTCCTGGTACAAGCTCTTGGTGAGACAGCACCACTGACTGTATATAAATGAAACATTTGTCCAGGGTGAGTCACTTCAGGGTAAGTTCTTCAGAAACCACAGAACTGCTCTCATTGTGACCCTTTATCATGCATCCCAAAAAAATGATACAGAAATCATGGAAAGAGAGTGTGTGTTATCAACAAATTGATAGGGGGGAACAAAAAAGAGCCATTTATCTGCACAGTTAATCTGGCCCAACAGAAAAAGCATGAATTTCTGCTAACTGCTCCTTCTCCCAATTCTGGTGCATTCTACCACTGTTCATTTATTGACTGAAGGCCCTCTTAAGAGACAAAGATGGCAGACCCACAATGAATCTGTGACAGTCTTGAACAGATCCATCCATCATTGTCACTGACCTCGACTAGGTTATTCACTCTGTTCAGCTCAGAAATCACAAGTAACATGTTCATTTGTGCCTGTCATCATATGCCCGAGACACTTGTCATGCTGCAAAAACAGTACTTTTAAGCAGAAATCTCCTGCACAATCTCATCAGATCTGCTCCTTGGTGCATATATGCCTTTCTTCTTTTTTTCCTCTCCAAATGCTTTGAAATGAGCACTACAAATACAGTGAAATTGCAGTCCAAAAAAGGTTACTATTCTCAAAACGTAAAGCAGATGATGACATTTCAGTAAACACTGTATTTTGTAGCTTAGAGCATCAGTTAGAAGTAATTCCTTCATAGCATCTCATGTCAGGAAAACAGTTCAGCAAAAGCTATTTTCAGCTGATAACTCTGAAATAAGACATCAGAAATTACACTCTAAGTTCAAAAGCCCAATAATAGTAAAAGGATAGATTCATGTGAAGCTGGTCCAAACATTTTGGCTGTATATGTGGGTTTTGTTGTTGAAAAATGCCACTGAGGAGCAAAAGTTTTATTTTTTATTAGACCAAATGAGTTTAAAGATAAATAAATAAATAAACAGATTGTACTTTTCTTTTTCTGCCAGACTAGAGCAGGCTAATTGAGCATGCAACCTTGCTTTTTTTCCTAGCCATCAGCAATGAATCTTTAGAAAGATAATTTTTTATTCCAAGCTTTTACCCCTTGAAACTGTCTTAGCTTTGCAATCCTGTGTCCACCTTCACAAAGCAGCAAATGGAAAATCTCAAAGGATGAAATGCTCTATTTTCTCTCATATGTGAATATGTCATAAGTGAATTACAGTGATTATGTTCCCCTCCTCCTGCTCAATGTGCACAGACAGACAAGCAGGAGCAGCTCAGTACTCATCTCCCAGGATGATGTGCACCAAGTAACACCGATGTTACCTGGACCTTGCAAGCCCAAAATAATATTATTCTTCACTTGTTTTCTTCTATTCTTGGCCTTCCCACTCTCCCTATTTACACAGCATTAAAAATGTAACACTAAAGAAATACAGCTCTTTGGAACTGTGGGGTTTCCAGCAGCATATTGTGAGCAGTTGGTATTTAACAACACCAGCACTGAAATAACCATCTCCTTAGCTGCACTTTTCTCTGGAAATGTCGAAATCCTCAAGGACACATTACTCTCCATGGTTTTCAGATAGGGAGAATGACGTACCAGTGGAAATGAGATTCAGCAGCACTGGGCAGCATGGAGGTGAAGGAAAAGTGCAGCACCCCCAGCTCCTGCCCCAGCACTCTCTGCTGTGTCTTGGCGCCTTGTGGGCACAGCAAAGGTGACTTTTCCTTCCTGAGGTGGAGTCTTACTGGAATATTTGATGAACAAACGATGAAGAGCTCTGAGCACCAGCCTTATTTGGAGGAAGTAGAAATGGTCCTTTCTCCAAATTAGCGGTTTGGGGGGAAATTAAATGAGACTGAGAATACACTCCTGAAGACACTCCCTGCCTATCATAGGCAGAAAATCCATCAGGACTCTACTGTGTTTTTACCCCTTTGTTCTGTCTCAGTGTGCCGAGCAAGGGGACTCTTCTCTGGGATCCCAGGGTCTGGTGCAAAGAGATCTTGTTCCTTTTCATCAAACACAGCCATACAGCACATACACCCCCTTTCCTCTGCCCTTTTCCAGTCTGGCACTGCCCAAATGTTCAGGCAGACAGGAATGAAGTACTGTCAGATGCTACTCATTAACAGAAATACCAGCAGTGACAATGGCCACTGATAGAACATCTCCAATGGAGAAAGTGCAGGAAGTTTTACCTACACATCATCTGCTTGAGAAAAAGGTTTGATATGTACAGCCCAAAGTCTATTGACTTAAAAAAGGACAGCCCTTGGGCTAAGAAAGCTCTTAGCCACCACCATGTTGCAACCACCAACTGAAACAGTCTCCACATGGAGATTAGGATTAACCTAATTAATTATGCATATTTGTTTCATCAAACCTGGAAACATGCCAGTTGTTGCAATGAAGAACTGCTTGCTGATGGAAAAAGAAGACAGTCTCCTTGTGAAGGTGTGCTGTTCCTAAGGCACTTTCTAATGCACTCTGCCCTGGTGCAGAAACTTGTGCTTCCAGCTCCCACAGCAGCAGCACCCAGAGGCTGAATGCTGAGCCTGGATAGTGCAGCTGCCCAATCCATCCCAAAAAAGCAATGGTTTGGATCCAAACACGTACATTGAAGTGTCTGTTGTAAATTGGAGGTGTGATGAAACAGACAATTTTTATTATGCAGGGGTGTCATTAATTATCTTATGTTACAAGTCTCAATTGTTTGTAGCTATGGATGTGGCAAGTAAAGCAGGCTTGCAGAAATTACGAAAATAAAAATAATCAGCTTTGAGAAATGTAAAGTAACTTGTCGAAGTCTGGACTGCCATCACATCTCAATGAAATCCAGGTGTTTCACTGAAGGTGACAGACTGAAAGTTTTGCAAAGCTACCTTTTGGGTGTACAGCAACTGCTGTCTAACAAAAACCTAAGAAAATTATTATCGCTGTTAAACAACTTACAAAAAGAAGAAGTAAACCACCAAAGGCAACATAATTGAACATATGGTGTGAATCAATTACATGATCCACGCATGGTTAAGAACAAGCAGGGATGCTGATGAGCATCTAAGGGCAATTGTGGGAAGACACACACTTTCCTGGAGATGTTTACATTGCATATGAGTGAGATTTCTCAGTGCAAAAGATGTCACATGGGAATGGTACTATTTTATGGAGCAAACACAGAAATCTCTGTGTAGCTATATATAACCTAATGCTAAAGGGTCTGGATGTTTGAAGGTGACTTCTGGCACCATGAACCAAGCCAAAGCTGCAGATCAGAGAACAGAAGTGCTCAATTTCAAGGATAAGGAAGAATAAAAGAGGGGCCCTAACACATAGCTGGTAAAAACACACTTGCACACACACAGTAAAATATTGTGAAATATTCTGTAACTCAACCAAATTTTAAACCACGGGATTTATTTTAAGACATTCATGCTTTCCAGAATGACATCTTTACTGCAGCTGTCACTGAAACACACGGTCTGGTTGTAAAGGTAACAGTTGGTCTCAGATCAAAGTAGCTGTCTTTGAGCAGAGCACGGATGTTCACGTCCTTCTGTAACTTCTCCCCAGTCTGTCTTAAAAGCAGAAATCATACATATTTTCCAACACTCCCAGGAGTATGCAAAAAATTGACTACCCAAATCAAATTATCTTTCTCTCCCTTCTGCAGGCTGGGGAACAGCTCTCATGACAATCTGTTTTATTCCAGGATTCTTTCTTTTCCTTGTCATCATTCCTCTTGTGGGAATTTGATCCCTGAAGCCTTGGCTGCATTTGGTATTTATACAACCATCTACATAACATCACTGCAATTACCAGAATGCTGATTAATACCAGGAGTCCACATCCTCACACCAAGGGTTGTATTTGCCATTTGATCCAGCAAAATGCATCTGAGATTTTTTTTTTCCAGTGCTATGCAAAGGTGCCTAATTAGCTTTCAAGACTGTGAAATTAAAACTAGAGCAAGATATTTTGTTCTGCATTTTGTGTTAATGGTCTAACCTTAGCAGCCTATCTGTTCCACAAAAGCTTTGAAAAGCATACAAATCAATGACAGGATATGTACCACAAAAACCATCACAATTTCAGCATCTAATTAGCACAATGTGGCAACACTCACACTGCTATCCCGTTCACCACAATCTTCTTTGCAAGACTTTATTTTCTGCTTCCAAAGTAGTGTTAAGGAAGACAGCTGCTCTCACATTCCACATATCAAGCCATAAACATTTATCAAGGTGTCAACAGAGAGCAACACTTCTGGGTTGTCAATATTTAATCTGCAGTAAAATTAAATCACGGGTCATTAGACCCAGTTCATCAAGTCATGAGTTCAGTGCAGAGATGTTGAGCTGGATGTCAGGAAGCTTCCGAGCAAAGCATATGGAATCTTCTGCCACGTTTGACCACAGAAAGCTCACACAGTATCTGTACGTGCACCCTACAGATGCACAGCCCACAGCACCCCTCTGTGTTTTTAGGAATATGCTGCATCAGCACCATCACTCCTGAGGAATCACCATGTTATAAAGGTGTCGAAGTTGAATGTCTTTGGCTGATAAGAATTTGGAAGTTTATTGTTATTATGTCAAGATATTTTCATGGTTAAGAAAATGTTAATGCTATATTCAATAACTGTGGAAGACTGTTCCTTGTAAAGGGGTGGGATGGAGAGGCGGGGCCCTAGATGAGGAAGTTAAATACATCCAATAGGAGGTCGGAAAAGAGTGAAAATTCTGGAAAGAACTTTCACCAGGGGAAACTGATGTCAAGATCACCAATCGACAGCAACCGGAGGTGGGAACTGGAGCCCGAACGGCCAATAACTGTGGAGGTGGTTCAGACACCCAAAGGGACTAAGGATCACCCCTGAGGAGAGGCATGGACTTGGTACCCTCCAGGGCAGGGCTGGAAAATCAAGGGGTTGGATGCCCCCCAAGGGCATTGGCCACCTCCTCCATCAGTCTCAAAAGCAACTCCTGTCAATCCTCCTTGAGTTCTAGAAAGTTCTTTTGTACTCGGCTGACCATTGTTCATCCCTGTTGTCTGGCATCCCCTCTCCTCCCCTTTATCATCCCAGTTGGCTCCTTACCCCTTGTTCCTCCCTCGTTTCACCCCCGAGCCTCTCGGTGATTGGTTACTGTTGCTTGAATAAAAGACGGGTGCACCGAGAGCTCGGGGTCTCTCGACCTCGGTTGCCCTGAGTGCTGTCGTCCCTGCTGATACAGTGTCTCAATTATACCGAGCGAGGGGCCTCGCCTTCACACCCAGCACAGCTACAGTGTTCAGCCCTGGGAGCTGCAACCCTTTAGCATAGGAGCCAGAGTCCTGCCGACCGGAGACCTTTCCTGAGGCACTCCGTGTCGTATCTGCCAGGGGGTCTGCACCCACCAGACCATCGGCCGGAGGCAGACACGACAAATAACAATGAGTGTTAGACTGACTATAAAAGATTGAGCCCTCCCTGTAGAGGCATCCTTTTCTCCTCAGACATTGGATGGTAGAGGGACCGAGTCCCACACCAGAGTTGTTACTTTTGCGTAGATTGAGGGTTTTGCAATTTTCCTTGATTGTTGGAGGTTGCTCTGTCGTTACTTCCACTGATTAATTGTTTCCTATTTTAATTGGCTCATTTTTTATTAAATGTCCTTGGCTTTGATTAACCTTTAATTTTGACTGTCATTTTTAACAACTACACTGCAACTGTGGACAGGCAGCCTTGACCCCTTCACTTATGGCAGCACAGAACAAAGGGCTGTCCTTAGCTTTCAGTAATGGAATAATTTCCACAAGCTCTGTCCCAGGGAACTCTAGGTAATGTGCTAGTAAAAGCCACACCTGCTAACCAAGAAGCTCTGCCCATTGCTCCCCCTTCTCATTTGAAGGCCACTGGAAGGCAAAAATGAAAGGACTTAGGATCGTCTGTTAGAAATGGGATGTGGTAGCTCTCCTCTTCATTAAAGGCCGGAAAATGGCACATCACTGTGCAACTCTGCTCTTCCTGCACCCTTTTCCTTTCCAAAGGAGGACCACGACCATTTCTGGCTTTAATTATAAAGTCTCAGCAATCAGCAGTGTGGAATAACAACTCTCATTTGTCTTCTTCCATTTCACAGACTTCCATGCTCTCTAAAGTTTAACAAACTTGGCTTGATGGAAGTTCCATCCTCAGATGGCTCTGGGAGAAGCACATAAAAAGCAAACCTGTCCTTCACAACCTTTGTACAGCTCAAAAATGAGGCAAAGGAAGTGGTGAAGGCTGAAGCAATTTGTCTGACCAGGTCTAGGGAGAGCACAAAGGCCCCTCTGCCTCATTGTTGCAGTCTTGCCACATGACTCCCCTTTACTCATTTAACAAGCAATAGGTAAAATACTAATTTCCTTCACGAAAGGAAAATTTCCCAACCTACAGCCAAGTAAATCCTTTTGCTTCTCCACACATTCATTGCAAATAAGAAAAAGAGCACTGCAGCTTTTATAAAAGCACAGACCTGCGGGCAGAATGTAACTGCATACGGCCTGTTCCTCATATTTCCCATTGGTTTATGTTTGTTCCAGTTCTCTCTTTAATGGGCCATTTTCTTGCAAAATTTTCTCCTTCACAGCACATTACTGTTCTTAATTAGAACATTCCCAAACAGTTCCCATTCAAACTTCTGTTCTCCACAGATAACTCACAGGCAGGTATCATCCACCACTGCCATCATCAGAAAGGTGCTTGGGGAGCTGCTAGAGGTTTTGAAAAGCCCCCTTGCCAGAATATCAGAATTAACTCTTCCCTTCAACTCTACACCATTTCTTCTTTCTTGCAAGGTCAAAATTCTTCGAAGTAGTGCTATCAAAATAAAATTTTTGAAAGGTAATTAGGTGACTTAATTATTTGTGGGTATATTTCTCTTCCGCAGTGTACGTGTGGTTGTATTGTAATTTTCGCCTGCTATCACATATAAGATGTGCCTTCCAATTTGATTTTTTTTTTTTTACTACGTTAAGAAAGTCAGATCTGCTTTGTCTGGTTTTTCTGTTAATTTGCCCCTGCCCTACTTATTGCTCATGTGTCTAATTTGACATGAGGTGACACACATCCCTGGCACAGGCATTAACATTTTTGCATTACTGTGGCTTGGCAGGTCATTTTTTAGTTAGACATGTTCTTCCTAAATAGGCTAATGGAGGAAATTTACTAATTTCACCACTCATTTCATCTCATGAACCCCAAAATGTTCTAATTTGCTGTATCAATTTCTGACATCTCACTCCTTGTATCAGGCATGTCTTCTCAAAGTGTTCTGCTTTTGAAACTTACTTTATTCTGATTAATCTCTTTGAAACAGCCTCACATTTGTTATCAAAACCTCCACACACCTCCCAGTACTCAGAAGAAGCAGCAAAAATATAATTGCTCATGAATTCTGTAACTAGTTGATGTGGATAAGGCAGGGAGACAGCAGAAAGAGTGAGGTGTGGGAAATTTAGATCTAATAGTTTTAAGCATGTACAGTCTTGGATTTTCAGCAAAATTATTTATATAAGAAATATACTATTTAAAGAACCTTAAATTTAACCTTAAAGTTACTGAAAACACTAATAGTACAAAGTGAGCCTCATATAAGCACCCCAAGTAGCATCCGCATTAAGGGGAATAGCTGGATTATTCTCCATAGTACTTCTCAAAGTCTGGCAAATTCCAAATTCAGAAAAGCAGAAAGGGAGAAGACAGTGGCTTCCACTCTTACTCAGTCAATGAGATACACAGTCTTTCACTTTTCTGGGACAAGTAAATCTGCTAAATGCTATATTCCTTAACAGGAGGACAGAGAATGGAAACCAAAGTAATAAAACCCCAAGCAGATGTTCAAAGTATCTAGAAGGGGAAATGGGAATTTATACAGAAATGCAGTTTTATTACAAGTGCTACCATTTAAGTGTGCTAATGCAAAACTTATTTATTAAAGAAAGACCCAATTAAGAAAATTGTTTAAGTAACTCTCAGTAGTGCAAGCAACACAAACATGAATGATGCTGCAGCTTTAACATACAAAAAAATGAAAGAGTATGAAAATCTATATATGAACTTGTGGGAAAAGGAGCAGAAATTAAACAAAAAATTACTACTGCAATTCTATATGAGGATTTTTTAATTTAATGCTGGGGACCTGTGAATACTTCTGTGACATCTTAGTTTTGTTCCAGAGAATGATTTCACTGACTGTTGGTGCTGAGGAATTGGGAATTTTGTCTCTGATTTGAGCAGACTGAGGCTGGCACACACAAGTTGCAGCTGATGAAAGCTGGGAGCAGGACAGAGGTGCAGTGCTTCATGGTAAAAAAGGCAGAAAAAACAGTTTTGCTTTGACCAGTTCACATATAGACAAACCAAGACTCACAACTTCGTTTGTTTTTACAGAATTATTGCTGTTTTATTGAATAAAATCTCGATTTCAAGAGAAAGAAAACAGAAACTTCTTATTTAAGTGAGAGAAACATGAAAGATCTGTTGCTGGAGTATTAGCAATACATTGAGTTCTAGATACAATTAAGTCTTCGCAATCACAGGATGTCTACACAAAGGATTCGTGGAAAATATTTAAAAGCAGACAAGTCTAAATTTTAAAAGATATTTATATGTCTTGATCATTATCACAAAAGATCGTCAAACTTAGCTGAAGTTAAACTCAAACAGCAGCACAATAGAGAACTGTCTGGAATTCATCGATTTGCTAAAAAACCAAGACACATACTGGAAGTAAGACTTGAGATGGCAACAGCCATAATAGTACAATCTCCTGAAGAAACCGTAAGAAATACCCTCTGACAGATAGATTGGGGCTTCAAGCTACGGCAGGCAACGTGGAAGTTGCAGGAGACACAACTGTGTGCAACACCAGGAGAAGGCATCTGGGTGACAGCAATGGCAATGCCACATGCAAGGCTCATGGTGAGAGACTAANCCGGCCTGCCCCAGCTCCACACCGGGCTCCTGCGCCGCGCTGGTGCCAGGGACGGCGACATCGCCGGGGCTGCTCTGCTGGGGGGCTGCGTCCATGAGGCGCCTCGCCAGCTCGGCGCACTGATCGGCGGCCACCTCAATGAGCTGCCGCACGAAGGCGGGCGTCTGCTCGCGCAGGATGGGCTCTAGCTCCCACGCCAGGGCTTCCTCATGCAGCCCGAAGTGGCACAGGCTGGCCATGATCCTGCCCTGCGCGAAGGCCACGTCCCACCAGCAGGCCCCCCACAGCACCTCGTTCAGCCAGAGCTCCAGCGGCTGCAGGATCTCGGTGTGGGTGCGGAAGAAGCGCGCCCAGGTCTCGGCGTCGAAGCCCGCCACGTCGGGCCGGGGCTGCGACCCCGCGGCGCCCGGCACCTGCAGCAGGCCGGCGCTGCGCGGCATGGAGGACTGCGGCACGGCCATCTCCACGAAGTTCTGGTCGGGCGGCGCCGGGTAGATGATGGTGTGCACGGGCTGCCTGCACAGAGGGCACGACGGGTTCTTCCTGGCCCAGCGCAGGATGCAGCTGTGGCAGAACTGGTGCAGGCAGGAGCCCACGTAGGCGATGGTGCCCGGGGCTTCGCGGCAGATGGGGCAGCTCCACTCTGCCCCCGTGGCCATGCTGGTGGTGGTGGCAGGCGATGGTCAACTGAGGGACAGGGACGATATCTGCTCGGCCTCGCTTGTGTGGCACGCTGCGGGGAGGGAGAGGCCATGGTCACTGGGTATCCCAGGGAGAGGAGGAAGGAATGGCCGGGACCCTGGACAAGGACACCGTCCCGGCTCCCTGTGTCCTGTCACCCACCCAGAGGGAACCCAGAGGGCACAGCTCAGCCTCCGTTTCCTGCCCCAAGCAGGCGGGGTAGGGAAACAGGATTAATAGCTCTGGGAGCTTCCAGTGGCAACCACCCACCACCAGAAGAAGGCTCACCTTCTCTCCTTTTTCATTCCATTTTAATTCCAAGCAACCATTGTGAGGGTGGGGGAAGAGTGGAGTATAGCATTTTACCAGGGGGAAGGATATATGTTTAGCATGGTGAGAGGTTGAGATCAGTGTTTTTTGATTTGGCAGTGTGCTGAAGCATACCGAAAAGCTTTTGCAGACAACTGGAACTAATGGCAAGTCCACTCTTCAAAACAGGAATAATTTTAAAAGTTTCGGGCTAAACCGCAGGCCTGCAACATGAAACAATGGTATTTTACCAGTTTTGCTGTGGAGGTGCACTTTTGAGACGAGCCTCGGGGACAGGTAAAGTTTTGTGCATTAGTGTTTTACGAAGGTGGCTAGTCCTAAAACCGGAGTTACATAGCATATATCTATATATGGAAGGAGAATTGTGCTTGAGTAAATAATTGCCAGAATTAGCTAATTTTACACTAACTTTGCTTCTTAAGCAGAAGTATTCATGAAAGGAAGTTTTTTCCTACTTATTTCTGTGACCAAGCTGATAGTTTTATTATTTCTGGTACATTAATTCACCCTAATAACATGTAATATGACATAGCATTTGAGGATATGTTTGAGGCACAATAAGGGTTCTGCTGGGATCAGCGAAGTTGTTTCATCAGCATTAAATCTATTGTTGAAGTGCCAAATCAGAGCCTGTCCAAAGGTTCATTTGGGCAACAATTTTCTCTTGGGAAATGGCCCTAATTATTTGTGTCTGGAAGTCTTAAATCAAATGTATGTCGCTCTGCCCTGAAAGCTCATTTTAACTTCCTGAAGTAGTCAGATTACCTAGGATAGACCCAAACTCTTGGTATGCAAGCTCTGAGAAAATACCAAGTTAACTTCAGTCCTGGTACTGTACCTCTGAACCTCAGACATGTTTGCACTTTGCTTCTGTAAGCCCCTATGAAACATGGGATATAAGTATATTCCTCTTAAGCAAGGCAGTAAGCAAGCCATAGCCACAGCACTCTTGAACACATAGTCAGCTCTGCTCAACTAGAGTCAAGAATTTAATGCTGAATTAGGATTTTGGATTTAATGTACAGTGCTTCTGTGGCTGGCTTTCAGCAGTGGGACAGATTTCACAGAGACAAGGCAGTCATTCCACTAGTGGAAACTAGTGAAAATATTGCCACACCCCTGATAGATCTCAGACAACTCGTCATTATCGTAGTAAATAATAAATGTTAAAGGTGTGTTTTTCAGAAAGGCCTGCTACCTATTTACAAGAGTAACTCTCTGTGTTCTGTTTAAAAGCAAACCAAACATTTGCGTTAAACTTACAAAAAAGTAGAAGTCCAAGTCCAGTACACCTGTAGACACACTTACTTGGTTTATGCTGGCTGGGTGTGTAGGTGTGATGACCAGCCCTTAAGGGGTAGGAAGCATCTAAGAAAAGAGAAAAAACTGCACAGCGTCAACTGCAGAAACAACATAAAATAAACTAACCATAACCCCCTTTCCCTGTCCACCCTGTGACTGCTGAGGGTGGGGAAGGTGGAGAAATTGGGAGTAAAATTAAGCCTGGGAAGAAGGCAGGAAGTGGTGGGAGGCTTTTTAAGATTTGGTTCTAATTCTCATTATCCTGCTCTGATATCTGGTAATAAATAAGCAAATTGCCCAAGCTGAGTCTGTTTTGCCTGTAAGATAAGTGGTGAAAGATCTCTTGTCCTTATCTCTTCTGATACTTTCTGTCCCCAGACCAGCTGAGAAGGAAACTTGATAGAGTGGTTCTGGTGGACCACTGATCCAGCCATGGTCAACCCACCACAGATTTTCACCAGTGAGCAGCATTTTGTTATTCCACTGGATATCATATTGCACAGGGCTGTAATGCACATCCACCGCAATTGAAATGTTATTTTTGCAAAAGTCCATAGCCTTTCTCTACCCATGTGTCATAATCATTTCTGCCAGGCACTGAAATGTAAGTGGTTTCTTAGTGCCCTAAGGCAGCAAAGGCATTTAAGGAAACTGAAAAGACTGGAAACGGTTCTAAACTCAAAAACGTTCATATAAGTTTTGTTATTCATTGAGCTGTCCTGCAGAAGCAGCAGAAACCCACAGAAATATGACGAACTAGCTGCCTGACATTAAAGATTGTGACAGGGACCAGCTTCCTTAATCCCTATGATCCTGACACAAATTTACCAGAGTGCACCACGGTTCTCATAGCACCAGTGCCAAGACCTGCTGTTCTGCAGAAAATAAGGTAATTAAGAAATCCCTGTTGGAGACAGACTGCGAGTAAAATACTTCTTATCTAACATTTTCAAGATGTTTTCCCTTGGGGGCTTTTTTGATACACTCTAACATAAGATTGACAATAAAAACTGTTGTCTTTGTAAGGGGATTCAAGAGAATAAATTTTACCCTACAAATCAATCCATTGTACTTTTGCAGCCCCTATGAAAGCCAGTAGAGAAATTCTTAACACAAGAGTTGATTTGTTGCTAGATAGTCTCTTGAAAGGACGTGTTAATACACAGACCAACACGTCTATGAAAATTTCCTGCATTGTGAGAGAGGTGATAAAGGTAAAATGAACAGACAAAGCACAGTGAATGTGAAATAGGATTTAAAAGTAAAAATCTGTTGAAATGCCCTGAAATACACATTTGAACAGGAAATACAGGTGTTATCAAAGACTGAAGGGAAAAAGAGTCTAAACACTGCAAAATTTATGCAGTACTTGCAAACTCAGATAGGGAAATTCAACATTTTCCCATGGAACTGAGAAGTAACAGAAGGTATTCATGAGAATAAATACGTGATTTTAAAAGTTTTTCACTTAAAAAGCAACAGCAACTTTTTCTGGAATAAAATATCCAGTAAGTCTAAAAAAACAAAATCACTACACCTTTTCTTCTAGTATCCCAAATACTAAAGAAGAAAGTCAAAGCTCATTTAAACTGACCAGATTTGAGTTTTTTTTCTTCTATCAAGCACAGTGTCCCAGCAGGATGGGAAAAAATCAGTTTCCAGTTTTTCCCCTCCCAAAATCAGACAACACAGCAGAGAGTGGGGATGGGGACTGGTGGCGTGCTGTTTGTGTCAGGGAGGAGGCAGGGGGGTATTGCCAGCAATCTCCACCTAGGATAAACCTGAAGCTAAGAAGAAGCCCCTTCCAAATAAAATCTCATTGAAATCACTTGTAAAAGGAGTTATTTTATGTAGGGGTGGGGGGAACCAACAAGAAAACCCACCACACAACCACCCCACAAAAACCAAAAGGCCATTTCTCATAAGTGTTTCTGAAGACTCCCAGTCAGTGTTAACCTCAAGTCAGCTTTAATAACAAGCTGGTGAATTGCAGTGCCCTGCAGGACTTCAGCCTGCAGTACTGCACCAGAAAGGAAAACAGGACTGCTAACGATCTAATTCAAAGAGAACCCCCCAAACTCTCAGCATTTCATAGAAGTGTTCCATCTCTACAGCAGAACTCCACTATCAGGGGATCCCTTTCATTATTTTTACAGTATGTTTGTCACTCATCACTGGCCACTTCCACAGTGGACGCCTGTCCTGCTGTGTATGGTCCTTGAAACAAAAGTGTGTGATGTTATGGACACTGAAAGCTGAGGTTTAATTTCTCTTCTATGGGCTGTTCACTTAAGAATTTGACTCAGTGATCCTTGTGGGTTCCTTCCAACTCAGAGCATTCTGTGATTCTTTAAAGTAGTGGTAAACTTGTAAGAAGATGCCCTAATGGTAAGAGCTAAGTAGCAAGTAACTGAAAAGGGACCAGTGTAACTAGCTTTGGAGCTAGTCCTCCTTTTACCAGGGTAGGGGAGCTCCAGAGGTGCCATTCAGCCTCAAGGGTTTTTTGATTCTGTGATAGATTTCAAACAAGCAATAATTACGCTGTCCTATTAGCGTGAGTGCAGTTTCTATAGTGTGCAGTAACAAACCAAGTCTTTCTTAGTAAAACGCCTGAGCACTTGCTCAACTGCTGACAAATCCAAAAGAGAAACATTTGCTGAAAATATATTCTTAAATTGCATAAACGAGAGGCCTGAGGCTTCTCTGTGTAAAGCTGTCCTATTGCTGGTGTTAAACCTGAGTCCTCAGCATGAACGCTCACTGAAGCCCGTGGCTAAATCCTACCCACAAATCCAAAACTAGACCATGGAAATATCTTCTCGGGCTTCAACATGATGTGCAATAGACTACATTAGGTCAAGGGCACTCAGTTCAAGTCAGTATAGATTCAAACTGTTCCTGAAAATAATTTTCCACATCTTTTCCCTGCACCAACATTCGCACAGCTGATCTGCTAGAACAGGGTTAATAATTTATTTTTACATATTTTTTTCTTTTTCAAGTAAAGTTAATTTTTCTGCCTGATGATTCCTCTGACTTAGCTCAGCATGTGGTCAGGAAAGGTGTAGGGATGATTTCCCAAGTCAAACAGGGAACAGAACTCCTACCTACTGTGTGGTACCGGCACCAGGCAGGTGTCCTGTTCCTGTACTCTCCCACCACTGTTTTGTGCCTCTCTGCCAGGAAGATGAGCACACCAAGACTAACTCCTCTACCTCACTCCAGTTAAAAATTCCCACTTGGAGTTTAAATTTTCATGTTGGCACTGAACTGAAAATAAGCAATAAAGAATGTTATGAATGAAAGTTGGAATTAATATGTACT
>VZTZ01033149.1:54546-104796 GCA_013400955.1 Drymodes brunneopygia
GAACTGCACCAAGGGAAAAGGTGCCCGAGGCCAGGCAGGCTGCCACTGGATTTCTGGTTGTTTGTTGGTTAATGCCATAGTTGTTATTATTTGTTAGCTTTATTTTAGATATTAGTAAAGAACCGTTATTCCTATTCCCATATCTTTGCCTGAGAGCCTCTTGATTTTAAATTTATAATAATTCAGAGGGAAAGGGGTTGCAGTTTTTCCATTCCAAGGAAGGCTCCTGCCTTCCCTAGCAGACACCTGTCTTTTAAACCAAGACAGTTACGGAGCAGATCAGTGACCTCAGGGTTGCTGGAACTGCTTATAGGTCCCTACAAAAGCCACTGCAGGAGGGGTGGCCTCACCTTCACCTCAGGCAATCATCTTTGAGAAGTAAATAAAACTACCAAACAAATAAAACTTCCTCCAGAAGCCACATACATCCTGGTCTCTTGTGCCAGCCTGAAATACAGGTTATGCCTCTTCATTTCTGCTTTGGAAAGCCTGTGCTACATCAAGCTCCACACCCACAAATGCTGGTGGTGAGTGTACAGTTCACACCCAGTTTACACATGCCCTTGGCACTGGAGTGCATTGTATGGACCACAGGAGGTGGTAATGCAGGAAGAATGTACTCACATGCTGACTGTCCTGCAGTTACTGAGAGGCCTGTGCAAAACATTTAAAAAATAAAAAAACCTGCCCATTTCAAAGATTATAGCTCAAGTGGATCACAGCAAGTATATGTCACCTCTCAAGGACATTGCTACTACACTATTTGAGTTCATTTGTGAGCTTTACAAGCCTTTCACACAGACCACCTCTTCCTGGACATCATGTTGCCTCCCTCCCCCTTTTCTGCTGCAACTGCATTGCAGATACCGCCACAAAGATCAGTCGTGGTAGAACTAATTACATCTTGAAATTAGTTGTTCTTGTTTTCAGATTTTGCTAATTTAGTGTCCTTGTTGTAGGCATAGAAACCACACTGAGAAAGTACATTAGAAAGCCTGTTAGATAAATTTACCTAAGGTGTGGCTAGAAGACTTAATGGTACACATCAAAGAAAGTCTTCCAACTAAAGGCTGAGAACAAGAAATGAAGCACAGTCTTTTGGTTTTTGCAGCTGAAGGAAATCAATGGCTAATTGCAGGTTTCTGTTGGCATTTTGAAGTGAAAATACCAGGAATGACTACGAGGAAGGATAGTGAGTTTTGTTTGTACAGGCCCAGTGAGAGTCCATAGAAGTCACAGGGAATCTGTCCTCCACACTAGAGCCTGTCTCTTTGCCCAGATATTGCCCTGGGCCACACGATTGAATCACATTACTTGTCTTCCTTTGTTACTGCTAGAGTGGATTGAGATATTCCTTTGCTTTCTTCCATCAAGCAAACAAAAAAACCCCAACCAAACAAGAAAAAAACCAAAACAGTCACTGCCTTGAGGCTGAGGACCAGATGCTTAAAAACTGCCGGTCCTTTTTTTGATGAAAGAGAATTGTTTGATGAAGTCTACTGTTATGTTTGTACTATGTTCAGGGGATTATTTAATAGCAACATAGCATTCAAATACTCTTAAAATGTATAGGTCCCTTTTAAAATGAAAACGTGACCATTGAGAACAATAATTAGGTTTATAATCAACAGCTCTAACACTTATTCTATGTACAAAATCAGGACAGCTTCAGGGAAAATTTTTCTCTCATTAGTATGCTGGCTGTTTGCAAAATAAGTCAGTCTTTATGCTAAAATTCAATGTTTTCTACAGTGTTAAAGGATTACAAAGTTGTATTTCTCAGGTATTCAAAAACCTAAAAGTATAAAACTCTGAAACTCAAAATCTGTTTTTTAAATCATGAATCGCAAACATTTGAATTTAAAACATTTTTATACCTATGATGCAAATAAATCAGATCTAGGAGAAACAATAATCATAACTGTGGGTGAATCAATTCTCTTTCACCCAGAACTGTGTATCTTTTGATAACAGTAAAGGTTTCAGGAATGAAAAATATTTTGTTGAGTTTTGGGGGAGGTTTGTTTGGGTTTTTTCCTAAAAGGGTGAAATATTTTTCCTTTTTTTTTTTTCCCCACTGCATACCAGCACTGAAACAGTATTAATGCACTGAAGACTCCTTTGAAGTGTTCCCCTTTAGGAATCATTAGATGGTACCATGTCACCAATTCCTTTCACTGAACAAAACATTGATTGAATGAGATTCTATTATTGTAATAGAATTTTGTTCTATTACATTAGTCTGTGATGCTTATATTCATACCTGTGTTTTAAAAATTCCGTGATGCAGCAGGAATATAAGGCTGAAATAAAAGACAAATTGGTTCACTGAGACAGGGGATCTAAGCCTTCATTTTGACTCAGGGAAGCAGCATTCTCTGCTTGAGGTAATTGAGGACTCCAAACAGACACCAGTAAGAGCTGAGAACTCTTGGTGGAAATCGTAAGAAAATCAAACCAGCTGTAGTGAACCAAAAAGTACCTGCAGGGGGAGCACGCATAATCCAGCTTTAATGATATATTCATTATAGTCATGTCCCTCATGACATGGATAATTTTCTTTCTGGAAGATCCAAACCCAAAATTTTGTGCAACTTGAACAAAAAAAGAGAAAGTTTTAACCTGTTAAGAAGATTTGTGCTGCACATTACTGTGTGTCTATGATAAAGGAAGAACAGTAAGGATTCAGTTTCAAAGCTGGCTGTTCTGAGGCTAATATGCATAGTCAGATTAATGATTTAGTAACAATTGAGAGGTGAGATGCTCTCAGTATCCATAACTAGGGGGGAGAAATGGGCATGAAACACATGTCAGTAAGTCTAGCTCGCTGTCTCATACACCACAAGCTTCCCTGATCACTCATCTCTTTCTGGTACTGCTGTCCTCTAAGATGACAGTGTAAGAATCCATCAAACATGTTAAAAAATGCAATTTCTTTAAATCTTCATTACTACTTTACTACATGTAAAGTAGCTACCACTTCGCTAATACTTCATTCATTTGTGTCCCAAAGTAGTTTATACACATCTCTCACAAACATCTTAATGTCCTTTTGCCTGGAGTTCTGTAATCAAAAAAAAGACTGTCCTTGCTCTGCTCTTAATACCTCCCAAACTAGAAGGAATAGGCTTTGAATTAAGGTCTGCTAATTAAACCTAAAGACTTTTATGCTAGTGTTACCAGTGTGAATATTTGCTGAATCATAATTAGGTTTCAAAGATCTATTTACACTTGCATTTTCCAACAGATTTCTCTCTACTAGCATGGCATCTGCCCTTAAATTTGCCCTCACAACTGTGTGAGAGCACGTGTCAATGTTTGAGGCTCTCCCCTCCACCCAGAATGTTTGCAAGGCAGACACCTATTGAACTACTGTGGATATAATTTTTATATCCTGCTGTAACAGCAGCCATCAACTGACTGTAGATCACAGACTATAAACTCTGTTTATTACTAGAAAAGTTATAAATGTAAGCACCATTTATCCAATCTCTCTAAATATTTCAACACAGGAAAAAAAAATGAAGCTGCAAAGGAAACCCAGGCCCTGGACGCACATCAGCCCCCTGACCTTACCAGAGAGCTGTGTCAATTCTACGAGTCTCTCCCTTGTGCAACACCAATTCTCTGTCTCCTCAAAGCAGGACTGCACTATGCAGCATCTGAGTTCCTGTAAGAAAAAAGAGCCAAAGTCAGAGCAATCAACATAAAATTCCCTTTCAGTGGGTCTTGTTATATAAGATTTTGATGTCAGTGTGGAAAAACTTTGCAGAAATTAATGCTACCAGGTGATTTTCTAAGTACCAGTAAGCTTTCCTGGATACCCTCACTCATTAGAAGATGTTGTTTACTCTCATAGCATTCAGACCACTACTGGAGTTGCTAAATCCCTCCTGTTGGAACATATCTTGGTTCCCTGGGATACTCTGTGCAGTGTGGAGGGAGTCAGGTGGAGTCCCATCATCCCTATTGATTAAGTTTACTGTGCTGCTGTGTGAAGAATCTTGTGCCTGACAGTTCACTGCAAAATCATTCTTAGCTAAAGCCACGTCAAAGTAAAATGCAAGTAAAATCATTCATTGCATTCAGTATAGAAGCAGCTACAGACTTAAGTGAAAAATGCAGGAAAAAGCACTTTTAAACTACTTATGGCTAAATTCAATCAGAAGTGGTATTGCTCCCCCACTGACAGACTGACTGATCACTTTGTAACACATTCTTTGCTAGAGAATCTCTGCTTGTGCATTTTAATGAGTAAAAGTCTGTTTTTTACATCACATTCTGGTTTGTACCAACAACCTGGCCTTCTGAAGACCTGTAGGGCTGAGACAGACTACATCTTTCTTTACAAACCTTGCTCATTCCTTCATGTTCATGAAATTATTTGTCTTCTCCTCTCCACTGAAATAGTTTCCCTTTCTTCAGGGAGTCAAGTTTTTTTAACCCAGGTGTCAATTTCTGTGTTTGGTTAATTAGTTCTCTCACCAAACAAATTAAAATCTCTCCTTTTTTGTAAGTAACTCCTTCTAGATCTTTTTTTACGAAATGTCTTTGCTGCCAAACCCTTTATGAATCACTCTGAGGACTCTGAGATTTGGGGTAATCCCCAGAAACACCTCATATCTCAGCACACTGAATGCAACATCCACTCCATGTACAGTACTCCATGGCCCTTTTGTCATCCACACCTGATTTTCCTTTACAGAAGGGTCATTCCTGCAGAAAAGGTGGCAAAATGTCCCTGATGAGGTACACTAATGGTTACCTTCCAAAGGGTTCAAATTCAGACAGCCAGAAATTAATCAGTATTAGAGATAAGGTCCCCTTGCTATCTTCCGTTTCTCCCTCTCATTGTTTCTTTCTAAATGGTGCCTGTGCACCATCACGTATGTTTTGATTTCTTGGCTTTGTGTTACCTTTTTTCTTATGAGAGACACGAGCTTCAGGTGTGCTAAAGGACATTGTGCCTCTATGGAAATATAACAACTTTAGCAGTGCCTTTGTCTTGAAGAATGTCATCTTTTATGCCCTGTGGCAAACATCTAATTAGTGTTCTTTTCCTATATCCCTTTCCTTACTTTGAAAATTAATAGACTTCATAGTGCACTGGGGAACTGGGAGGAAGCAGAGGGTCACTGAAGAGATATTTAAAATATTCCAGCATGCCCTTAGGACCAACTCCAGAAATACTATTAAGGACCAGCAGCTTAAGAGGAAGAAAAAGCAGCTCCCCAAAACAAGAGTTAAGTAAGGAACACAAAGACATTAAAATTAAATGTGCTATACCTTCTGCTTCCAACCAGCTTGGTCAACTCTGTACCAATGTGCTGGCTGCTACTGAATAGCTCATAAAACCCCACAATCACAAAAAGGAAATTCTGTGCTAAAAGTTTAAAAAATTAGAATAATGCTGAGTTTCTGATGAGGCGGTTCAGAGAAGTGAACAGGGAGCAGACCTACTCACTGCCTGTTCAGCCAGTAGAGAAAGTTAATTCCTTTGACAAAGCACTCTGCCAGCTCTGACTTACCTGGCCCAGACATTTTGGAGTAAGTAGGACCATTTCAGAGTAGCCCTGTCCCACTCTTCCTGCTGCTCCTTGAAACAGGCAGCAGCTGAGAGTCTTGCAGAACAGAACAGAAAAGTGCAAGCATGGTGGGTTCTGCTGGTATACACCCATGTTAAAACACAGAGAACTGCCCTAGGGCTGAAGTGGCATTTTCAGACATCAAACACAGGTAACTACTGTCAGGGTAAAGGGTGGCACTGCTTAGAACTGCTTGGGAGAAGAATTTAGGTGGGAATTATTAGATTCAAGTAATTAAATGAGGAAAGAATGATGCTTAGGAATTCTAAATTTCCCAATAATAGGTAATCAATATTTTCAGAATATTTTGGGATGATAAACATGTGGGTGATATTTCATTAAGAACTTGGTCTTCTTTTCTTTGCCACAAAAGATTTGCAAGATTTATTTTCCCAGCTACAGCTTGGCTCTAGTTTAACATACCTGGGCATCTGCCACCACATGATTGTCCCACTCAGAAGAATAATGGGGGGAAAAAAACTCCTCAGCAATCAAGTTTTATCAAATTACTGTCTTTTTCCTCAGCACTTTCCTCTCCCACTCTCTCTGTCCCTGATAAGAGCAAAGATCTTTTTATTCTCACAGCTGCTGCACAGCACTTCTTGACCTACAATGTGTTGCTGAGAGTATTGGTATAGGTCATTAAAAGACTTTAATCAGAGATTTGGATGAAGCACAAAAATTCCCAGCCTATGAACTCTAGACAAATTTGTTGTATGTTTATATTTTTCCATTATGCCTTTGATCAGTCTATTTGTATGCAACTTTACTCAGACATAACAATAGAACTGTGTTTATTATAGATTAACAGGAATTTTGTCAAACCTGAATAGAATGTAAGGCAAAAGTGTCATCAGATACAACATGACCAGTTTCAACTTCACATTTAAAGTAATTAGTGTAACAGTGTAGCAAAAGACACATTTCTGCACCCGAAAATGCATTACAAGCATAGCAGTGCTTTTTCTCACAATTTTCTCATGCTTGTCACAAAAAAACTTACACTGTCTGGAAAAGGAAACGTTCTGGGGCATATGATCAGTCATTAATTTTAACAGCTTCTAAAATTCCACAGTTCCTCCACTTCTAGAACAAGCTTTTTACTTGAGTAATTCAGAGCTTTCCTTTGAGAAAAAAAAAAAAAAGAGAGAAAATTTAAAAAAAGAACAGAACAACAGCAACATCAAAACCAAAAACATCTAATTCACAATTACTAGGTTTCATATGTATGAAACCTTTCATATATCACATATTTCATATTGGTTTTACCAAAACATCCTGAAGAAATACTAGAATCACAGAATTAAGCAGAAGGAGACACAGAAGAGGCAAAGATGACAAAAGGAGATTTTCACCTTTTAAAATATGACCAAAAAGAAAAAAAATTCACAGGAGTTCTAGACAGTTCCCATGGAGGTCCCAGAACTACAGCAAAATCACATTGCACAAAGGAGGGTTTGGAATATGGCAGCACAGCAGAAGTCAGACTGATGGAGGGATGAAGAGATGGAGGATGGAGGTTTTTACAGACCTCATTTGTATCGAGTACCTGGAGAGTCTTTATGCAGAAGCTGGAGCTGGGGGGAGTTTTGCTAAATACCTGTTCTGCGACGTGTTGAACTCTGACACCGTGGCTATTTGGGTCCCGAGATCTTCATGTGTGGATGATCATATCTTGGTGCCTAAAATGA
This sequence comes from Drymodes brunneopygia, assembly GCA_013400955.1. Taxonomy (NCBI): domain Eukaryota; kingdom Metazoa; phylum Chordata; class Aves; order Passeriformes; family Petroicidae; genus Drymodes; species Drymodes brunneopygia. The sequence continues at coordinate 61,823 of VZTZ01033149.1, forward strand.
GGAAACAGAGGGATGGCTTAGACACCGTGCATTTAACTGATTTGGTAAGGAAGGAGCAAACTGCAGACTGATGTTAAAATGGTTTTCATGCCCTTACGACCCACGTAAGTTACAGTCCCCAGGCCGTGCTTTGCTTACTCAACATAGAGAAAAAGGAATAAGTACTGTGTTTGGCATGACTGTACGTACTTCTGATGACATTCTTCTGAAGACAACCTGGTACACTGAGTTCCAGTGAGGGCATTGATACATAATACAAAAAGATCCCAGTGGTTTCTAAAGGCAACAGGCAAGTGAATCTCATGAGCTCAGAAACGAACAGGGGAAATCTAGAAAAACAATCCTTCGGCAAGTAATGCAGGGGGTTTGTGCCAGACCTAAGGACTCCGGAGATTGTATTGAAATTCACAACAGGAGTGTTGTTGAGAGAAAACTGAAAGAAATACTGAAAGACAAAGTGCTGCAAGGAGAAGTGTCTGTGGGCAGTGAATTACTGCCCAAGAAACAAGAAGTCTGCAGCCCCAGAAGCAGGGACACTGAAGGGGCTTGGGGTGCTGCCCTGAGAGAGGCAAGAGGAAACAAAGGATGGAGTGGCACAGAGGTATTGTGGCCATGCTCTGTTTAAAGCAAAGCAGCCAATGGGACCTAAGCCAAGAAAGGGTCCAAACGGTGACCAAAAGTTGAACTTTGCTTCTTTAACTCAAAAATGCATATTGCTTTTCACACTGCCTCATATTCCAACAAAATAAGACCTGCATATACATTACATGTGTGAGTAAAGTCCCTCAAGCTCCACCTGGTCATGAAATGACATCAGTTAGAACTTTACCTTTTTCCCACTCTCAAAGTAAACAATAGACATGTGACTTAAGAGGGGAGGTCAGAGGAGACTCCACCTTTGTGTTCTGGGGCCGTTGAAGGGCTGTGCCCATCTCCTCCCCCATAAGGATGCCTATGGATTAAACTTCGTTCTGTGGAGATACCACTGACTTACCCTTTCTGATACCAGTGCCATGGCAATTTCTGACTCATATTCTGTCACAGCAATCAATAAATCACACTGTTTATGGAATACCATATTGAACATGACCAGATTTCCAACACTGAATTGGTTCTGATCAGAAATAGAGCCCAGCCACACCCAGCCCCTCTGATCTGAGGTCCAGCTGAAGCACAGGGCAGGTGGGGCATGCTCTGCTGAATTTCATACTCTAAAAATAAATTCTGTGAAGTGTATGATTGAGTTCTTTCAGGTATTTGAAAAGACAGATAATATGCAACCAAGAAAGGGAAGATCTTGCTGCCTCTGGGCCCACTATGTCTGCTAGAACTGTGCTCTGAAGTTTTCCCAGGGAGTAGCCTTTTGGCCTCCTGAGCTCTTCAGCTTTCCTTTCCACGTTAGACAGAAGGCATCTGTACAGTCTGCATGTTTTCAGTGTGGTCTCTGGCCCTTTCTGGAGGCAGAGCAAAGCAGAACCCTTTACAAAGGGAATAGAATTTTTCCTTCTCTCAGGAACAGCAGAGTCTGTCCAGGACAACCACCACACTGCAAAACACAGCAGCCACATGAGAGAGAGAGAAAGTTGTCACTGCTCTGGGGACCTGCTGGTCACATCAATAAAGCAGAACACTGTGTCAGGAAACCAGAAACATACAGTCAGGCTTCATAAAGGAAGGGAAGTCCATCTTCCTTGAACTACAGTGAGCTGCTCAAGATTCAATACACCTCCCGTGCCCCACTTCGTGACTCTTCCAAAGAGTGGGAGACTGAGGTGGAAATTGCTTTCAGTTTTGTGCTGATTTCATCACTAAAGAGTCTTTTTTTTTTTCACAAAGCAAAGTGGAAGTTACACCTCATCCAGATTTTTTTTGTCTTTTGGGTCATTTCTAGGCAGATCTATCTCACAACTGTTTCTAACCTGAAGTCCTATCACTGCTGTTTTTTGACAATCCAGTTTTGAATCCAGTTCCTCCAGGTACCCAGACCTGAGAAGATCTTGGTATCTGCTGGTTTTATTAGGTCTGTGATGATGCATATGTTGTTTTACTCCTTTCAGACTTCATTTCCCGAAGTTCAGTTTCCTCATCTAAATGAAAACATTGGTACTCACTGATAACACAGAACTCAAAGCATCTAGAATGGATAACACTCATGTGATTTTCTGCTTTCTCATTAGTGCAATGAAACTACGCTGCCCATGTTTAGCTTAGTAGGTTTTGAAACCCCCATTCTCAAATGCAAACTTTGGTTATTACCCTGTTGGCTGAATTCATACCCCCAGGTATTCAAGTGTTCTTCCTTTGCCCAAATCTTAAACCTCACAGCCACAAATTAAAGCTGTTTGAATTTAACAATCCAAAACAATGATTGCACAAAATCAACTGACAGTGGGTAATTGCATCAGGAAAAAGAAGCATGGTACCAAAAGGTTTTGTTGAATCCATACATGAGCTACCTTTATAGAATTCCTTAATCTACTAAGCATTTCTAAATGGGTTTACTCTAATTCTCCTTCAAATTTTGACTTTATGACTCTAGTTTTAATGGGCTTATTCACTGAATTCTGAGTGTTCTGAACAGGTTCAACTAAAACACTTACTTTAAATAAGTGTAAATTATACACTGCAAGCATACACATACTGTTTCAGTGTATTACAAAATAGACTTTTTTCTCTTGCTCTGCTATTTCAGTTTGTCTTTTATGGATATAGCTGATTAAACTTCAATAACTTAAGGATAGGGTTTACATTCTCCCTGTTGAGCCTTTATGTTTGATACATTTCACACTTGTATTTACTTCCACTCTGCAGACAAATGCAATGTGTGCTTCAAGATTGTCTTCTAGTGTTTTCCATGCTCTTTACATTTGTATTGCCACTACTAGTTACTAACAGCTTTTAAAAAAGGGAATTAGATGTTCTCCATTTTTTATTTTCATGATTGCAGGACTCATAAGAATCTGGTTTATTACTCTGGAAAAGCATCTTTCCTGCTCTATGAGCTCTGTTATAACCCATTCCTTTCCTCCAGAAGAAAAAGATATTTTTATATTACTATTATATTATGCATTATTAATACTGAGTGGGCAACCTGCAGATCTTCTCAATTCTTTTCCAAACAAGTCACCAAACAATCAGTGCCTGAGGGCCACTAACAACCACGTGACAAACAGTCAAAGTCAGCACCTCCTAAAGATCAAAATTTTCCACGTAGCCCAAATCAAAGCTGAGACTTTCAGTACTGCATTACAGGGGTTTCATTTTTAAATGGGGGCATCAACATGCTAAATATCTGTGGATAAACAAGTAAGGACTGACTCCTGACAAAATGACCTGCCTTTCCATCCCTCCTGCTGCCTGGACCATCCAGGAAGCTGTGGAGCTCCTCAGGGAAGAGACTTTTTGGCCTGTGAATCAGAGAGGTGTTCAGGCACCACGGCTGCATTCTCCATTGCTCTGTGCTCAGCAGCTTCTAGTCCAGTCTGGCAAGATCCCAGAGGCAGCTTATGATTGATGAAGCCCAAATTTTAGGAAAGCATCCAGGATTTTTCACCTAAACTAACATTTTGGAAACAGGCATTTATTAGCAGAGCACAGCTACCTGAAACTTTGGCTCTTTCTGTGATGTTTTATGTCCTGGTAGCCAGAGAGCACTAGACAGAGCTAAACAGAAATTATCTTGTCTCTGAATGAAAGCTGAAAGTAGGAAATATCACTTAAGGGGAGTCAGTTATGATATCTACATGTTCCATTCATGAAATCACAATAGACTGAAGGAAGAAAGAGAAAAACTAGGGAATTACCACAGGAAGATGAAGAAACTTTTTTCTCCTACATCCTCAATTAGCCTTACATGGATCACTATCTGCAGGCTATGGTTTGTCACCTTTGAATTATTTATCATTTGTTTTTTTAAAAAAAAATACAGCTACTCTCTGAGAAATTGCTTCTGGACAGGGACTGCTCAATCTCTGCATGCTCAGAACTTTCCATGGCAACAGACAAGTCCTTGGCAAAACTCAAAAGAACAATTAAAAGTAAATAGTTTTTTGTATGTATGGGATGCTTCCACTGACAGAGAGCTTCAAAAGAAAAGGTGATTGCCTCTCAATTACCCATCTCTCATAAAAGTCTCATAAGAAACAATAAACAGACAGAAAAGTAGAGCTTTGTGTTCAGAATTTCAGAATTTCCAGCCAGTTTTACATCTTAGATTTAAGCACAGGGAAAAACAAGTATTCACACAGGCCAGAATCCCACCATCTAAAAAACTGTCACTAAGACAGGCCCATAAGAGGATGTTTATCTTGCAAAACTGAGGAATGAAATGCCTTTCACTTAATTCTGAAACCAGTATACTTGCTCTTACTCAGCTGTGAAGTGGCAGGGTGTTAAATATCCTATTGAAGAATTAGAGAACAGATTTCTTTTTTTCCCCTATAGTCTTAAGAAATGCAGACATGAAATTGTGAAAGGGGGGAAGAGATGAAAATGAAATTTTTGTCAAACAGCAACTAATTCCACATGTAAACCAGGAACTGGTTGAATTCTCAGTCTCTGCTCCCCATCTAACCATTGCCAGTGTTCAGTGTCCAAGCAGTCAGACCTCCTCTCCAGGCAGCATTCCTGCAGTGCACATCTGCACTACCTCATCACCAGACTCCGGGCTGGCTGGAGACTAAGACAACACAAGGGTATTGTTAATAATGTGCAGAAATGCTCTTCAGACACGTTGTTAAAAGCCTTTTTTTAAATGACCTAAAGCAGCATGCTCTGAGTCACAATCATCTGACAGAGACTTCTTCCTGGGCAGGTCACAAGGACACAAAACCTGGGCAGGTCAAGTGTAAAGAGAGAGGAACATTTTTGACAAACAAATCCTAAAACCAGATATCCTAAAGCAAGGATGCTCTGGGAAGGTCTCTAGATCAGCTAAGCATCTGAGAGACTGTGAAAAAAGTCATGAAGGAGCATGACAAAAGAGAGGAGCAAGCATGACTCGTGGAAGATCAGTTGTTCTATGTGCTTCCTAAATAGCATTACAACAAAAATCATAAAAGATCACAGCAAGAGAAGGACCTGCTCCACTGTCTTGGGCATTTCCAAGCCTGGAGGAATGAGTGTCTCATCTCAGCAGAGACAATTGCTGCTGCAGTTTGAGTGATCTTTAGAAATGCCCTTTAGAGGACCATGGGAAAGGCAGCAATTTCTACTGTGCTTGGTTGAAGATTATTCCATGTTTATTTATGACAAACATGCACACAAAGTCCTCTGGAGACCTACCAGAAGAGGGGAACTTCCCTTATTTCAAACAAAATTTAAAATCGTGGTGAATTTCTACTGAATGCTCTCTGTTAAATTTGTCAGGCATTCCAAGGGATCTGGAACTATATAGTTAGAACAAATTGACACTTGCTCTCCTTCTTTATCAATTTCTGTATTTTAAAGTAATATTTTAAGGGCCAAACAAAATGCATTTAACTTTGTCCTGCAAGTTCAAATCTTTATTGCCAAGTTGGTCTGTCCTTCTTACTCCTCACAGGACATGTGACTATTTTCTTTTTGTCAGTCAGTTAGGAAGCCATCAAAAAGACTCTGATCACACCAGAATGAAGGAAAAAATTTTTTCCACAGTGGACTCTCATCACTGTCTTGGTGAAACAAGGATGAGTATCATATTGCCAGAATTTTCTTTATCAATGAACCCTAAATCTCTAGCTACCTTGCTTATGAGTGCCAAATAACCTTGGAAGAGAAAGTAATAAAGATAAACAATGTCATTGAAATCAGGCTGTTATCTCCAAGCAGGTCTTTAAGAATGATTATTTATCACTTACTCAAATATCAAGGAAAATATTAAAAGGTTACTGAGTTGATAAGATGTAAGTGCAATAAGAATTTGAAGCTGTAGGAACTGAAGACTTTGATCATTCAGCATGCCAATCTTACCACTCCTCTTCAGTTTTTGTGTTTGCACTTCACATTGCCTAAGGAAAATAATCCTCTTCAAACAAAGACATTAAAAAATTTCAGTGTGACCTCAAATATTTCCCCCCGTAATAACTTCTCTTATATTACTTGAACTGAATCATTTACACCACTGCCACCAGCTACTAATTACTTTTGTGCCCTGTGGCAGTGCATCAAGGAATCGAGGCCATCATTGATTCCTCACGCTCAGCTCCATTCAAGCCTGAATAAAATTGCAGTGCATACTCCAAAGGCTGCACATTTTAAATCATAAGAACTTTTTCCATTACTTTCAGTGGTCTTTGCAGCCGATCCTTGGACTTCTTTTCAGGTATTTTCAGCTTTATACCAGCATAGAGCAAGGATCTGATTGACCAAAGTGACTGGAGAAAGGAACAGGGATATGTTTTTATTAATTTTAACATTTTATCCTCACCACACTTTTCAAAGGGCTGTTCTGCACATTTAAGATTGTAGCTTTATAGACAATTACTGACTGATACAGCTGCACCAAAGTCATCCAGTCAAAACCAGAGGTGGTTCTACAAACGTAAAGGACTGTCTCACCCTACAAACTAATCTACATGAAATATGGTCACACAGCTGAAAAAGTTTTCCTGTGAGGCACCCAAAAAAAGAATGAAAATTTTTAAACTGACCTTGACTTCAGAGCATGACACTTGGCAAATTAGCCAGGAGGCTCTGGCTTGTAAAGATGCAGCCTCAGTGCTCAGGCTACAGGAAACAGATCAACCTCTACTGCAAATTCTTCATGAAAAAATTTGCCAAGAGCCATCTGATTGTTTGCAAGTACTAAGAGTGAGATAAAAAGCATTCATGTAGCAACAGCAGGCATTCTGCCCATATTCAGTAACATGCAGTGTCAGTCAAAATTAGGAAGCCTTTTCAATAAAGAAAATCTGGAGAAGTCAGAGATGACCTGTGCTTGAGTCAAGAAATGCTGGTGAAGTTGGGGAAAAAAGCTGCAATCATATCAAAATGTTAGGAGATAACCAATGCAGATAAAAGAGAGAGAAAAAAAAACTGATTCAAATGTGATTCTTACTAATTGTTTTGTAATAATAGGGTTTTTCCTAATCTTTTTTGTTGGGTTTTTTTGTTTGTTCGTTTGTTTTTGTTGTTGTTTTGGGGGTTTGTGGGAGGTTTTTTTTTGGGGGGGGGGTTGTTTATGTTTGTTTTTGTTTGGTTTGGGTGTTTTTACTAAATGTTTTTTACTAATACAGTTTCAAGAAAGCATGAAAGATATTAAAGTGAAAAAAAAAGTGGTTTTAGGGTTACTAAAGCCAGGTCAGAGACACTTTGGGGAAGATTATCAAACTGAAAGCAAAAAAAACCAAGCAAATGATTCTGAGGAAATTATGACAAACCAGTAACTAGAGCCATTTCTTCTGGAATAACTTGAGGAGCTGTTTTTTAAAGCCCTGACCTGTACACTCCACAAACTCTATTAGAAGAGACTTACTAAACTCTGTTTTTACCAAAACTATAGCAAGAGTCAGCAGCATCACAACAGGGTTTTCTCTTAGCATTTTATTTGAGCCAAAAAAACCCCCTCACATGTGTTTGTTCATAGGAAGCAAGGTCTCACCTCAGATGCAACTTGGACCTTCAATAATTCACATTGAGCCCACAAGCAACTACACAAGACCATTTCTGAAGCAGTAGAATGCACTTGTTAAGGGAGCAAATCACGTTAAGGAATAAAACTTAAAAACTTGCACGCTACAAAATCCAAAGGGGACACAAAGTAAGATTTTCAGAACAAAGCACTGCAGTCAAGGCAGCAGAGTCATTCCAGAGAGTCAAATCTACAAAAACAGAGGTCTGAAAGTTTTCTTTTCCCAAATGTGAAAGTGCCTGAAAAGTTGAACAATCAGTATCGCCATCCTTTCATATATGGGGGGGAAAGCACAGTGTCAGTAAAGATCCTTTGCAGGTAGTTCAGTAGTCATAATCAGAGAGAAATACACTGCCTTTATATGCTTGCAAATCATTACTGTGCTGGTTTTTGTTGGAGTGGAGTGAATTTCCTTCTCAGTAACTAATATGGGGCTTGTTTAGTGTTTGTGCTAAAAACAGTGCTGGTAGCACATGGGTGTTTTCCCTATCCAATGTTTCCTGTGGAGTTTAATTTGCAAATTAAAAATCTTTATGGGGCATTGGGATACAGGCTGTAAACACTGTGTCGGAGATCACTGTGTTCTGCTTGTTGTTATCGTCACTTTTGACTTCCCAGACCCACAGATGTTTGCCCTGGCAGAGGAGCAAAGCAGGTGAGAGATTCCCAGTGTCTCAGGGTGCTCAGAACATCTGGAGCTGTGGGCATGAACAGCACAGCCCTGGTTCTTCTGAAGAGCACCAGTGGCTCAGACAAGCTGCAGGTTTTCATGTCCCTAAGTGCTGGTTTCATGAAACACAGATCCTAGAGCTGTCCCAGTGTAAGTACTAACTGAATTTCTGATTTACCAAGAAGTCAGTTGAAACTTCCACCTCATTGCCAGGAAGTATTAATTAAGTTTCTAAATTCCTCAGTGAACTTGGTAAGTAACACTCAGGGAGTGTGAAAGCTGTTAAAACACCCAGCTCTTCTCTCTAGCCTAGGAAAAAAAAAACATTATCTGATGATTATACAATAGACTTCAGATGGAGACAGTGAAATATACATGAAAACCGTCTTGTAACACTGAAGAGGTCACTACCTCCCTCTCAGAGCTCTGGCTTCAGCTTCTCTCACCGAAGACTGAGGGAAAACATCACTCAGTCCTGCTCAGGACTTTCTTCCTCTTCGCAATCTGATAAATGGAAAATAATTCTTTTTCGTTTGAATCTTACTACAGCCAGTGGATGGCACAGGCACAAGAGGCATGCCATCATGGAGCTGTGTGTTTCTGCAAAGCAATACAGAGCCGTTAATTAACTTTTCTCACAGCTCATCAATGAAATGCTGGCAATTACATTGATCTCTCCCTCTTTTCCCAGTCAAGGCTGAAACTTCACCTGTACAAATCACAAGAGCAGGTCAGTCCTCACAAAACCAAGGGAGGTGTGTGTTCTCAAAGACAGCCTGACTTTGCCTTGTCTTCTCCTCCTATTTTTTGATTTATACCACATCATCCTTGCAGGGAACCACTCACTGTTCTCCTCTGGCTGGATTCTCAGGGGCTGCAGAGCAGCATCCTGTCAGGTACACTGGTGGTGATAGGGAGCTTGTGTCAGGGAAATTATGAGAAATATTTATCAAAAAGTCAGGCAATGACAGACCTACCACAGAAACTGTTATCCCAGTTATTGCAGGGATTGAAAATCAGTTTTTTTCCAGACTGGCCATGTCCTTTCTGACACACAGACCCCCAAATGGTCATTTTCTATTGCCTTTGCCAAATAAATGCAGGAAAGGCTTCTCAACAATGCCCAGTCTCTTGATTACTATAAAGTCAGAGCAGTCAAATGGCCAATTCAGAATGACAGTCTGGTATCCTTGTCTTGTACCATGGGGATTGTTTGGAGGGGGCAGAGGACACTGCAGAACCTTCTATGTCTTATGACAGTTTCAACTTCAAGTAAACATGATCCTAAAATACCAGACTAACAAAAAATACTGCTGAGGGAAACACAAATAAGTCACCATGTCATACTATGTAGTCATCACTTTGTGCAATGTTCGTTGACTTGAACAAAATGATGAAACTTTATTCCCTGGTGAGAAGTTGAAGTAGTTCAAGCCTATTTATATCCCACAAACACACAAAGAAAATCTATCAATCTCTACAGTGCAACTTCCATTTTGTCTTTCATCTCGTCGTGAATATTTTTGGTTACAGAAGGCAGAAATAGATGGCGAACTAATTAACTCATTGACTTGATTCTCCCATTCAAAATGTTGCCATCTATCAGAAATAGCAGAGGACACAAAGGGTCATCCCTTATTGCAGAACTCAGTGTACTGCACGTATTTTGGGTTATATTTTGGTTGCGCTGGGTGGCTTTTCCTTTTATAAAAATATCCCCAGAAATGCAATACGTAAAGTAATCTTCAGCTCCAGAAAGTTTATGCTCAATTCATGCAAATATTTAATTCTCCATTACATAAAACATGAGCTGACAGTGCGCTTATTGTCATAAGCACTTCATTAAACACACTTTTGGTCTTGTATAAGGTAGTAGAACTTGTTTGCTAAAGGAGCAGATCAGTTGGCATGTATTGGCTTACATTTTGAATCCCCACTAGCCAGGCCATGAAAATAATCTGATTGTCAGATGTAAAACTGGGAGAAAAAACTTAGAGATATAGCAGAGTTACTTTTGAACAAGTTCAGTTCCAATGGGCAATGTTGAAATATCAACTTTAAGATGTACTTGTAGATGATTAATTCATCAAATTTGATTAATTGTATACATTAAAATGGCAACAGCAATTATATGCAGCTTAATAAACTAATATCACTTTTCCTCAAGACAGTCATCCAGCTAAACACAACTCTCACAAGGATTTCACTAGAGTCATTCTTGTTCCTCCAGGCTGCAAAAAGGTAATTTCCCAACTGCTCCCTCTCTTTAAATTACTTGGGAATGAACCTCTGGGTTCTGAAGAAATCCTTCTGCTCTCTCTGCACTCCTCCAGCTCTGTGAGGAAGGGGTGGATATTCACAGGTGTGTCAGCACTCCAGCCAAAGCACAGACTCACCTACAAACCACAGAGATACCTATCTGCATAAAATTAATGTCATTTTGGTTTGAACTTGGATATAGGTGTACCTAAATGGAATAACAATAGGATGCAAGGTTTCTGTAATCCTGGAAGCCAGGCACAGTTTTAGATGAGGATGTGAGTGGTGTGATCATTCCAAAAGGCAACAGTGGGTAAAGTTACACAAGAAGGATGGGGGGAGGGAAGAAAAAAATCCAGATAAATGGAAGAATGAGCAGAAGAAAAACCCTCCCTCTGTGGACAGGGAGGACAACAGCATAAATCCAGGCATGAAGAGGGAGAAGTTGAGAAGAAGGAAATCTAATTCAGATTTGCTCTGCTTTTTCTCCCTGAAACTCTCTCCCTTCCACTCACCTTGATTTCAGAGCAAGAACCACTGAGGGACTCCAGCCCTCTGGGCTCCCTGTTTGGCACCAGCTCCACAACATTGTAAAAGCCACAGGTGATTTAGAATCCAATTGTTTAATTTAATGGTTTGGTGTATAACAACTGCTGATTAACGTGGTGTGAGAACTGGCCAGCAGCAGCAAGGGCACTGTTAATGAATTAATTCAATAAAGCTTCAAACTGGCCTGATTTGTCAGTCTTCTAAACACTCCCATCACAGCAAGCCTGAATTCCCTGAGATAGATGGATAGACAGATAGATAGATGGATGGATACATGGATATCTACACATATATTTTATTGTAACAGTGTGCATAGAAACAGGATTTTAGAGCACACACAGGATCTCCCAAGAAAAAGGAGCCAATGTGAAAAATCTGTGAAAAGTCATCTGCCTAGTGCAAAACTGTTTTTCTGATAAATCTCATATGAGAGAAAAGACCCAGTGATCTCCTTCTCTCACTAGATCTTGACTCTGGAACAGTGATTGGATTTCTCTCTTCTCTAAATGCTTGGAAAGTGATCCTTCCAATTGTTACATACAGCTATACCATGCTGTTGGTTTAAAATTATCTGTGAAAGCAAAGAAACCAGACACAAAGCTCTCGAGAACATTTGAGCTGGTTAAAACTAGGCAAAAAAACTGAAGCTTCCAGATACATGCCTCTTCTAATAATTTGGCATCCAAGACAGAACTAAGACTGCAAGTGATTATGTAAAGACAGCTCATGTCAAACTTTCTACAATAATCTCACTTGCATATTTCCTTTCAATTGATTAGTTATCTAGCCACATGGAGAAAAAAAACCAAAAAACCCAAACCTCAAATAACTACTAGCAACAGGGCTTGAAGTAAGAAAGGAAGTAATTTTCAGAAATTGACATTTCAGGAGGTAAGCTTCAACACTTCTACTCACATTCAACAGATCCTAATGTAGTTTGCACAATATTTTAAAGAAAAGTATAAAATAAAATCTGCTCTGAATTGGGGTTGGTTGCTTTTCGAATTATAGTTAGAGCAAAGTTTTTTGCTGTATGTAGACTTACTACTGTGGGATTTTTTTCAGGACACATAATTCACTCATGGATCTTGAGAAGTCTTTTCTGTTCCAGCCTTTAAATAAATGTATAGTCTTCCATCCTGTAGCATCACCATCTCTCAGAAAATAATTGTTACAATACTTTTCCCTCAGGACTTCTCACTTTCCATGAAATAACAGGGTCCAGAGACTCGGGGGTTGGCAGGCTGATTTACTGCAGTTTAGCCTTTGTTCCTATTGGCCATGACAAGGTGCAGTCAGTGAAGCTGTTGGATAACAATTTCAGTATGTCCCACTTCAGAAATCAAGCAGTAACCCTGCATTTTCTCACCTCACATGCCATTAGAAATAACACATTTTTTCCAAAAAATTGATGTGCAGGAAGCTAACCCACCTGGATGTCTCCATGATTTCACGGGAAAATCTCAGGAGGTTTGGGTTGTGTCTGTTTTTCCACCTCCCCTGCAGTTGAGCAATCTCAATCCCACAGCCACTCTTGACCTGAGGGCAGACCACTGGCTGCTCCTCACCAGCAGAATGGTGAGAAAATGGCACAACTTCAGCTTAATCACAAGGTCAGGCTACAAACTGCAGCAAGGTTCCCATTCTCCTCACCTCCAAGAGAGAAATTCTATTGAATTTCACTCAGCATTCAGTCTGTGCACTTTGTTTTTTGGCAAGCAATGCTCATTCTGACACAGCCTCACCGTGTGAGTACACAAGTGAATATATATTTGCTTTAAAGCAAAGCCTTGGCATAGAACAATATATAGTGTGCTGGGCATGAACCTGTGGGAATAAGATTCAACGCCTTTTTAATAAGATCTGTAGGTTCAGGGAGTATATTTTCCTTACAAAGCCTGCAGTGAGAGGAAGAATTCCTCTCAAAAACTATGTACTTCAGTAAGAGGAACAATTCTTCCTTAACTTTTTCCATCCTTCCATCTCCTCCTTGACAAATGAATCTAATATACTTCCACTAACTACAAAGGAGGAAGTAATTTAATTTACAGTCAATGGAAAATGTTGTATTTCTTAATGCTATATAAACTGCTCTTAACACTGGCTAACCCCACCTCTGTGAAATAGAGTTAGCAAGTACCTACTACCTGCTGTGTCCCTGCCCATTTCATAAGTGGGATCTCTAAACTTTAACTGCTATTGGAAGCAGAAGCAGGAAGTAATATACACCAGTAAATGTCTGTACAAACCACAAAAGAAATTGTTTTTGCTTGAAAAACCATAGTCACAAAACCCGTATGTTCAGATTTGACAGCAGCAACAATAACTGGGCTGCTGAGACTCAAATACGACCACTGCTACCCCACATACTGATACCCCACATACCATTAATATGTGCCAGTCATTAATACGTGCCAGTGAAACCTCCATTAAGTTTCTCCATTAAAAATTAACATTATGGCATACTAGGAATACATATCAGAAAAATATTCTGGACCCACTACTGTGTTGCACTGGAACAAGACGACTTAAAAGTTACCTAATGGAAGCCAAGCAAGTCCTGGGGCAATGCAGTTTTCCACTCCATTACCAACTCAGACTCATCGAGAACCCCTAAACTGGTTATTTATCTAAGTGGTTTTTTATTGGCAATAAAACTTGCAAGCTATAACTGATATATTAGTACATATTTTCTTCTCATTTGTTCCTTGCCCAATCCTTGAGTCCAAACAGAGGGAGCAACAAAAAAAAAAGCGCTTCTAGCCCTCTGTATTTCCACTGTCAGTTGCTAGAATACACAGTCTCAATCTCTTAGAATACAAGCAACTCTGCAGAAGATGTCAGATTTCATAGAGACCCCAGGGAGTTTAGTAAAAGTAATCCAGGTAAGCAGAAAAAGGTAAGTATTCTCTTCCACACATCAATGCAAACAGCTTAAAGAGAAACACAGATGAGGCAGAACACTTGGCATCAAGAGAGGCTCTGTGTACAGAGGTGTTTCCAGCTCATCATAGGGTGACAGTAATAAGTGCTGTAAATTTTTCAAGACAAATAGATTTGGCCATGAAATGGCTGCTTCTAAAACCAGTCATCCTGGCAGGCAGCCCAGGATGGAGTGGAAATTCAGCTTTCTGGGCAGTCAGTGGAGACAGGTAAGCAATTTCAGAAGGGTGAACCTTCTGAACAGCACAGAAAGGAGCAGCACCTGTCTCCTGGCAGCCTCACAGCTCTGCATATGCACTTTGTTCAGAAGGACTACTGTGATCCAGAAGGATGTGTTTTCAAAAAGGCTTCTCATCTCAGGCATTCAAAATCTCTCCTTCCTCCAAGTGCTTAAATATCCTTGAAAAAGAGGAACGTCAGTGAAAACAGAACTTAAATATCAAACTATTTTTAACTTCTATTTTACTCTCATCTTCTGTTTAAAATCACAGGTAGAAGCTACAGATAAATATTATAGGACCCTTTCTGAAATGAAGTGTGTTTTACAGACTCATAGTCAGCATGACATATTGGTGCAAACAGGAGCAAGGGGCATGGAGAGGAGTTCAGCAGACATGAGGAGTGCAAACTGTCATCACATCCTTCTTGCCAGGACTGACTGAAAAAATTTCACTGAACCTACTATATCAGAAAATTCAGTTTCCTGAGAATCTCACTGTTTCCTGTGAACTGCCTCACTTTGATCAGATGTTGTCAGCATATTGAGCCCACTTTGAATCACAACAAAGCATTTAATTCTGACTCCTCTGACAGCAGCTCTGAGCCAGGCATTCCAAACAATGCTTGAGTAAGGCCATTGTGTTTATTAACCCTTGAAATCATTGAATTTTAAACTTCCACTCCATGAGGCTTTTCCAGCTTGCCTGTGTTTTGGACTCTTGCTGAGTGTAGAAACTGCCTATGCATTGAAACCTGTCTGCTTTTTTTCCTCAAAATACTGGTTTTTTAATCAAAGAGGACAGCAACACCCTAAATAAGATGCTTACATGTAGCATTACTCCACAGCATGCATATAATCTCCGTGCTTTAAGGAAGAGAACTTTGTATATGCCAAATTTGCCACTGACTGCAGATCTGGCCTATAAGGAAAAAAATAATTAATTTCTCAGAATCAGAAAAGGATTTCAGGTTTACCCAAACATTGCAGCAAACAACACTCAAAATCCATTTTTGCAAGAGATTGTCAACATCAGGTCTTTTTTTTTGCTCAAAATAATCAATGGGCTTCGAGTTCACTGTTCTTTTTCATCTGCCTCTAATGTACCCCTTGCTTTACAAAATGTTTTCACTTATACCTTGTGTGCTTAATTAAACTGTCGCCCTGGTTTTACAGGGCCCCATAAGTTGTAACACTGTNAAACTTCGGTGACTACTATACCAGTAAATTAAGAGCAATTTAGAGGACACCTGTAAAATGATTGAGTAGAACAACATATTTTCTTGGCCACAGCTTTCTCTAAATCACTGCTGCCACTAAAGCACTTCTGTCATAGCATCAATTCTGACAGAACAAAAATGCTATCAGGAAAAGCCAGTGATTTTGTAGTTTATATTGATTTGCTCTGTTTTACACTCCCTTTTCTTCCCTCACTCCTTTCCTACCCATCTTTGCTCTCCCCTCTCACCACTATTTTTACCCTTCCCTCCCCTCTTTCTTTTCCCTTACTTCCTCTCTCCCTGCCTTCCTGACTCATGAAATCTGAAAATTCAGTAATCAGAATCTGAGAAACACAAATTCCAAGGCAGTAAAAATAATTTTTAAAGCCTGAACACTTAGCAACCTATTGAATTTTCACACCTGCATGCCAGGTGGGTGAATCACTTTGTGCTTTCAGAGGAGACTCACAGATTCAAACCCATCCTGCAGGAGGATTTGGTGCTGTGACTTGCCCTTGTGCTTTAACCCAGTTTATACATCCCAAATTCCCCATCAGTTGTCCATGGACAGAATCAACTCTCCCATGTGGAGGATCAGGAAACAGCAGCACTTGAGTCCATCTCTAAAATGCCCTGGGGGAAGTTCACCATCTCTGCTAACTCTGATTGGGAATCCAGCTTCTTTATTTGTCCTCCTAAGAAAAGGTCTAAAACCTGGGTGATGTGGACCTTTCCCTTTCTGGCCTTTCTTCCCTTTTCCCTCACTGGATTGAGCATGCTGGGACTGGGCACATCTTTAATTGTGAGGGTGGAAGCTTGTAATATTCCACCTCACAAATTAGGATTTGCTCCAGCAATACCTCATGTTGCTGTTTCTAAAATAAAGCTTCCCATTTCATGGATGGCAAATATTCAGATAACATGAAATTGGAAACATTGATGGATATTTATGGGCTCTCTTCAATATCTTTAGTGAAACCAGGTCAACATAATGGGTTCTCTTGAATGGACAGAACATTTTTTTACTGTCATTTTCTCCATTGCTAGGGAATCTACCAGAAGACCAGAATCTTCTTTTTCTTCTATAGATTTATCTGGCTTATGCACATTGCAGGTCTGCTTTTGATCAGAAAGAGTTTGTTGATTTTTTTATTGTATTTTCATTTGATAATATAAATGCAAATTATCCTATATGTACCCAAAAAGGAAAAAAAACTATTTCTATTTTTAAAAGCTCCTTGGGGAAAACATTTATATTTATCATTGTAGGAAAAAAAGTATAAATTTTCCTGCAGGGGTAAAGTTGCTGTTGAGCTTATTATTTTAAAACTGGATATCTATTTTCTAGTGCATTGTTTCATGATGTTGAATACACTGAGTTCTTCCATGGTAAAATTAATTACTGTCCTTTGATAACCTACTGAACATTACAGTGGATACTAATCTTGTTAGCAAAGGGAAATTGGAAACATAATGTTGAGGCATATGTGCTTAGTTTATTCAAAGCCAAAACAGTGAATTTCACACTCATAGAATCAAATGAGATTGGAAAAATCCTTTAAGACCATTGAGTCCAACTTACTCATCTAACACTGAAAATTTAATAGTTCACGTCCTTGGGTCACAGATGAGTAAATACTGAAAGAAGGCATGGAAATACTTCAGCTAACATTCTGCTGAAATAGTCAATGTAGCAATATCACCTGCAAGGTTTAAGCTTATAAAAATAATCTAAAATCTCTCTACCAGATTTTCTAACTTCATTTTTAAAATGCTTTTCCAACCATTGAAGTAAAGTGATTACTAAAATGTTTGAAAGGCAGAGCACTGACATATTCCTTGATACCATGGCTTAGAGGAGTAAAAATTGTTGATTAAACTGAAAAAAGGCTAATGCCAGAATATTTAAAAATCTGCATGATTTAGCAGGGGATTGATAATGATAAGATTGTAATAATTTTCTCAGCTGCTCAGTGATTATTCATAAGGAGAAATACTGCCGACATCTACTTAAAGACCCTACCTACAAGAGATGTCTTCACTAATTTTGAGAGCTGCAATCAATCCATGAAGACTTTTTTTCCATACAGGTACATAATTTTTCTTATATGCAAGACTTTTCCTCATGCAAAACATGTAGGACCTGGCTTTTCTCTTTACCCAAAAACCAATCCAAAAAAACCCAGATACATTCTAACTGTCCAGGGTAAATGAAAGAGTACAAAACTGGATTCACTAGGACGAGATCTGGTGAAACTGTCTGGGCCTGGCTAGGGAAAAGTTCCGTATCCTAAAATGTTTCATGTTTCAGAAGTTAGTTTGTTTCACTCTTCAATAAAATCCAGAGGTTTTGATTGTGTCTAAAAGCAAATATTCAGAAACAGGCAGGCACAGCTGCAAGGTTTTTCACTGTTGATACAATCACAAGTTTAAGTTTAAATGTGTGTATTTTTAGAGTATGATTCAAGCAATAAATGGGGCAGTTTACACATCCCAGCAACTAAAGCAGATTCTCAACACTCACTTAGAAATGAGTGTCCCCCACTATGCTTGCTTTAGATAAAGTGAATCAAAATTACAGAAACACTTTACCTTGCCCTCAAAATGCCTGATAATTATGAGATGAAGAACAATCCATGTGCTAATGAGAATACAATAAATGAGTGGGAAAAGCAGGTTTTTTCAAAAAAAGCTTGGAGCTTTTATGGCAAAACATTCTACTGCCTTCTCTAGGTCACCCTCCTGAGCCTACATGGTTACCAAAACAAAGCTCTTAAGGGTGTCACTGGTGCACAATGACAC
This sequence comes from Drymodes brunneopygia, assembly GCA_013400955.1. Lineage (NCBI taxonomy): Eukaryota > Metazoa > Chordata > Aves > Passeriformes > Petroicidae > Drymodes > Drymodes brunneopygia. The sequence continues at coordinate 80,092 of VZTZ01033149.1, forward strand.
CACAACATGTTTTCTGCTTTTACTGGGACATGGAGCAGCAGTGAACCAAAATCTGACAAAGGTAACACGGAAAAGAAACCTGCTGGCGTGTTGTGATGAAGTGCTGTGAAGTCATCATCACAGTGTCTGTATTTGAAAGTGTTAGGGCAGTGCAAAGACAATGTATTTGGCAAAAGATGAAAATTGTTCTTTTTTTGCGAAGAAAATATCATCTAAGTGAGTGAAAAATTATAAATAGGAGAAATTAGAGAGAATGCATTTTTTTTCAGAAACACAATTTACAGAAAAAAGATTGGTTTATAAAAAGGATGGATATTTACAAGCCTTTTAATGCATCACTACAAGGAGACTAATGAGAATACACACACAGCAAAATACATGGAAAATCTGTGCTATTTATGCTGAGTTTTTCTTCAAGGTAAAGTTTTAAGCAAATGTAGAACAGTAAATGCTACAAATTTATCAACAGAAAACTCTGTAAGAAAAAGCACAGGCCCTTTTTAAAAGCCTTGATGTTGTGCACAGTTAGCAAACACTGTAAGGACAGACTTGTGCTTCTAACACTGATAGTAACAAACCACTATTTCTCTCCTTGGCACAATACCCAGAACAAAAGATTTGTTCATCTCCCAGTGCAGGGTCAATAGTCGTTAGTGTGAGATGTGGCTCAAAAAAAGAGAAAAGACAGGAAAGTGTGTTTGTGACCCCTTTTGCTACGTAGATCATCAGGCTGCCCCTGCAGGGAGCATCCCCTGCCACATGTGAGCTCTCTTGGGTTACCTGTGTGACACATGGTGCTCTGTTCAGCCAATTCCACATGTGCACAGTCCATGAGAGAGAAGAACATTTCAAAAAAACTAATTATGCTTTCATTTCTGTTTTTCTGTAAGTCCTCACTAACTCAGTTTGAATCACTCGCTTTGCTCTGGATTTATCCACAGGCAACTGGAGCAGAATTTTACCATGGGCACCCTTGGCTTCTTGACAGATTCAAAACAAAATAGAACTAAAAAACCACTCAGATGAAAATGAAAACTTAAGCAGCCTTCATTATAAAGAACAATTTAACCAGAATCCTTAGGATGCCACTAAGGACAGCCTTCACAAATGCAACCACAGCTGTGCGTTCCTTGTCTGTGGCTGGGAACCACATCCATTTTTAAGTCTGTTTAAATAAAACAGTAAATTAAAAGCTAACATATCTCCAGACACTGGTCTGTGCTGCTCCATGTCCAGGCTCTTCTCCATTTCATACAACCCATCCTCCATTCCTTTCCTTTCTGGGATTTGGTAGCCTCTGTTTTTTTCCACAAAGAGCTGCTTCTGCCTCAGGAGTCTTTGGGAGCCACCAGTCAGCTGCCTGAGGAAATCCCCAAGTTTCTTGATGAATTCACTCTCCTCTAGTTTTTGTCAAGCCATCCAGTCCCCAAGGCTCCTATTCCTCCAGCAAGTAAATATGCTACTTACAAAGCTACCCTGGGAAATAAACTTGCCCTCTGCCACGAGCCTTGTCCCCCTCAGCACTGGCTGTCTTTTAAATCTATGCCCCAGGCTCCAGTCCTGAATCCAAGTCCTTCAAGATGTTTTCTTGCAGACATTAACAAAACAGAAACAGAGAGAGCATGCAATTCAATGGCCATTTCTGTAATATTTCCCTTTCAGGGTGAAGTTTGAGATTAAACCAGCCAGAGCTTGACTTGTGAGTTGAACCAGCTTGTGAAGAGCTGTGTTACTTGACTGACAAGTATCTGCCATGGATCAGTACCAAGGTACTTGAGCTGTCAGGGGAAGTGTGAAGCTCATGAGGCTCTCAGAAAAATTCACTCTGCTGAAATCAGTCCACGGAATCCACACATCAGGGTGTCATTTCCACCTACACAGTTAATGGTGTGTGGTTTGGGGCTTGCCTTCTTAACAGGCATAAGCTTTACTTCTTTGTGTATATTTAGTGTTTCTCAAGACACAGCAGGTCAGCTTCTTAGCTGTTATGAAATGTGTGCAGTGCCAGAAGGGACCAGACCCTCATCTAAGTAAGAAAACCTTGGATAATTGCTGGGTTGACAAAAGCACATGGAAAACAGTCGCTCCAGGTGTTGAAAGGTTAAGCTGCTTATCACCTACATCTTTTATCAGAAAACTGTATTAACCACTAGAACACTAGCTCAGTGGATGGCCATGGAGAATACCGCATTGCCTGATCCTTTGACAAAAAGGATAGGTATTTTTCTATAACATATGCTCCAGTTCCAGTAAAAGTCATCAGGCTTGACACAGGAATCATCTGCTGAAAATCTGAGGTTCATTTTACATAGGAAGAGGGGCACACTGGCTGCAATAATGGCCCCTTCTGTCCCTGAAATCTATGGAACTATTAAGTCCATGGAACACAGCCAGCTCATATCCAGCTGCTAATGTGAAATTGAAGAAGATGGTGCTATAGTAGGGCTGTGCCTCATCAGCTGTAACAGTCTCTGTAGTGTGTTCCTCATTCGGTGGATACAAACACAAACTCAGCTGTTCGGGTCACTGCAAGGGAAGTAGCATTTTTTAAAGGGCCAGCTCAGGGAAAAGAAAAGTATGTGCTATTCTAAAATCAGATCTGAAAACACTAAAAAGAGAGCCTAACAGAAAGGGCAAGGACTACTTAGGTAGAAGACACATGGGAAAGAAAACAGGATTTTCTTGTGCCCTTATAGTGGGTGGCCATGGTTTTCAGAAGAAAGCACATTCAGAAGAAAGCCCTGCAAAAGTCCTCCCTCACACCACGCTGTGATGTGGCAGACACCTCACTTCAGTGTGTGAGAGCAACACACGGTGAGACACCTGGCACAGCAAGGAACAACCCTGTTCTCCTTCACTCTGAAGCTCCCAAACCCCAGGCTGCTGCTCTTTGCTAGAAAGCCAAGTGTGACATTCTAATCACTTTAATTTCTCGAGCTTGTGCAAGCTGATTATACCACACAAATTCATGGGCCACTGCAATAAAATAACATTCAATGGCAGCACAGTTTTTAATCTGTATTTGCTGATTAGAAAGCACAGCAAATAAAAATGGAATTCAGAGGTGCACTGCTACAGAATTTTTGTGACACTTGATGGTGTGTTTAATACTATTCATGTACATGAAGTGTACATAAAAGAAACCTGTTGTAAAGTAGTTTCATAGTAGCCTGACTTCAATTAGTTTTGAATGACAAATTGGAGCACTGTTAAATGCAAATAACTCTTACAACATGTTCTCTTAAAGTGTAAAATACAAACTAGAAGCCTCTGTACAGTGCACAGAAATTATACCACAGTGTTCTTTTGCTTAAAGTCATTTCAGCTCCTGGTATTATCAAAACTGCTTTGACCCGGTGCTTTTAGCAAGAAGGATTTCCCTCACAACCTTTTACCCTTAATGACTTCACAAGAAGTCCTGGTCTGCTGCCACTCTGTGTAGACTCGAGCTACACAACTCTCTGTTTTCTCATAGCCACTGAGCCTTTTATTACACTGGAAACAAAACTCAGTAGCCTTTAGGATGCTAAAGCAAACTTGACCTGTTCTTATAAGCACTCTGATGCAAACACACACAATATTTAAACATTATTTCATTGCATCTTGTATTGAGCCATGTGGCAACTCTGCACATAAAAGCCTGTCCTATGCACACACTGCACTCAATTCCTGAAAATAAAGGACACACTGAAGTTGCTTCTTGTCAGAGCTCATGGAAGCTCTTTGTCTATGACTCTGCATATCTTTGAACCATGCAAAACAAACATCTTTCCACAGTAATTTTACATATAATGATACAATAATAAAATCCATCAGTTGAAAGAGGATATGACTTATCTGCTGCAAAGGTCATAAATGAGGATTTTAATGATGTGAAGTGTAACATCAGAGCTTGCAGGCATCAGAAGGAGCATTTAATTGATGAAGTATTTATGAAGTATCAAGCTTCACTTACTGGAAATGCTTTAATTTATGACTGATATAAAATCCAGCTTCCTAAACAGGTTAAAAACAACAGCAATTCTGTGGGAGATGCTGCTGTCAGTTCCCTCTGCAGATTCAGCTGCTGGGTTTGCAGTCTGTTATTTCATCTCTTCTGGTGGAAAATAAGAATTACATTCTGATCCTCTCTTGAATCTGAGTAGTGCCAAGGCTAACTAGAAAAGCAATTAGTGAGCAAGTGATGTGCCTTGAAGAGATCACCTCCCAAGACAAGGTATTCACACACTGCCATGCCCCAAACCTCTGAGAAGACAGGAGTGAAGGCACTCACTTGGGCCACCAATTTTTTCCCAATCACAGGCAGCAGCACAGAACATCTCACAGGACACATTCTAAGAACAGGCCTCCCACACCAGCTGATTGTGGCTTTAAGGCTGTGGAGGGTGAGAGAACACACACACATCCATCCATCCATCCATCCATCCATCCATCCATCCATCCATCCATCCATCCATCCCTGCCAGGCACTCTCAGCAGGACGAAGGGAAGTGGAATGGGAGGGTCTGTGGGCCCGCAGAGCTGCAGGGATTTTGCCTGCCTGGTGCTGCTGCAGGCGGGGCCACCTCCACTTTGGGAGGTTAAGAGTAATTTACTGCCAGTTAAAACCAATGCAGGTTTTAACAAAGGCAAAACACACCTCAGCACCTTTCCCCCAGGTGTCCCCCACAGCCGCCTCACCTGAAGCGCTGAAGGGACAGGTCACCCTCAGCCCTCTCCTGTGCAGCTCCTTCTTCTCAGGCTCTCACCAGACCCAGCACACCAGCTGCAGCTCCAGGCAGCTTGGCAGCACCTGCCCCTTTGTGTTCTTCCCCCTCCTGCCCTGCGCTTGCTTTTCCTCACTCCTTTACTCACCCAGAGGTTCTCACTTCCATTCAGCCCCACCTATGGCTGAGGAGCTAGGCCGGCTCGGCTGCAGCTCCTTGGCAAAGGTGGAATTTTCTGGAACAGACCCTGGGCAGCCCACGGCAAAAAATGTTGACTTCCCAACTGCTCCCTCTCTTTAAATTACTTGGGAATGAACCTCTGGGTTCTGAAGAAATCCTTCTGCTCTCTCTGCACTCCTCCAGCTCTGTGAGGAAGGGGTGGATATTCACAGGTGTGTCAGCACTCCAGCCAAAGCACAGACTCACCTACAAACCACAGAGATACCTATCTGCATAAAATTAATGTCATTTTGGTTTGAACTTGGATATAGGTGTACCTAAATGGAATAACAATAGGATGCAAGGTTTCTTGTAATCCTGGAAGCCAGGCACAGTTTTAGATGAGGATGTGAGTGGTGTGATTATTCCAAAAGGCAACAGTGGGTAAAGTTACACCAGAAGGATGGGGGGAGGGAAGAAAAAAATCCAGATAAATGGAAGAATGAGCAGAAGAAAAACCCTCCCTCTGTGGACAGGGAGGACAACAGCATAAATCCAGGCATGAAGAGGGAGAAGTTGAGAAGAAGGAAATCTAATTCAGATTTGCTCTGCTTTTTCTCCCTGAAACTCTCTCCCTTCCACTCACCTTGATTTCAGAGCAAGAACCACTGAGGGACTCCAGCCCTCTGGGCTCCCTGTTTGGCACCAGCTCCACAACATTGTAAAAGCCACAGGTGATTTAGAATCCAATTATTTAATTTAATGGTTTGGTGTATAACAACTGCTGATTAACGTGGTGTGAGAACTGGCCAGCAGCAGCAAGGGCACTGTTAATGAATTAATTCAATAAAGCTTCAAACTGGCCTGATTTGTCAGTCTTCTAAACACTCCCATCACAGCAAGCCTGAATTCCTCGAGCCCACAGGCAGGAACCTGGTGAGCCCATTGGTGTTTTGAGGAAATTGGAATCACATGTGGAACTCTTGCATCTTAACACACTGCCCCGGACATCCCACAAAGAACATGGACCCTTTCAAGAGCCTAAGGAAAATTTAGGAATTTGAATTGTTATAGAATCATAGAATCACTAAAGTTGGAAAAGATCTTTGAGATCATTGAGTCCAATCAATGGGCTGGCACTCTGGGAGACATAATTGGTGTTCCTGTNTGGGGGGAGGGAAGAAAAAAATCCAGATAAATGGAAGAATGAGCAGAAGAAAAACCCTCCCTCTGTGGACAGGGAGGACAACAGCATAAATCCAGGCATGAAGAGGGAGAAGCTGAGAAGAAGGAAATCTAATTCAGATTTGCTCTGCTTTTTCTCCCTGAAACTCTCTCCCTTCCACTCACCTTGATTTCAGAGCAAGAACCACTGAGGGACTCCAGCCCTCTGGGCTCCCTGTTTGGCACCAGCTCCACAACATTGTAAAAGCCACAGGTGATTTAGAATCCAATTATTTAATTTAATGGTTTGGTGTATAACAACTGCTGATTAACGTGGTGTGAGAACTGGCCAGCAGCAGCAAGGGCACTGTTAATGAATTAATTCAATAAAGCTTCAAACTGGCCTGATTTGTCAGTCTTCTAAACACTCCCATCACAGCAAGCCTGAATTCCTCGAGCCCACAGGCAGGAACCTGGTGAGCCCATTGGTGTTTTGAGGAAATTGGAATCACATGTGGAACTCTTGCATCTTAACACACTGCCCCGGACATCCCACAAAGAACATGGACCCTTTCAAGAGCCTAAGGAAAATTTAGGAATTTGAATTGTTATAGAATCATAGAATCACTAAAGTTGGAAAAGATCTTTGAGATCATTGAGTCCAATCAATGGGCTGGCACTCTGGGAGACATAATTGGTGTTCCTGTAGTAAACTGCAATAGTGTGAAAGTGCTTTGACAGCCCAGGAGGAAATGAGGTGGAGTGCAGCATAGCTCAGTGAAGACAAGGGTGAAAAAAAGGTGAAGGGAAGGTAAAAATGAAGTGTTATTTCCAAAACAAAACTTCCTCCAGTTTCAGAAATAATCCAAAGACACGAATGACCAAAGTTTCTTGGTGGGAAAAGAGAGTGAAAAGAGAAATGATGGGGTTTTATTATTACCAAAACCAACTGCAAACCAGCTCCTTTTTACATATATGACATAATGGCAAATATGCAGAACATCCACAGGGAATGGGAAGAAATACCACTAAGAAACAACATTCAAGAAGGATTTTTCAGGGAAAAGGAATCTTGTCTATGTGTTGAAGACCTCCCTCTTACCTCATTCTCTATATTCTGCCAAGGCAGAATAAGTCAGCCCTGGGGAATTTTGTTGGGATGATTTCAGAAGCAGCCACCTGTAACTGGACACCAGACCCTTTGCTGAACTCCTACAGCCGCATTTTCTCTTTTGTGACTCTGCTGAGCAGCCAGCGACCTCTCTGCTCATTTCCTCCTCTTTGTGGGGACTGATGGTCCTTCCCTGTCATGAGGTGGCACAACTCACATGGTTGGAGACCTGCAGGACCTCCCCATTCAACCCCAGTGAGTCTGAAGCGAGCTCCTTGGACACAGCAAACCACAAGTCACTGCTGTAAGCAGGAAAATCAGTGCTGTGGATCATGGCAACCCCTACTGACACCAAAAGTGGCATTTTGGAATATATCACCACTTACTTTTAATTACTAGCCCAGACAGTTGCCCAGTTGTCTTCTGTGAACTTCTCCAGTGAGGCTTGGTGACTCCTGTGACATGATCCTGGTTTGTGGAAGGATCAAAGGAGACTTGGGACTGCTTCCTACATCCTCTCTCAGGAATTCCCTTTTTACCATTAATCTGAAGCATAATTTAGGCCCTATCTCAAAAATTAAGGCTACATCTTCAACATTCTTCTGTCATTGCAGGGAAAAAAACCAATCAGATGTAAGAACTCAGTAGGACCTTTTTTTTTTCTGCAGAAAGAATGAAATGAAAAGAGCTAAAGCAGTAAAAGGCTTCTTCTAGATGGCTGAAAATCTGCACAGTAACAGCGTGCAATTTGTAAAAGTTACTGACAAACTGCAAAACAATTATATAGTATAATATAAAAGCATTCAGATGTTAAATTTATCTCACTTGCTAAGGAGCAATGGCTTGCAGGAAGTAGAAGAAACAAGGCCCAGCCAAAGATCATACTTTCCCCTTGGCTCAAAATTTTATTGAAGGCCAAATTCTTGTTTAAATTCAGCTACCAAGTCCAGAGCAGGCAATAATGCTGATAAAGTTTGTGGCTGGAAACATTTTGCCATTTCAGCACAATGACTGTTCCTGCAGCCATTGTCTGTTTGGAGAGGAACAGAAGACAGAGGAACAAAGATGTGAAATGGGAATATCCAGAAATCCTGGAATCAAGGGCAATAAAATCAGGTAATTTTTTTTATATACCATAGTGCAAGAAAAAAAAAATAAGGGGGATGACTGTGGAGTTCAGACAAGGGAATAACTTGACTGGCTTAGATTGACTACATCAGAATGGCTGGTGTGGCTTTCAGGTATTCAGACATATTAACAGGCATATTAACATATTTCCTGTTTTAGAAGAGACAGGAAAGAATATACAAAATGGGAAAGAATGGGCACATTTCTCTGTTATTTAAGTGCTTATAGCTCCCTTCAGCCTATTCCTAGAATAATGTGTCCAAGAAAAATGTCTCTCACTGATTGCATGGGCAGCAATGGCAACGTTCCCCTTCCTTCCCCTGACCCTCCAATTCCTAGGCACTGGCAAATACTGATTTGTATTTTGTGCAGCAGCTGCGGTGTTTTCTTTTGCAGTCTCCTGTGAATGTAGAGATCCCCTGAAAATTCATGCTAAGATGCAAGTTCATTTTACCTAACTATTGATTTATTCTAACTGCCATCACATTTGTTTATATTTTGAAATGGAGAGTTTCCAAATTCCTTTTTGTTTGTCAAAAACTCCTCTTTTCAAAAAGAAAACTTTTTTTTGTTTTATTTTTATGTCCAAACACCTAGCAACCATCTGTTTTCTCTTAACTGCTGCATCTTTTTGTGTTCTCTTCACATCCTATTTTGCCATCAAAAAGCTTTGGTCATTCCTGTGGTTGAATTAATTCTGAAAACACAGGAAATTTTCGTTTGCAAATACCATTTCATTTTTACCTTCCCTTCACCTGTATTTCCCCCTTTCCTTGTTCAGCTTTTCTACACTCCATCTTACTCCCTTCTCTCCAGCAGCAATGTAGGGAATGTTGCTTATAAAAAGCTAAATAATGAACCTGGCTTCCAAAGAGATGTGCCTGTCCCCTCTCTGACTTTTAGAGGTTTGCCAGGGGTGGGAAAAGTTGGTCACCTGGGAAACCTGTGTTCTGAAATGATTTTGTAAGCACAGGAATGCAGCAGAGGGAAAGAAAATTAGAGCTAAAGCTGTCTGACTATTCAATTATTAATCCTATTCATAAAGAATTTAGCCTCTGTTTTGTTTAGCAAATAGTTTGGAAACTTGTCCATTCCTCTCCTATGTGTAGTGTTTGCTATTTGAAAGGTCTGGAAAGCATTTTTCAGATTGAATGTTTGTCTATGCTTCCTTCCTTCATCACTTCTTTTGGTGTATGCACTTGGTTCAGGCAACAATCAAGACACCGTGACTGGAAAACTTTAAATGGAATTGTAATGGTGGGGGCAAAGGCAAAACACCAAAAATTTTTTCAAGATTGTTTTTGCAATTTGCCAGCCATGGTGAAAAATACCAGCTGGCTCAATTCACCCACATTTTACACAGGTAAATAAATTCAGATTGCCAGCTCAGGATCATACAACATCCAGTCATATCTTGAAAACCTCCCGAGACAGGGCTGTCACGGCCCCCTTGGATCCCTGCTCTTCTGCCAGATTCACTCCCCTGTAGCTGCTTTTATCCCTTTTTGAATCAGAATCTTCCCCTTTCCAGATTATAACCACTGATGCTTGACACAAACCAAACCAAATCAGATTTTCTTAGCATCAGGTGTCACGGAACCACAGGGTGGGCCAGGCTGGAAGGGATCACAGCTGCTCCAGCAGGGTCATCCCAGAGCACTTGGCACAGGATTGTGTCCTGATGGTTCAGGAATATCCCCAGTGAAGGAGACTCCATAGCCTCTCTGGGCAACCCCATCTTTGAACCTGATCTCATCTCTAGGTGTCGTTTAAGAAACTGGGCCTCTTGAAAAATCTGGTTTGTGTTTTTGCTCATTACAGGGGCAATTTAAGACCCTGGGTCAGTTAAGCCTCACATAAAACCATTTAGTTTTAGGGATGCTTGCAAATTCCCCTCCATTCTGGCAGTTTAAAGAAGCTAGTTTTATAAAGATCTAATAAGGAAGAAGACCTCACATAAAGGTGAGTTGTTCCAGAATATTCCTCATTACTTTATTTCCTGACCCTCAGACAGAGCCCTTGCTGTGACTGCTCCCCAAAAATGTGCACACACATGCTACAAATCCGCACATCCACAAGCTTTTCCATAGAGACAATAATAAATGAGCAGCAGAAAGGAAGAGCAAGTAAATCACTTGTGTGATACAATTAACCTCTTTGTGTGACTAGAGATAATCAACTGCATAAATTAATTTAAGGAATTATTGACTAGTCAATAGCTCTATAAAAGGGGACTTAATTTGTCTGAGAATGTGTCAGCAAAGCTCTGCTGCTCCAAAACAAGGAAGTGAAACAGTGGGTGTCATAAACCAAGGTGGCCACACCAAAGCAGAGAAAACTATACCTTGAAGCCTAGGAGCTCAGAAAAAAGTAAAACCCCTGGTACTCACTCCATAAAAATAGAAAAAAACAGGGTCATTTAGACTAGGGAGCAGAATAAGAGTCTTAAAGCATAGAAAAATTGCTCCAGAGTTGTTTATAGTGAGCAATTATCTTAAACTGCATCATGATTTTGATTTTTTTTCTCTTGAACTCAGATAATTAGCTTTTATCCTGGAACATGAGAGGCATCTTGTATCATGGTCTTGTCCTCCTTGTTAATGATCTTTTGCTAATTAGTAGTTGGGAAAGTAGAAGCTGACAATGTACTCAGAGACCAATTGACACAGAAGTCATCTGCATGACTGAGAAAATAAGCACAGGCTGGTCATAGCCTGTAAATCATCCCCTTGCTGCAGTGCTCCAGCAGCAATCGAGATAAACAATTACACTTTGCAAAACAGCAGCTACTTTGCTCCTCCTTCTATCAGGGAGCTCTGTTTTATAAGCCTGGTACTAAAACTCCTCTGGCTCAGCTAATCTCAGTGCAGAGTGAACACTCATTGCTGCTCCCAGCATCTGTGCAGAATCATGTCTCTGTTTGGATGCATGCTCTGAAAAGCTATCTTAAGGACATAAATTTCTTTTCCACTATTGAGCATACTGCTTTCCTCAGAAAAATGTCTTCTATCAAGGCTTTTGTCAGTATTCCTATTAAAACCAGTTCTCAACATTTACCTTTAATCTATTTTCATTTTCTTGCTCTTATTCTCACTCTTGGCCCCTTTTGTCTCCCTGTATTTTAAAATACTAATGAAATAACCTACAAGTGACAAGGCATTCTCATAATTTGAGACTGTATGTCTGGAGCAAGATAGAAGTTATGAGAAAAACTGAATGGCAAAAGACATTCTCAACCAACTAATTCATTTAAAAAGCAAGATGTGGACATCTTTTATAGAAAATGGTAATGACAAAGATCCTTCTGGACTGTAGCCTCTAAAAGCTGATATCCACGAATGCTCTTTCCATAAGTACTGTCATAAAGTAATACCCAAAAGTCAAACCCAGCTGCTGCACACTCTGCAGCTCATTTAACAGTACACAGTGTAACTCTAATCACTAATTTGTCAGAACAGAGGAAAACACTGGTGCAGAAAGTGGCTTCACGCAATCTGCCTTCAGGCATCACAATCAGGAAGTCAGATATGTGGGTAGCTAAATCATTAACTCAGGTAGGATGGAAAACAGGGCTCCTCTCTACTGATGGAAGGAAACTCACAGTCCTGGAGCTTTCCCCTTCCCACTTGGACACTGAACATCAAAGCAAGACAATTTCTGAACTCTGCAGAATGGAGTAACAACAATATACTCTGCTCTTCCTTGAAGCATTATGGTCACTTAAAAAAAGCCCCACAAAATAAAAACAAAACAAAACCACACCACNAAACAAACAAAACTAAACAAAAAGCCCCAAAACCCAAATTATGAGTTTTTCACCCAAGAGCCTGCTATTTTCACCCCCAGGCAACACTAAGGTAACCAAAAGATTCAGGAAGGTGGAAATTGCTGTTTGACTGTGTGTCTTAATTATCCCCAGGCATTTTGTGTCCAGTTTTGCAACCCTTTGTGGAATTGGTGCCTGTTTATTTTACCAGTACTGCTGTCGAGTTGCTGGCCCTCCCCATTCTGGAAATGCAAAGTGGAGACTCCCCTGGTGGGACTCACAGCTGCTGGGACAGCCTGAGCTTCATTCTGTGCTTGTGTTCAGCACCAAAAATACAGAACCTGTGATTTCAAACACTTGTCAAAGAAAACAGTCGATAGGGAAAGAAAACTAATTTTAATTAGAGGTACCAATTTTCATTGCCTGTTTTCTTTCAAGCCTATCAGATTTTATTCTGTCTAAGCTATACATATATTTAACAAACAGCTATGTCAGAACTGTTTATTGTTAGTGAACAGCATAAAAAGATGCCATGCCCTATATATCATGATGGATAAAAATGAGCTAAGTAGTTGTGGCATCAAATGTAAATTTTTAAGGCTGTCTCAATTTCTCCTAATCCAAAATAATTTCTAAAGTTTATAAAAGTTTCTAAAGCTTAAAAACCAAAATTGTACCTAAGATAAATCCTTCCACAGTACTGTTTCTAAGCAAACAGTTCCTTTTCCCAGAACACTGGCTTGGTAAAGCTGAGACTCACTCAACCTTATTCAGTAAAACTGCAGCATTTTTGGGTGGTGCATGTTATAGTCAGTGGGACCTGAAACAACAATAATGTGTATTTCCAAGCGTGGGCAACAGTGATTTAATGCTTTGAATAAAGCACAGTAAAAACATTAATCAGAGATCTGTAAAAACCTTCATGTCACATGATCACAATTGATCAAACTTTTTGCAGCCCGGCATAGTCCTGGAAAGACTTCACAGGCTCCTGCACATTAAAAACTCCTTTTTTCAAGCCTGTTCTAAAACCATCACTAGAGCAAAAGCTTGTACTGGGAAGCTGGGTAGGGAGGGGCATCCCAGGTGTCAACATCTCTTAGTAAAGTTAGCTTAAGCCCATTAATAAGAACAATTCCTGCATGGCAAGAGGCACATAAATTTCTGGTACCTTCCTTACTCTGGGAAAGAACTCCTGATGAGGAGGAACAAGAGCAATTATACCTTCAAGAAGTCCCTGTTATCACTGATACGATAAAACTGCCTTATTTTCTCCAAAGAAGTTGTAAATAGCCAAGAAAAACAGGCAGAAAAATGAAAATCTTCCCTTAGAACATGCCCTAAAGGTGAGAAATACCATGTTATCCATTTGCTTTAACTCACTTACAATGCAAATTCATTAGTCTGAACTTCTCAGGACACAATGAGAGATTCAAATGAGCAATTTGCTTTCTTTCTTGTAAACTATCTGGTTTTTGAGTTAACATGTCGTTTATGAGCATACTTTATGCAGAGGGCCACAGATGGAGGAACTTGTTCAGCTATGTCATTCTAATAAATTTAAAAATAAAATGTTCCTCATTTTCATGGCTCCTAATTTCAGCTCAGTTCAAGCTAATAGAAACTACACTATCTCTGATATTCAACCTTTTAATTGCTCTGTTAAAAACTGGATTAATATTGATCTCATGAATGATAGTCTGCCAAAGGTATAACAGCTTTTCTGTCAATTTTCAAAAGAGAAGATCTCTCCGGAACATAAGGACTCTCCAGAACAAAAATTACAGATTCTGAATGAGAGGGGAAAAAATCTATAGTTAGCATTACTGAAAAACTCAAAATTATTCCACCAGCTTTTTAGCTAAGAATACTTTCATTGCTTCTGAAACTGGAAAGAACATATCTAAAATACAAAGCTAGGATGATCTGCATTCTTCCTGCAGTCAAATTTTTTGAAGGATGAAAGTAATACCTTTTTCATCATTATCATTTTGCATAGTAAGGGTGAATAGACTTTAAATCTGAGTCATTAAGCTCTTGCCGTGGGTTCTCAAGGGAGGAGGCACACAGATAGGTACAAAAAAAATGTGAGAGAGAGGTGGGGTAAAAAGCCCTGATGTGATTGACTGCTGTGATTTACTTCATCTCCCTCTACGCAGATCTCCTGTGATCTTGATTCACCACTCACCACTTGTTTTATTGTGATGATTAGAGTCACACTTATCAAAGCCAGACTTAGGCTTTAACTAGATCTAGATGGCTAAATCAGTGATCCAGGGAAGAACCTATAAAAAGAAAAGGTTTTTCTTCTAGGTCATGCAGTGAAGTATTGCAGACAGAGGCAGTTAACATGATAAGTACATCTGAAAAGTGTTAAACCTGCTTACAACAACATATTGATGGCACACCAGTCAGCAATGGTCCCTGAAAGGAAGACATTAATACCTGGGCTTCAAAATCAATCTTTGTGCAATTATTTCACAGTTGCTTGGGGGCATTTCTGCCAGGTGTGTTATCCTGAATATAGCTTGCTGCTAATGCTTCAGGGAAACCAAATTTCATACTCATTTACGCAACAATTTTTCTGTAGGCTGGCATAGGTCCTCCTCAAGGAATGCCCTGAATCCAGCCCTTGCCAATGTTGAGAGGGTGGGAGGAGTTATCCCAGATATTGGGAAATGGTGATGTGGCCACACAAACACCCTGAGGAGTTTGGCAAAGCCCCAATCCACTGAACACTTTGCACTGAAGGTTCACGAGTAATTTTCAGCAAAACTACCCACTTTATGGTCTGTTTCATGCACTTTCCCCAGCCTAAAAACAATGTTCTCTGCAAAATACATCCTTTATGTGTGACAGAGGTTTTTAGCTGGTGCTGTAAGTAACATTATCACATTCATTCATGCACTCTATGTTAGTTGAGCTCCCGGTTTTCCAAGCAAAAATTTCCCTTTTTCCCCCTGCTGTTGTTTTCCAAAGCCATGTTGAATGGGGAAAAGGTGGAAGAAAGACGTGAAAAATTCTGCAGATCTTGATGGAAAACTTTTTTTCCCCCTTTCCGTAAGGGAGCCTCTTCCATTTCTATGGCCAGGTCATCAATCAGCTAGTAAGTGTTTGAGGTTTTAACCCTGAACTGAATAAGTAACCCAGGAAATAATGAGGCTGCTTAGTTTGATGATGAATGTGTAGTCCCTGTTCTTTAATTTCTAGATTTTCATTTTCTTTTCATTTTCTAGCAGTCCAACAAGACACAATTAGTGATGAATGTAAAACCTTGGTGCCATTGACCTTCAACCTGCTATTAGGCAAATCTAATACTCAATATTGCAATTATCTACATGATATAGACAAGCATATACTAAGCTTCTATGTGAAAGTCTTCCCAACATTTAGTATTTTTCTCTGAAAGAGAAATCTGTCTTTTAAAGACTCTTATGTAACAAAACATAATTTAACTGCTCAATATTATTTCTAGCAGAAGGAGTGATTGTCAAATATTTCCAGATTACTTGGTTATGAAATAGAAGTTTTTCTTTGCTATCCAAATTTTAATCTTGGGCAAGTGTGTACAGTATTCCTAGGGAACTGTGTCTCTGTGGTGTTCTCCAAGAGCACAGAAGAAAATAGTCATTAGAATGGTTATTTATAAAGAAAGTGAAGCCTATTTCTGACAAAATAATCTGCATTGTATTCTAGCTGCTAGGACTGTTAACTGTACCACAGGAAGAACACAGGAGAAAATCCCATCACAAGGGCAGATTTATGTCATTCTTGGTAAAAAAATAATGCCTTTGCAATGCTATGGTTGTTTTTAATCTAAAGCTACTTTAGAGTTTCATTCAACTTGTGTAAGCTTGATTTAGGTGTGCAGCTCTAGGTCAAAGAAGAATAACAGTATCCAAGCAACAAATGATTAAATAAATTATACTTCTTACAGAAGAAGAAGGTGTACCTAGCAAAAGTGAAAATAAGTGGGGAAGGGCACAAGAACTCAACCCAAAATCTTGATATATCACAATCCATCTAAACATACAGTATATTTCTGAAGAAACTTTGAAAGCTGAAAGCACAGCCTGTCAGCAATGCACCACGCTGCCTCCACCACTTTTCTGTGAGGGAGATTATTTACACACACCTGATGTAATCTTCTTCTTCTCCTTCTTCTTCTTCTTCTTTTTCTTCTTTTCCAACCTCGTCCTACTGAATGTTTTGCCATGGGGTAGAAAAACAGAAAGAAAGCATCAGTTATGGATTATTCTGATCTCTCTGGAGCGACTCTCCATTAACATCCTAGGGAAAAGGATGCAGGTAATGTATTTTTGTGACTCAGGACACCATAATGTCAGAGCTTCACAACCATCAAAGCCATAGCTGAACTTTATGTATTTAATGCCACAGATCCTTGTTATTGTTTCATCCTTTTTTTGTTTGTTTGTTTGTTAGGGGTTTTGTTTGTTTGTTTGTTTTTCACAGATATTTCCCAAAGGTTTTGATGGTCCAGAACATCAAGTTTCCCAAAGTATTCCAAGCAGGTAAAGTGTTCATCAGGAGAACTTAAAGGTACTGCACAGAATGATCTGGAGTGAAAAGGGTACAGAGTTCTAATTGTTATTCAAATTCTAATATCACTTGTTGAAATTGTCATTACATCACCATCTTCTTATCTGCCCTGTGGCATACATATAGCAATGCATCTGCTGAATATACAAACCTGTTTCTTAACATTCTGCACATCCAAAAAACACTAAACTAAATTAGGATTTAATTTATCATCATTGAACATATTTTCATTTTACCTTTCCTCTCACTTGAATTCTGTAAAAGAGAAGACTTCTTAATCTCAGAAATGCCCTTCTACAGGACCTTTCTCTTTTGGCTATAACTTAGTTCCTGTTTGAAATGAAAATATTTTTTTTAATTTCCAGTGCCCTGAAAATTCCACAGATAATTTCTAATGCAAATACCAGCACAAAACACTTCAGTTTCTGCAGCTGTATACTTTCTTAGATTCTAGAAGCATAGGAAGATTGGAAATCCTTCATAAGGTAAGAAAATCGTTTACATTGAATCAAGCAAGAAGCAATTATATGTAAAAAAAAAACATAAGAGGGTGAAACTGATAGTTACTTCAGTTCTGTGTCTCTTGAGTTATAGCTGGGTACCCTAATCTTTGAATTAAATGCTGTAGGAAGAAAAGGAAGATTTGTAAACACAGATTCACCCTACTCTATCTTCCAGCTTTTTTTTTTTGTTTTTTTGCTTTTGCACAGCTGGTCTGTTGTTGAGTGCTACCAGCTCCACACACACACTTTTCACTTCTCATTCAACCAGTTTACTGGAGTTGAAGGCATTTCACTAGATAATTTTGGACACTCCTGTTTTCTTGGCAAATCTAGAGGGGGAAAAAAAGTGCTTGGTTGAATGGGCATGGCAGAGGTTTAAGAGGCTGCATGCCTGGAGTTTAGAAACAGCACCTGTTTGCAATAAAAAGAAAGTGCAAGGCAAAACCAGTTCATATTTATAACATCATGCAGAACATAGGAATTAAGTCTAGGGAAGAAAAGCCACACACCTGATCCCTGAACTAACCAAGGAAGAAGGACAAAGGCAGATCAGTGTGAGAAGCAAAGAACATTTTCCTTTGAGAGCTGCCAGGTGCTCAGAAAATACCTGCATAAGTGTCACTGCCTGTTCTTCCAGCACAGAGACATCTAAGGGTGCCTAGGGAGAAGCTCTTCCTCATGCCCACTTGAAGTGCTGAAATCTTAAACCCCCTGCAACTCGAAGGAGAACAAGGGAACTGCTGCACTTTTATCATTTAACTTGCATGCAGTAAGGGCCCTTTGCTGGTTTGACACCAGTTGTCTCTGTGACTAGAAAGTGATACTGTCATCTGAACCAGGCAGCACAGAAAACTTAGACAGTTTTGTAGTGCAGTGTGATTTATTGTGATTTGAGCTTCTGCTTCACCCCCACCCCCCGCTCCCCCCGCCTTCAATAAGTAAATCCAGCCCTGGTTTTTTTTGTCATGGTATACCATACAGTCTTGGCTAAAAATGTAAATTAATATTATTATTTTCTTCAATCCAAATAAGCTCTCTTGTAGATCAAATTACCTTCTGAGGGTGACTGTTAGCTACGCTATTTATTAGAATGTAATTAAACTATAAACAGCATTGCAGTAAAAACTGGCATTTTGATTCATGACATGGTGCCAACTCACAGTGTATTGGGAAATAGCTTAATAGAAATCAGATCCTTCTAATCAGCATAGTCTTATCCTTTTGTAATAGGGAAGAGGAGTACTCAGACTGTAAAAGTACTCTGTTTAATAACACATAGATACTTGCAATCTTTGGATATTGCAGGTATTCCCTCATCTGAAATTTACAGCATGGTATCACAAAATTGTACATAATTAGGCAAAGTGTAACCATCATCCCACTGTCATAAAAATCCCTCAAAGTTGTGTTTTAACTGACATCCTCACTTTTCAAGGGTTCCTATATCAAAGTTGTGTTTTAACTGACATCCTCACTTTTCAAGGGTTCCTATAAATAATAGCAGTTCCAGGCAGCATGTATTTAGGGGTTGGGGAGAATTTTGTGTACCTGTCTACCAATCTTCCACATAAATTTTGAGCAATGTTTCTTGTCTGTGAGGCCTCCCAGCTGACAACAAACACTTTAATCCCTTCTGCCAATATTCTGCTGCTCACAGACAAGGAATAAAGTATTCCCTCTCCCTTCCTACAGGAAAAAAGATTTTGGGGGGTTTTTCTCCCACTTTTGTCCACTTTCCTGCAAATCTCTGGACAAAGTTCTTTTCATAGATTCTTATTTTTGTGTGTGACCTTAATCAGTTTCTTTAAGGAAACTGCAAGTTAGTTGTCACCAGA
Source organism: Drymodes brunneopygia (assembly GCA_013400955.1). Classification (NCBI taxonomy): domain Eukaryota; kingdom Metazoa; phylum Chordata; class Aves; order Passeriformes; family Petroicidae; genus Drymodes; species Drymodes brunneopygia. Next base: position 99,024 of record VZTZ01033149.1, read on the forward strand.
CAAAAATGTTACAAATTAGGCAAGTGTTTATCCAAGGGATTTGGATAAATCCAGAAAAGGGACATCAAATTTTAGTGTGAGCAGTGTATTCTATTGCCTTGAAAATTCAGTACTATATGCAACTTAAGGAAAATGAAAGCTTCACAGTCAAAATGGATGTGCAGTTGTGTCACAGAGCCAGCTGTCTTCAATTCCTGGCTGTACACACACACATTTCATGATATTGGTAAAGATCTAATGATGCAAAGCAGGCCAGGCTTGCAGAGTTTCAAAGGAAATTTATCTGGCACCTGAAAGATGTTCGCTCAAAGTTATCACAACAGAACGGTAATTTTAATAACTGACATTTCCCTGTATTCGACAAAACCTGTGTATCTGAAATGTCCTGTAACAGAAGAAAATGCTCCGAACAGGAGACTAACTAAAACTATTTTTAGAGTTAGGGGAGCACAATGGACAAAAGGTTTCTTCTCAGCTCTGCATCACTCAAAAGGTGTCTTTCCTTCTCTTGTTTTTTGAAACTGCTGTTGTGATAAGGGTATAGAATTTTGGCAGGAAAAAAACCCCAACAACCCTCAATCGCAGCTGGTCCTCAGAGATCAGAGGGGCTGGGAGCAGCTGGGCGTCTTTTCTCTTTTCAGCCAATTTGGCACTATCAGCCTGGTCACGTTCAGTAGGAACTTTTGTGATTGCAGACTCACAAATAGTGCATTTTACCAGTTTTTGGTGCCATGGCTGAGTTAATAAGGAACCTACACAATCCAGAAGCATTAAATTTCATGTAAATTCATGGATAAGTTCATTGAAACAACAGAGGGCAGATTCAGAACTACTGGTGAGAGGTGCACTGGCTACAGTGTGTTGGGGTGCAGCAAGGGAGATTTATTAGAAGGATATAGATAATATTATATTTGTATCATATTCTATTCTATTCTATGTATTATATTATGTATAAAATCTATCTATAGGTACAGATATATAAATATAATATAATCTATCTATAGACACAGATATATAAATACTCCCGTGTCTGCTCCAATGCAGCTGGAGGTGCAGAACTTACCCGAAGGTGGCCCACCAGGAAAAGAGGAGAAGAGACAGAACCCACGGACCGATCCCAAGCCAGCAAAGATGTTTCCCCCTCTCCCTTTTTGCCACCAATACCCCCCTTCTTTTATACCATAATTTTTGCCCTTCCCAAAGGGGTGGAACAGTCACCTGTTATAGGGTGGGATGCTGCTGACCGTGGTCATACGTGTAAAGGCATGTTTTCTGTTTTTCTTCATTTGCATTCTTTGGGGGGGTGAAAACTAATATGTAAATAAAAGTCTTAGTTGATTTTGGTCAGAATTTATAGTTGATACAGAAGGTAAAATAAACGCTTGGTTCCTCCTCCACTCTGTGAGGCAGAAGTAGAGGCTCTCTGACCTTCAACAGAGAGTTTTTTCATTATCTCCTTAACAAACCAGATTTATAGCAAGGTTTGCTTCTCACGGTGAAGGGGGAGTGAAGCCAGTGGCTGGTGCAGAGATGCAGATGTTCTGCTGTGCCTCACTGAAACAACATCAGCTGAGAGGACTCACTTCACTCCAGATATATTTCAGTCTCCAGGCCTTGCCTGAGCCCGGTGCAAGATAAGCACAGGGCCCAGCTCACATTATTCTCATAATTTTTTCACCAGCTTAAGGCAACTCTGAGGCAAATCTGAAAATTTACCACTATCTGCCAACTATTACGTAGCACAGACATTCAAGATTACTTGTTTAAGTAATTTTTTTACTTAATTACTTGATTGCATTCAAGCTTACTTAAAGATATTTACCCTTAAAGTAAGTTTTTTTCAGAGTAGGGGTAGATTTATACAATGCTTACCCTAAGGAAGGACAATTTGCTCAGTATAAAACAGTCATAAGTTTTTAGGCCAAAGATATCAGAAGAGGCCCAGAGCATTAAAAGAAACCAGTCCCTTGAAAGTGCAATAATAACTAACAGTTCTACAGGAAAGTCATCAAACCTATATTACTAAAATAATTTAGAAACATGTTAAAGTAACAGATTTTTAAGCATAGTTATTTTTGTTCATGCCTCAGAAAAGGCAGACAGCTTAGATCAATGTGAGATAATGTGTTGCTAGGTAGCAATCACTGTTTTCTAGGATTCAACAAAGAACAGGATTATCATAGTTCTAGCTATGCAAACTATAGTGTCTTGGTAGATTGTCAAAACACAAGACATCCAAATACCCAAACTGGAAATACAGCCACATTTCCAGTTTTCCTTTTAAAAGGGTTTTCAGACATGCGACTTTGATTAGAAATATGCAGGACATGGAGTAAAGGGGGTGCAAAGTATCCCCTACTGAGATTTGAGAAGGAAAGCACGTTTTACACCAGTCTCATCACTAAATGCATGTGAGAAAATAATATCCAACTAGAAGAAAACAGAGTGCTCTTGGACGAAAAAGGGCACAAAAAGACATTTTAGGAACTAAAATTGGTACCTCGGTGCTGTCAGGAAGGCCTGTTCACTTGACATTCTGCAGAGCCCTGTGAGGAGACTGGCACCCCACCCACTGCCTGAGTGAGCTCATCACAGGAGTAATCAGAAAAAAAAATAGATACCTATGCAGGAAAGCCTTCTGGCTACACAGAAACATAGTTAATAATTGATTAATAATGACAATAAGGCCCTATATCCTTTTCAAGCTGAGGAACTGCATGCAAATGTAATTTCTTAGTAGGAAAAATTCTGGTGTGAAAATGCAGCTGACATTCTACAGCCTCCCTTGTAACCCATCCAAAAACAAAGACAGAGGTCTCAAAAACACAGCAATTTGCAAGTATTCTACAGTGGGCAATGAGAGCCTGAGTGAATCCTCTGACGAGGGGAGCAGGGGGGACCACAGGAGACCCCCCACCTTGTGAGACACCACAGAGCCCTCACAGAGGAGCCCACCTGTGACCTTGCCCTCCAGGAAGCCAGCTTTCCCTAATATCACTATTTGCCCCTAAAGCAGTTTGTATCCTCTTTTTTTTTTTCCTCCAAATAGGGAGGGTTGAGGAAGTCAAGGACTGATTATCTGCAGGCACACCAGCTGCAGAAAACAAGCCCCTATCTGCTACTAGCTGTTTTCAGCTTCCCATGAAGATGCAGCAGGACAAAGGAGAGTAGCATGGTACTCCTTTCCTAGTCCCGTGTAGAGGGAAAAATAAAACATATTCTTCCCACCAAACAGCTCAAACTCTTGAGTTTTGTTACCTGGTGAAAGCTGCATTTCAAACATATGCTGTTCAAACTTCTCCAGAGAATCATAAGGGAGGAGAAAACGAAGAGAATGAAAATGGAAAAGGAAAAAAAGCACAACAATAAAATTTTTTAAAAAATTAACAAAGACTACTCCTTATGCTGGAGAAAGAGGGGACAACTGAAAAAACATAGGAATCACAGAAGTTCAAAATAAAAACCTGAGAACTGACAAGATAAATATTTTGCTATCTAAAAGCTTGTGCTTACACCCTGAACAAGTAATACTTTTAATTAAAATTCCTGACAATCCACCTGAATATCTGCTTTTTCAACCAGATGCTTCTAACTAGCTGGTCAGAGTGGAATGCCTATCTCCTAAGCAGCGGTGTCAATAAGTAACTGCAAGCCAATCAAATTTACATGAGGAAAAGTTTTGTGGCTTTCTTTTTATTAATTTTACAAAAACGATTCTGATTCTTGCATTTAGAATATACCCATTTCTGCTTTCATCAACGTTATTCTATCATAGATACAAACTGAAACACAGAAAATTCCATTTTTAAATTTTAAGGGGAAAAATGAAAGGAAAAGAAAACTACAGTTATATTACAGGGAGAGTGGACAAACACTGTAACAGGGTTTGTAGAGCTTCCATCCTTGGAGATGTTCAAAACCCAACCAGACACAACTAGAGCAATCTGCTCCTCCTCTGTCTGGTTTGTGGGGTTGAGCGGATGATCTGCAGAGCTGCCTTCCCACCTCAGTTATTCTGTGATATAGGAAAAGGAAAGAATGTATCAGAAAGGGAAAGAGATTCTGAAATAGATGCAGCTGCACACAAACGAATTCCCTTGTTTCAGAAGGAAAGAAAAACAGTGGTAAAATACACTGTATTTTGCAACCATCTGGTGCTTTCTGAGGTTTTTTTGTGTGCTGCCTGTCTTGATTGTTGTTCCCTGAGAAGAGTCCAACAATTTGATGTATAAGATGAGCAGATCTACTTTCACAGGGTAGACTATGTGAACGAAAGTAAGAGTATAGAAAAAAAATTAAAGGGCCAGAAGAAAATAAAGTGTTTGTAAAAATACTAAGTTTTCCTAGTGGTAAATGCACATAATTGTGGTCATTAGGTGAAATTTCTTTCCCACTGTCCTGTTTCAGGCATGTTTCTATACTCTAACATATGATAATCTTTTCCTTTGTTTGTTTTCAGCTAGGCTTGTATGCAACAAGAATTTAAGTAATTACCACAGGAAAAAAATTCTTTTAAATTGACAAAAAATGTTCAGCCTGAGTTGGTGAAAATGTTAACACAGTAACTTTCTGGAAGTAAAGCACCTGTGTTCCTGACTACTGAGTGTTCCCCATAGTTTTTGTGTGCTTTTGAGAAAGTGACACCTCCTAAATTGACCTCCCTCATCACAGGGAACACTTCCAATAGCCACCCTTCTGACAATGTTCTCGTGGCAAAGACACTTAGAGAACAAGCACAAGGTGACTCCTATTAGCCAAGGCCACAGGTACAGCTGATGCAGGTGACAGGATGAAACCTGGGATGGTGATGGCCAGAAACCATTCCGTCCTCCCTCCTCCTCCTATTTTCCCAAGATCAGCTGCGTTACTCAGGTGCTTCAGTCTCAAATTGCCATCTTTTAACGGCATCCACATGAATGCCTCTGGGAAATTCATAATGTTAAGTCTGGTTACCCTGGAAATGTCCTTCAGTTTCACACTAAATGAGGAGCTGTAAAAGCTAAGCCATAGTGCCGGAAAGTTTGAAAGGCAAAACAATGTAGGACCTCTGTAGTCTAGCAGAAGGAATATTTAGGCTTTGCAAACATCTGTCTTTTTCTGAAGTTTCTCTTTAAGGGCCTCTCAGAAAGACTAAGTTCTCTCACTATTCAGAAAATCATTCTTTAAGAAGCCATTAAGAGAAAAGGGAGATAATTTGGTCCTAGTTAATTAGAAACTCTCCTGGCTATGTTAAGGATAAGGTTGTGTACATTTGTATGAATACCAAAGTATTCTGGGGAGGTGTAGGAACTTAGGTCTGCTTAAAAATTAATGATCTTAGAAGGAGACTATTTAAACCAGGATGGGCAGCACAGTGAGGGGTGTAAGTGCTAAGGACATAAACCTGTGATTAAAACCTTTCAGCTTTGTTTTATTTTAAATCCAGCTAGGAAAAACAAAACAAAACAAAACAACCATACTCCTAAGGTATCTCTTTTCTCCCAGCTAGCAAGCACAAATTTTATGTTTGATCTGAGCAACATGCTGGCTAGTTAGTGAGGAATTTTCAGTGAGTTATGAGCACAATTAAAAGCTCATCTTGAATACTGTGATGACTTTTAGTTTTATGACTGCTAAGTTGTAAAGATATATAAGACCCATCATTACCTGTAATATCTGAGCCATAAAGACCTCTGTATGTGCAAACTGAAGATTTTAGAGCCTCTTAGTTCTTAACTGATCTGGTTGGGAAAATAAAACTGAGGGGGGGGGGGGGGGCCAAGGGGGAAAAAGA
>VZTZ01033155.1:0-98276 GCA_013400955.1 Drymodes brunneopygia
TATTGTAACCTAAGACAATATGACACCTAGTTGAAGATTTTCATAAAGCCTTTCTACAGTTCCTCTGACAGTCCTGTCTCCCTCCAAATAATTTTGTACCATCAGCAGGCATTCATATTCTCAAGCTTTGAAGGCACTGCTCTTCAAATAGTTCACTCAATGCTGTGAGTTATTTAAAAGACTAAAATAATTTAACTATGGGGCAGAAAAATCTGACATTGTCCTTATGGCAGAGTGTCCAAATATATAAGCACTTACATGTTGGACTATACATATGCACAATGTGTATAGTAACTATGTTATTACTAAGCACTGATGTGACCTCTTCTGCCTTCCTAAAAGGTAAGATTGGAGGCAGATGCATTTCTGGAGGAGAAAACTCTTCTGCTATTATTTCATATAGGCTATAAGAAGGAAATGCCTTCCTAGGAAACTGACAGCAGCCTTTCTGGTGTCACACTAGGTTGATATATGCACATATTCCTTGATTCGGTGACTTCTTATCTCTCTGGTCTCACTTGCAAATGTGACTTCAGAGCAGGAATATCTAGGAGTTTTATATGTGTTTTCTGGAAGGAGTTGGGTGAAATCCACGTCACTGGCACTTTAGAGGACAGCTGACCTCTATAACAGCCTTAAGTAAAGGAAACTAATAAAACCATTATCTTTCTAGAATGGTCTTCCATTTCCTCCATCTTTCTTGAGCAATAAAGGCATTCATTTCCCAGCTAGAGAAACCAAGAGCTACCATTCAGACTGCCAGCTTTGGCTTTGGGAAATACCAGGCCCTTTTTGAAGCCTGCTCAGCTTTTAAACAAGCTCTGAAACAGTGTCTTTAGCTTATGAGAATGCCATGGTAAAGTAGGATTTGGCCCTTATATCTGAAGCAAGTCTACATGAATAATGAATCCAGTTAATTTAAACATGTTCAGCCTATCTTGAGGCTCAAGTGATTGAGGGTAAGCATGTGCCTAAAATACTTTGGTTGGTTATGTCTGATAAAATCAGCTTCTTTTTGATGATAGCCATTTGAATAAAAGTAGCAAATTAATAGAGAGACAGCTGCCCTGCAGTGAAATGTTGTCTATCACTGAAACTAGGCCTGTTTTAAATTTGCTTCTGGCGACTGAGGTAGATTGAAGGCAAGTGTCTCGGAACTTCTGCCCCAAATCTTGTTGTGAAACAGTTCTGAGAAGCCCCCTCCCTAAAAACCTACCCAAGGCATCTATATATCTTGCTGTTCTTTGTTTCAAGAAACCTTAGAGGATCATTTAAAGTGACTCTTTGGCAGGTGCTGCTCACTAGCTGAAGTAGGGGGAGTGTTTTTCTTCATTTTAAACCAAGGACATTTTGTTAGAGATATTATGCTGCATGACCATATCTCAGCTGCTGCAAATGTGAATGCAAACATGTGCCATCTGGAGCTATAACCAAATACAAGACTAAAATATTAGCACAGAAAGTAAATAACAGCTCAGTGGTGGCTCCTCAGGCAGAAGACAGGATGACACAGGAACCTATTTCTTAACTCTTCAGTTTCTTATAAATCTAAAGAAGCAATAGATTTCTTTGCATACATATGCATAAATGAACACAAAAGCGCTTTTCATGTTGTTTAAGCAAGCAAAGAAACAAACAAAACAACAAACAAACAAGCAAAAACAAACAAACCCAGCTGGATAAGTGAACTCTTTCCGTGATTTTTTAATAGCTCTAGCCTGCCTCGCAGTAACATGAGGTCAGAGCCTTCTTCACCTCTTTGCACACCATATCAGATGTGCTGCTTCTGGGACATTTCTCCCTTGGTGACAGGTAAGGGATTGGTTAAAGCTGTGTTTGGAAATGGGCATGAATCTGGAGACATTAATATCTTTTAAGCTGCCCAACACCAACTCTTTGCTTTCTTCATAGTAAAATTTTTACCAGGGTAAATTGGCAATTTTTTATAAGGGCACACCTTGGGATGTAGAGATTCTAAAATAAACCAGAATTGACCTTGTTCAAGTTTGTGCCATTTTTCTTCAGCTTCCTCATTGAGGAGATGGTGTTTGTACAGTCAGCCCTATCAGCACTGGGACAGGCACCATCTGTCATTTTAAATACAGATAGATGTACCACTTATTATTGCTCAGCAAGTGAAAAATGCTGCAAAGCAAAGCTAGGAAATGTTCCTGTCTAGCAATGCCATCTCCAGAGTGGCCCTGAAAAGGCAGATCCTCCTTCAGCCCCCTTCCCTGCTGAGAAGAGTGGTTAAGATTATAAAGTTTTAATGTAGTCTGGAGCCCACTATCCTTAAAGTTATGTCTGTCTTGTATCATTGAAGATAAGTGCCTAATCTAGTGATTAGCACTCTATAAATACCCCAGATTGGTGAGTGAAGGTTAGATGGCAGATTAGATACGTGGTATATATCTTCAGACTTGCCTTTATACATTTCATTTATGATCAGATGAGCAAGGCTCAAGAAACTAAATCCCAAGCTCTTTCATTTTATTTTGAAATATATAGGGAGCAAAAAAATCAGAAGATGTCTTCTGCCAGAAACACTGGACACATGTATTGAATTTTCTCTGTGACAAAATTAACATGCCCAAATTTCCCTCACTGTTTGCCATAGGATAGCTTCTCTCCCAATAATTCTTGAATTAAATATCTGCCTATTCAGACTGGGGAAAAGGAAGAAAGCAGTTCTTTCTCAAAATAGGCATTTTCTAGGAAGTCAGAGTACTTAAAAATAGATAATTCTCTGGTATTACATACACTATGTATGTAATGGTACTCAGTCTGTTAAACCTTTACCTGACTGGCAGCACTGAAGGCCAATAAGGACAATAGTCTGCCTGCCTTTAGGCAATTATTTCTTTAGAAATAGGTTGGTCTGATAAAACTGGGAAGAAAGTAAAGATGTGGAGTCGTAGTATGAATTATAAATTAATTTCATCTCCATGTGTGAGGCTCAGCTGTCAAGATACTTTGGGGAAAGAGCCAGCTTTCTGAGAACCATGGAGCCCAGCAGGGGTGAAGAAGATTGAAAACCTTGCCAGAGACCGTGTATGGTTTTGAGCAAACAGTCCTGGGAAATTTAGGTGAAAGAAATGGATTTCAAATGCTCAAACTCAGAGAAGGATAGTTGCAGTATCTCTGTAGAAAGAACTAGGATGCTGACAGAGTAGAAGATCCCAAAACCTGAAAATGTTAAATAGTACAGGTTAAAAATAGAAGGGAGAGAAAGGAGGGAAAGATCAATCTGGGCACATTTAATAAGAACAGATTATGACAGGATAAATGCTATTTGCAAGTAGTTGTATGAAGATGAGAGTTGCTGAGTCAAAGGTGGCCACAAGACACAGGCACTTCCATGCTGCTCAGTAGTAGTTTGAAAGACATTCAGACCTTCTTCTGGACCTGCTTCTGCAGACAGTAAATGACTTAGTATTGAAACTCCAGTGTTGCAAGATCAACTGCTGCTTACTCTGGCATTTATGTTATTTCTGTCACTCTGAAAAACAGCTCTGAGATTTTTAGAACTATGCACATTTGCAAAAACCATATTTTTGAAAGAGAAGTCTGGCTCCATTTGTCTCATAAAGTGCATTTAACCACTTTTTTAAAAACACTATTATTTTAAGGTCAGTGGAAACTCCATTAAAGTGTTTCAGGAAATCATCAGATCATTAGAGAAATGGAAACTGAAATGTATGCAATTTACTGATTTCAAACATTATAAAACTGGGCAAGATTTCAAGTGTGTAACATTCTCCTTCAGGACCCACACAGTTCCAGAGTGATTCCATCACACTACATGCCAGTGACTGCTCCTAGCTTGCAGTGGCTACTGGAAGGTATTTTTCCTTCAGAGATGCATCCATTGTCACCTCTCAAACCAGCCACTGAAACTAAGCAGAGACATACCTTTTTGTCCCTTAGCAACCTGGGGAAACACATGTATGAGGAGCTTTATCCTCAGGAGTGTGTCTGATACCTGATACCTAGAAGTCCCACCTTGAAGGGAACAGACACCTTAGAGTCCAGCCATGTACTTGAAATTGTGCTTAGAAAGGCAAGGTTTGAAAACCAGGAATCAAATCAGTTTAACTCCAAGGCTTGTGTGAACGCATTCAAAGAAACAAAAGACCAAGAGAAGCATGTGTCTGCAATGGTTAGTTAGTGCTCAACAATCCTTTCACCCTCCCCACTTCCTGTGACAATCTTGTGGGAGGTCACATCCAAACTCAGATGGACTAAAGCATTTATACCTCCAGGACCTGTTTGACCTGTTTCCCTTTATAGCTCAGATCCAACAGTGGAGGTTATTCTGGCCCAAACCTCTCCCCCTTTTCCTCCCTCCTCCTGCCTCATATTTCTGGGTCATTAGGTCAAGCAGGAAAGGCTCTAGAATTTCCTTTCATTGAGTCAGTACTTGATGCCATCTGTTGTGGAGATGAAATTCTCCTTTGGACAGGGCAGAAGGGTTTCTCCTCGCACAGACAGTTTACAGCAATTCCCACAGTGGGCCAGGATTTGCCAAGTTCTCAGCTCAGCGTGAAGTAGATCTGATCTGGGGGATGCCCAAATCCCAAAATATAAGTGTTTCATGTTAGAGCTCCTGCTCTAACCCACACCAAGTACCCTGCCCATCATGTGTTACACAATTTCATAAGTGTGAACAAATGACACAGCTCATTATTGATCTCATTTGAGACTAGAATTGGCAGCAATCACACATGTGGAGGTGACAGTACTTTGGAAGCCAATTCCCAGCTCAGTGTTTGGAGAGGCTTTCGGGACAAACTGTACTAAGCTGGCCCAACAGGTCCCATCCTGTGGTAGGAAGTCACCCCTTCAGAACTCTGTGCTCCTGCCCAGTCCCCCACACTTCTGCCAGCAGAGTTTGGAAAGGGCAGCACTCACCTTTGCTCTGCTGTCATCATGCTAACATTACCAATAAACTATGGCAAAGCATAGATTTGTTGTTCAGAACAAATGTAGGAATACCCAGTAGAAAACAAACCTGTGATTTCACAGGTTTCAATTGAAATTTCAATTTCACACATTTTCTCTTCAGTAACTGTCCACATGGGATGTCTAGTTTATTGTGACTATGAGTGTCACCTTAAAATCCCAATAACCTGGGGCAAAAATGAAGTCAAAACAAATGGGGGAAAGAGTAATTCTGGTTTTATTTGTAATGTCAAAAGAAGATATCACTTGAAAAACTTCTAAAGTGAAAACAAATAAGAAAGAATATATTTAAAAACACCATGTGGAATAGCTAAAAAGATTTATTTTTGGAAGAAGCACCCCCAGCCCTAATTCATGTGTCCAGAGCAAGCAGTATGGTTTGCAAAAAAAGGAAGCAGAGTTGTTTTATTAGCTGACCTTCCTCACCTTCTGTTTGAGTTTGTGTTCAGTGTGCCCAGAGGATTAGCAGATTGTTAATACTGCCTCAGAACCTCTTGACATCAAAGACACATCTTGACATATCTTGACCCAAAATGTCATTTTAGGCAGCAAGAAAACAGAAAAAAAACAGTAGATGATAGAAAATTCCATTAAATAATCATAGCAGGAGAGGAAGAGGTCTATTCTGGAAAACCCTACTGAGAACATTTTGATAAGGGCAAGATTAAGTGTGAGGTCTTGGTGCATTCTGTTACATATTAAATCCTGACACAGAAATCTCAACAGATGGAAGCATTTAGGAGAAGTGAACAACTAAGGAAGAAAACTGGCAAGCAAATAAAATTATTGGGAAAAAATTATTACTACTGGTTATTTGTTTTCACTGTTATTGTTTATTAAGAAATTAGCACTTATTACCTGAGCCAAGTTTACTTAGTTTACAAGTTTACTTCCTTACTATGGAAGTTTTAATCTCAAAGAAGATAAAATAGAGGAAGGTGGGAAGATCTTTTTGCCCCCTTTAATTTTCTTTTCTAACACCGAAATAATTTCTTTCCTGCAAATAAAGCATTGCTATCACTGATGTCCACAAGAAACAACACAAGTGGTTGGGTTTGGATGTGTCTTATCTGCACATAGCTGATACTAGAATTCAAAACTGCTAAAAGAAATAATGACATATGAACATACATCAAAACGGGCATTAATTTACTTTATAAATTTTTTTTCTTTTAACCCTTTCTTTCCTGCCTTCTGTTTTGTGTGCTTGTTTGTCACTGGATGTTTGAGCAGGTAAAACAATTGGACCTTGACCTTCTTTGGAGTCATCACAAAACAAATTAATACAAGAAGTAAACAAGATCTAGCAAATTACAGGTGCACCCTTTCTTATTGCTCTCAAAGCCCATAAGACTCCTAAATGTGAAAGTAAAGAAGGAAGGCAGATCAACCCTGATAACGAAATACCATTATTTCTGAGACAGTTGCTGGGATATGCTCTCGTGTATGTGTATCATGTAGCAGGTGCTGTTTATGATAGTACACATAACAAGAGCAGCACTGATATAGGAAAATACTTCCCTGTATTGTGAAGCTTTGTTCTGCCACCCTATTTTCAATTTCCTATTTCTTTTCTCACTCCATTGTTGGACAAATCCTGGTGCACTTTTGAGTCTCTAAATGCACAGCTAGATTAGCTACAAACAGGATGATAATCACACACCTGGTAATTCCCTGCAAGAACCCAGTGACTTTTGATCTGACAATCACCTCCATGAGTATATTCTTTATTTTCACTCTAACCATCTTAAAGGTAAACCAAACTACTCAGAGGTAATTGCAAAATCCAAGGTCAGAGAACTATATTCAGGTTGGCTTCACAGATAGAAAACAACTGATAAGAGACCAATATGACAGCTGACTACAGTTAACCTTTAATATGGGATCCAGCAGCAGCATGTGCTTGTTAATATGCTGCTTTTAAAGCAAAACATAACACAGTCCTGTCGTGTTTATGGAACAAGTAAAATTAATGGAAAATGTTAATCTCTGGTCTACCATGACCATGTTTACCCTATAAAGCCACAGTGCAGTGAGTATTATTCGACACCGAGTCTCAAGTCAGATTGCTTTGGCTTTGCCTTTACTTTACACTGTGCAACCAGTGCTTTAATGTTCATTTTGAAGACATAAAAGTTGTTCTTTTAAAAAAATTATTTACACATACACATATTTAAACACAAGCAGGCACTTCCATCAAGTGTTAAATAATTTTAATACCAATTTCCCCATTTATCTTCATGGGAGATATAGGACAGGAAAAAAAGGTGAACTGTGTAACCTCACTTAAATTTCTTAACAAAATCCTTTGCACCTTCATCCCTGTGCTCCACTGCATGTAGATATTTCAGACAGTTTGATTCAATAGTATTTCTATGTGAAATGGTTATTTGGGGAAGTGCTGCTGCACAAGACAGAACTAGAAATACAAAACAGGTTTGCAATGACTGCTCTGTGGAGACATGCAATCTGTATCTCACTGCAGCAGAGATGGTGGCCAAGGGGACCACCTGTGGTAAAGTAAGAACTTGAATGAAACACATGCACTGGAGAAGATGAGGTGTTTTGCTGGTTTGGGCTGGGCTAGAGTTCGCTTTCTACAACTGACTCATAGGGAGCTGTGTTTCAGACTTATGCTGAACACAGGGTTGATAATATAGAGATGTTTTTGTTATTGCTGAGCAGGGCTCTGGCCTTTTTTGCTTTTTGTACTGCCACATTGGGGAGGAGATTGGGGGTGCCTGGCAGGTTTGGAGGAGCTGGGACAGGTGACCCCAGCAGATCAAAGGGATACTCAGGACCATATGATATCATGCTCAGTACCTAAGATGGGGAGGAGAAAGGGGGATGTTTGCAGTGATGGCATTTGTCTTCCCAAGTCATCGCTAGGTGTGATGGGGTCCTGCTCTCCTGGGGATGGCTGAACACCTGCCTGCCCACGGGAAGCACTGCAAATGAATTCCTTGCTTTACTTTGCTTTTGTGAGTGGCTTTTACTTTCCCTATTAAACTGTCTTTATCTCAATCCATGTGTTTTCTACCTTTTACCCTTCCAATTCTCTCCCTTTTCCCACAGGTGGGGGAGTGAGCAAGTGGCTGCGTGGGGTTGAACCATGGCAGGTATAAAGGTACTGGAAGCTGCCAAGCTAATGGATTTATATGAAAGAAAACTAGGAGCCAGAGGGATTTGCAGTGTCTACTCCTTGTGGCATAGATAGAGCAATTGGGAAGGAAGAGAAAGGAACCCAAGGCTGAGCAGTAGAACTGAACTACCCAGCACCTCAAAGGGAGAGTAGAGTTCATAGATAGCTGGAAAAGAGCCCAGGGCCTCCAAAGGTGGTAGAAATATACCACAAAAGCATAAAGTCAAGCCTAATTCTCAGTGCCCTTTAGAACTGTGCAGAGGCCTGTTAAATAGTGATCTCTTAGATGCCAGTGAACAGGAACCATTCTCTTCTGACACCTGCACCAAGCTGCTTAAAAAGTGTGATGGAAACATTGCTGGAGTCGATGTTCACAGCTCAATTGTTCTGTTTTCTTTCCAGAAAATTTGGTTGGTTAGCTGGCCTGACAGAGAAAAGAGATAAAGCAATTTGTGGAGTTGATCCCTGGGCTTTCAGACCACACTCTGATTCAAGAAGGAGACAGTCCCAGCACTATGGGCTGGCTGGGACAGTGGGAGATCCTCATACAACTCACTCAGTGCAACAATTCCTCTTCCTCTGCAATAGGGAGACTTCTGGGTTCTGACTCTGGAAACCCAGGGATTTATTTCTACCAATGTTTTTTCTTCAAACAGTTAATTGAAATCAGCTGTTGTTTGATTGGCAGCCTCTGTAGGGAGTGAAGGCTGCACCTCACACCCAGCTGGCACAAGCTCAGCAGAATGACTGGCAGTCCCAAATCTCACAGCCTGATCACCAACCTCATTCAACAAAGGTAAAAGAGATAACAGCTGGCAAGGAAGCAGCTGACCCAGTGACAAGAGGCATTCGTTTTTCCCACCCTTTAGACCAACACCAGCCTGCCCAAAGTCTTATTATCGGGTGAAATTTCATCTATTGCAGAGGAGTTCTGAAAGAGATGACTCACTGAGAAAGATAAGGTTCTCAATGAGGCCATAAATAACAAATCTAAACAGCAATGTCACCCTTACATTTTAGGCCATTGAATGTGAATATAATGAAGTGCAGTGTGCAGCTACTGAAGCTGAAGCTCAGAGAGAAGACAGTTTCTCACACAACCGATGGTAGATTTGCGACTCAAACCCATTTTTCCTGTTTCTTTGCCTGGCATCCTGCCAGCCAGGACCCTTTGGAGTCCTGTGCTGAGCCCCAAATTAAATCAATTCATACTCTTTCTTGCACTGTAAGATAGATCTCTCCTACTGAAGCTTTATGCATTTGGGAGGCCATTCGTGTGCTAACAAGCCTGCAGCTGCCCAGCCTCCTAAATGCAAACAGAAACACTTTGGGGCACAGCTCCAGGGCCTGCAACACTTGCCAGAGCAGCACACATCTCCGTTTCATTCCTCTGAGGTAATAAGCTTATACTCAAAGTACCCCTCAGAAGATTTCACTAGGCAGCTCTTTACAGTGCTTTGAAGGACTCCTGACCTGTTAGCAATTGGCCCTAGCAGGAATAGACCACCCCTTTGTTCCTTCTAGTTTAGTCAGATCTTCAGTCAACCTCCTCTGCCAAAAGGGCTCTACAGAGGGATCTGGGCAGGCTGGATCCATGGGTCAAGGCCAGCTGTAAGGTTCATCAAGGCCAAGTGCCAGGTCCTGCACTTGGGTGAGAACAACCCCCTGCAGCACTACAGGATGGAGGAAGAGTGCCTGGAAAGCTGCCCAGAGGAAAAGGACCTGGGGGTGCTCGTTGACAGTGGCTGAACATGAACCAGTGTCTGCCCAGGTGGCCAAGAAGGCCAACGGCATCCTGGCCTATATTAGAAATTGTGTGGCCAGCAGGACCAGGGCAGGAATTGTCCCTCTGTACTTGGCACTGGTGATGCCACGCCTCAAGTGCTGTGTCCAGTTCTGGGCCCCTCATTGAGGGGCTGGAGCATGTCCAGAGAAGGGCAACAGAGCTGGTGAAGGGTCTGAAGCACAAGTCA
Organism: Drymodes brunneopygia; assembly: GCA_013400955.1. Taxonomy (NCBI): domain Eukaryota; kingdom Metazoa; phylum Chordata; class Aves; order Passeriformes; family Petroicidae; genus Drymodes; species Drymodes brunneopygia. The sequence continues at coordinate 10,078 of VZTZ01033155.1, forward strand.
TAATAAGCATCTGAGGGAGCCGGGGGCATTTAGCCTGGAGACAAGGAGGCTTGGAGGACACCTTATCAGCCTACAACTCTACAAGGTCCTGAAAGGAGGTTGTAGCCAGGTGGGGATCAGTCTCTTTTCCTGGGTAACAAGTGACAGGATGAAAGGAAATGCATTGAAGTTGTGCTGGGGAGCTAGATTAGGGGAAAATTGCTTCACTGTAAGGGTGGTCAGACATTAGAATAAGCTGTCTAAGGAAGTGGTGGAATCACCATCCCTGGAAGTGTTCAACAGGCCTGCAGAGGTGTCATTTAGGGACATGGCTTAGTGGTGGACCTCACAGTGCTGTGTTACCAGTTGGATTTGGTGGTCTTAGAGGTCTTTTCCAACTTCAATAATTCTATAAAAATTCAGAAACCCCCCTCTAAAGCCAGCAAGCAACCATCCCACACTGCAAGGACTGCCAGCATTGCTCTCCTTCAAGCAACCAAGCCAAGGGGCCACACCTCTGAGGGGATGCAGGGTAAGCCAAGGCCATTTTTGTTCTGGGGCTTGTTCAGCCTCTGCTTCTCACGGGAGCAGTGCGATACGGGGGGAAACCTGCTCAGCCACACGGAGGTGACTTTATTGTTAAAAGAACTCACTTGGTTGAGGAAATGCAGCTGCACCCAAACCTGCATTGTGCCCTGCCTGCAGGGAAAGCTGCAGAGGGCAGTAACAAACAGGACTGCATTAGGAAAGGTCAGAGCCTGAGAGTAAAGCAGTGTTTGAAGGGAGAGAAAGCATGGGAAGCGGACATGGAATGTAAAAAGGAAGGAAGAAGAGGTTCAGCAACTCAGTGGAGGAAGCTTTGCCTGCTGGAGGGAGGGTGCAGAAGGCTGCATGCCCAGCCCACTCCCCATGCTGAGCACAGTATCTGCCTTTGGCTCACAGGCCCTTCTCAAATAAATGAGTTGTCACTGCCCTGGTGCTCCCAGAAAAGCTGGTATCTCACCAGCGCTAAGAAGTAAATTTCTCCTTATTTCTTCTCCATTTGACTCTGTTCACCCACAGAGCACATGTCCCTCTTGGCAGGGAAAGGGCTGGTATAACGTGTGTACCACAAGGGGGTCTCATGTGCTGGGGCAAAGTGCTCACAATCCGGGGGAAGATCAAAGAGAGCAGAAATACACATTCTTACAGTGTGGTGGTGGTTTTAAGTAAATTATGCAGTAGCTTTTTTTTTTTCTAAAGTATTTCTTTAAAGTGCAGGGTACAGTCCTCCACGGAGTTAACAAAATCTCTGCTACCGGCAATACTGTGGTGCCCTCAAGTGGATGCAGAACACTGAGAAATGTGCTCCCAACCTGCAAACAAAGCTCCTGCCCACCCCAGGAGCTCTTGGCAATGCCAGAGGAATAAATGTGCTTCAACATTAGATTGCCAGACCAAAAGTTTCTCACTTAAATTTATTTTTCAAGAAAGTATTTGATCTATGAAAAAAAAAGATAAAAAAGGGGGATTGGTTACAGCACTACCCTCATGATATTGCCAAGGAGTTCACAGAAAACAGAGATGTTTTTGGGTCCCACCACAGATCAAATGCCCTTGAGCTTGATTCCCCTCACCAGATGCAGCATTGCTGGCCTTCCTCTAGAAACTGGCAGTAGATGCCAAATTGCCTGATACCAGCCCCCACCAATGTGCCATACAACCACTTCCCAGTGCCAGCAGATGTGAAATACCCCATTTCCCACCTGCTGCTTCACTGGTGGCAAGCTACCCGTGTATGCCTTCCTCCTCCTCATGATTGTTCTTCCCATATACTGTGCTCTTTGTCACATCACAAAGATGTAGGGGCAGCACAGGCTACAACAGACACCCTTAAAAAGACAGAAAAGATCTCGAGAGGCTGGAAAGGAAATAAAAATATCCTGACATCCAAGCCAAATAATTTTTAATAATCCTTAAGTTTTAAGACTACACAATGAGCATGTCTGAGCTTACTGCTCAGAGGTCACAGAGCAAGTCATGCTACTACTGGAGAGAATTTGAATCATGGGGGAATGATGCAAAACTTAACAGCAGTGTTTAGCTAATTTGCCTCAGCTAAACACTCCACGGGCAGAGGTTCTGTTGGAAGAGCACTGCAGGTACTGATCCGTGGCACGCACATGCTCAGCTACTGCCTGCCACAGCCTTTTCCACACAGCTGGTCCCCAGCCTGTCCTGGTGCCCAGGTCAGGGCTTGGCATTTGCCCCTGCTGAATTTTATGGGGTTCCTGTTTATCCATTCCTCCAGCCTGCTTGGGAAAAGCATCCCTGGCCTCAAGCATTAATCATCTGCAAATTTGATGAGGGTGCATTGCATTGCCTCCTCCATGTCATTGATGATGTTGAATAGGACACACCCAAGCAACAAGCAGAGAACTGCAAGGGTCTGTAAAGTGTAACTCATTAACCACTGCCCTCTGATCCGAGTCATCTTAACAGCATTTCACCCATCCTCTAGCTCTCCATCCACCCTTCCACCCAATCCCTAATATCGTGCCTTGGTTACAAAAGTTTTATGGGAGGCAGTGCCAAAAGTCTTGCTAAAGTCAAGGGCAATATCCCTAATTCCCAGATCCAGTCATTTCACCATAGAAGGCCATCAGATTAGTCAAGCATGACTTCATCTTGTGAGCAGCTGTGGAAAGAACTGACAGTACATGACTAAAGCTACATCAAACCATATTGAGTAGAAAGAACATTCCTAGGTGCATAGAGAAATCATGGCCACCCAGAGTCAAACAGAAGCAATTGTCCAGCAAAGCAGGAATGAATACAAAACCTCTTGAAACAGTGAACTAAGTTCAGAAATGGCTTACCTAATTCAGTTCTCCAAATCAGCTGCTTTAGAGTATTCCTATGCAAAAGCATCCGAGCTGCTGCTAAAAATCCAAAGATTTAACTCTCAAAGGAGTTAATTAAAGAACCTGATTACAAATACCTGTGAGTCACTGAAGGGGTGCATGGGCAATGCACTCTCAAAACACCAGCAGGACATGGGGCTGGTAGCATGTGGGCCAGGCACAAACAGACCCCAGCAAGCAGCATGTTTGAGTAGAAACAGCAGGTTTGGTGACAGCCTACAGTCACAGCAAATTTTAGACCCACTATTGGAAGACCAGTATTTGACTCTGGACAAAAAACATTTGCCATCCCTGTCCTCAAGAAACGTGCCTTTCAGACATCATCAAAAGGCTCTGTGTGCTTGAAGTCAACATAGACAACCCACAAATCAAATGACAACCTCGGAGAGGACAGAGGGTGAGGGCAGAAATTTTTGCCTGAGGATCCTTCAGAAGTGACCTAAAATACAGTGCAAAGCCAGTGGCATGTCAGTATTTTACAGCTCAGACAATCATTACAAGAGCTGTAACTCAAAACAACACCTACCAAAAAAAGGTAGAGCTATGAATACAAAAGATTGTTCATAATGTCTTAGTGACAGATGAGGAAGCTGTCAGTACAGGTAGAAACGTGTTTAAAGGCATCTAGACTTTGACTAATAAAATGATTTTTTTATAGAGAAATATCTAAGAAAGCTAAAAGACATTTCACATTAGCTTGAAGGTGGACTGAGGACACTGTCAACACCTGCCAGTTCTATGCCAAAAATACAGGCCCATGCAGAGAACAGGAGAGACTGCTGACATTGCCATAGCAAACTATCAGTTTGACATTGGCTGGACAATGACACTTGGCTCTGTAGCAGCATCACTGATGACAAACCCCAAGACAGCATGAAAAGAAACCCTTCCCACACCTGGCACTTTGTTCTGACTGTGACACTGGGAAGCTGAAGGAAGCAAACTTGTGCTATGGCTGCCACTGGTACACACCTGGTTTGGATACAGCCACAGTCACATTAGAAGCTTGCAGACTTTAACACAACAGCAGCCAGAAAGCAGCAGTTACTTGCAACACAAATGCAACATTAAGTTAGTTGCAGAAATTAAACATTAAGCAATTAAAAGGCAATATTTTGGTCAAGGCAAGTAGTTGAGCTCAGGGTGTAGAAGATGCAGAATACCCTTCTACTGAGGAGATCTCTTCTAGCCCTTAGTGCTCACAAAGCACCAGTCCTGGCCTAACCTGAAATGCGCTTTACAGGGCAGGCCTGTGGCCACACCAAACCAGAAGCATGATGAGAGCACTGATTTATGGGCTTGCCTCAGACCAAACTCCTCAGGCCTCTGATTCCTTTCTGACCATTGTGGCCAGCAGGTGACATCCACCTCTGCCACCCTGGGCAGCAGCACTGCCTACAGAAAAGAATTGCTCTCTGCAAACACAAGGGCTAAAATAGAGACTAAGTATCACCATGTGCTGGACCCTTCCAGAGGCTGGCAACCTCAATTAAAAAAAAAAAAAGTTCAAGACACAAACTAGAGAGGGACATTTCTCCTTACCAAATTGCTCCTAAATCTGTAAGTCCAAAAGCCAGACGGTTTCACTTTGTTAAGCAAAGAGGATGGAAGGATTGCAAGATACTCTTTTAGAAATAACAAGTGATCACAGAGGCAGTGGCAGGACAAACAAATGCAGATCAAGGAATACAGCTTTTAATTTCTAAAAATTCAAAAAGCATAAGTTCCAGATATAACATTTCAGAATTTCATTTTTTTAAAAAAGGGGGTGGGGGAGTTTTAGAACTTTTCAAAAATATTTTTTCATCTAAAATGTAATCAAAATGAACAGGATGTTCCCCTACAGAAAAAGCAATAGGGAAAAATGAGGACAATATACACCTAACTAAATTTACAGATAACCCCAAAAGAAACCAAATCTCTGTCTCTGTTTTCAGAGAGGACTGTGATGTCTCCTTGGAGCAAAGGCATGGTAGCCATTGAAACTGAGAATGGTGTTGCACAACTCTGTTGACCTGGAACTGGAAGAGCAGCTGTATTTGCACCCAAAGGAAGGTGCTGATCACCATCTCAGAAGCATCCCTGCACACCTGCCCCAGGCCACTCTTTCCTTAGCATCCAGTAGTGGCCAGACACAAGCTGTGAGGCAGCATGGACCTTAATCCTAACCCCAACAAGCTGCTTTTCAGTAACTTTAAAAGGATTGGCATATGAAAATGCAGCTTAGACAGACTCATTTTGAATTGAATGTCACATGGTTGAAGATCACTAAGACAAAGGCAAACAATGTGTTGACCCATGCAAGACTAACTCCTGATCTCAAAAATATGTCTAGATTTAAAAGCACATAATGATAATAATGTAGAAAATGACACAAATAAAGCTTGAGTATTAATGATAAATGAGACGCTACTAAATAATTTCTTTCCTTATGACAGTCAGGAGATCAGGATGCATTGCATATATCTTCGCATGCACTTTCTGGCACAACTTTTTACTGGTTGAAATGGGGGAAAAGCGAACCATCATGACAGATGATTTTGGATGTTGTCCTGCTGGTCAGAAAGAAATCAGAAGCCTGAGTTGGTCAGTGCAAAGTAAGACCAGCTCAAGTAGGCCGAAAAGAGCCCCTTGGAGCTCCTTCAAAGTTTAAGGATCACAGATAACTAATGACACCACCAATATTCTAATAAAATTCATCATTACCTCTACCTTTATGATCCTCAGTTCAGGCTCAGTCATTCAGGTCCAGGTGGCAAGGCAAAAGAGCAGATTTAGTACCTAGAGCCAAAGCCAAAGCTTTTCACTGTCTGCTGTAAGCTTAACAGTTCAAAGTGAAAAAGGGAAGGCAGAAGAAGAGTTCTGCATTAGTCATTTTTTAATTAGTTATGAAGCATAACTGCTTAAGCCAAAGAAAAAAAAATGCTGCCTAGGGATCGTACTTAGAAAAGTATTCCCTGAAAAGATAAATATTTCCCCTTAAAAAGGCACCAGGTAAGACTTCTGGAACTTTTTTCATTTTCAATGCATCTTGTTTGAATGTGGCCAACCAGGATGTGCAAAAGGGTAAAGACAGGTTAATAGGTGGGTCAGGAAAATGCTCTACAGAAAAGTCTGACTCACTCAGCCTAGAGGGAAGTCTGGGAGAAAGCAGGACAGCAGACATCATCCCAGAGAGGCTCATAATAGCTCACAGGGCAGAACAGTGGGGATGTAGCACCTCCCTCTCTCTGGTTGGGCTTTTTTGCTTTGTTGTGTGTTTCTTTTTTTAACTGGATCCATTCACACCAGGAACTACAGTAGGGTTTTCCTTTAGATAGAAGTGGATGCCTCATCTAGTCCTGCATTCATATCTTTATCTTTCCTTTATGCTTGGCCTGTCTTAGGGAAATTCTTCGTTATTAGGCTGTGATGTTTTACGAGATGCTTAAGATGAAAATCAATTAACTTCTGTGATATCATATCTCAATATAGACTTCAAGTTATTATTATAATTGCAAAATTGAGAGAAAGATATGATATTTCAGTAAATAGAATGAGCAAGCCTCCACTTGTAGTGATTCCTGTTTACTGTAATCAGACACAATGAATAAGCTTTTATGGAAAATGTGCTTGGATGGAGCTTTGGATGCACAACTCATACATTAGCAATGTTTATCGATGGACTCATTACACAGCCAGTCTTTATGCATATCTCTCCTGAGAACATACAGGTTTTCAGACATAATCAAAATCAGGATGTCTGATATGTAGGAATGTTTATTTTTCACTTGTCTTCCACAAAGCAGAATCTCCCTGAACTCAGAAAGATCCTTGGCCAGTGTTTGAATGGACAAGATTTAAAACTGCAATATAGTGACAGACCACAAAGTGAACACCAAATGCTCTGGGCTCATTATTCAGCACTTATTCCAGATCTTGGAGGCACCTAAACTCCAGAACATGGAGGCCTTATGTTCAGAATTATGGCAGGCGTCTACCAAAAAGATACCAGGCCTCTGTCTAAAGTGAAACGCAGAAGAAATTGAAGGAACACGCTGAACTCCTTGAACTAGCATTTCCCCATGAAACCACCACTGGAAATGTTCCAGCTATTGCCCTGAAACAGGGTGTAAGGACATGCATATAGCAAAGTGTGAGGCAAGGTGCTGTGGGAAGACAGCACACAGGGAACTCTGAAAAGGAAGCGCTAGCTAAACCAGTTTTGCAGGACCCACCCATGTACAAAAACCCACCAGTGTGCCAAAGTGGTTATTGAAACATCACGACCTGCACCGACCTAAGCTGCCGGCAGGAATTGCTGCTGGTGTTATCAGCAGGCAGCGTGTGAAGTGGGACCTAGTGCCAACTAGGTCAGGACGTGGTTACAAGCAGAGTCAAGAAAGACACTGCAGGTACACAGAACCTAAAAGTGAGTCTGTGAGACCAAACCTCTGACAAGCAGATCTGGACCCTGCTTCTACCACAAAGTGCTGTAGTTGATGACTGTTGCTCCTTGCTTTCTTGTAGCCTTGCTCCAAAGCTGGCACCCAGGCAACAACCTGCCATGATCCCAGCTTCCAGGCGCCCTTCTGAGGTACAGCGAATGATCTCAGCAGGGAAAAGCTACAGCAAAGCTACAAAACCTGCCTGCCTCCTTGAGGCAGTGGCTCAGGTGGCAGGTGGGAAAGTGAGATAAGGCAGCACAGCACTAGTAAAGCTGCTGCCAGTGCACAATGCCTGCTAAAACATGATCGCTTTCCATTGACACTGATGGAACAAAACACATTTGAATGCTGCTTGTGAAAAGTACCACATTGACTGGCACGGAGATGGAAATCAAGTATCTGGGACCCAAAGAAACCCAACCAATTAGGGAATCTATTGTCACAGGCGTCACAGCTAGAGATTACATCTCCCCACTTCCATACAGTGCCAAGGATCATCCCGATCTCCTTGAATATATCCAATCTTTCTGAACACACTGGTATCTTTGGCTTCCACAATACTTCAGATGTACTTACATGCTGCATACTAAACCCCAGGATCTTCCTTTCATCCATTTCTAAGTCTGATTGAACATTTCATCAGCTCCTAGCCCTATGCAATGCTGATTCCTCCTATCCAGCAGCCAGCCAGAGTGAAAGTTTCCTTAGGAAATCATACAGCTTTTAGTCTTATATGGAAGTCATTTCCACCTGCATTAGTTCTCTCCATATTCTCTAGCTTTATTAAATCTTTTCAATGAATGCTGTCACCGCAGACAGCATTCAAACCAAATACATTTACGTAGCACCACACCAATATTTTCTTGCATTCTCTTCCTTTCCCAGTAATTAATATTCTAATTGGTTCCTTTGGTACAAGGTTTGGGCAGACATTTTCAGAGAACTACGCATAATGCATTAGAACCATCCCCAAATACCACTCCACAGCCCCTTGTGTTGTATGTATGTTAGGATACTTTTTTCCCATGTGAATTCCTTTGTGTTCTGTCAACATAGGCTTTATTTACTATGGAAGGCATATTTGGTAGTCTAATTTACAAGCTCCAACATGCACGAAGACCAGTATCATATTTACTACCTACCCTTACTGTGTTCCTAAGGCTAATTTAGAAATCACACAGGACAACATCTAGCACAGCTCTTACAAACTCCTTTAGACTTCAGCAGTCAAAGCCACCCGGGTGTGGAGAGCTTTATCAACTGCCTTAAAAAGCTGCCACTGGCACATAAATTTCAAGTAATCCCTTGGACTAATATCTTACAGAACACAGCTCTGACATGAAAATTTCCAAGTTCCTCAGCTCTGAACATTGACACACGTGACTTGGCTTTTCTTTCTGGATGAGAAGCTAGAGCAGCAATGGGAGCATTCTCTAACCCATGGCAAACAGCCAGCCAAAAGCCAGGGTTTCTTTGAAGCTTCATCTGCTGTCTCTAAAACCAATGCTTTGTTCATATTTGCATTGCTGAGCACCTATCACTGCAGTTAGGAAGTGCCTTTACCTTTGCAGTGCTGGATGGATATCTGCTAAGTCCAAAGACCAGAGTGAAAGAGATTTAGGCAGACACCTTTCAGTCAGGTACCCACTGAAGATTCAAAACTTCTCATTACTGAGGTACCTTTCTGAAACAATAGTGAGTGCTTCCTGCTGGATGGCTCAGGAGTCCCTCCACCACACAGCAGCTACTGTAGTTCTGAGCACTTCCCCACTGTGGAGGAGACTTCACTGCCTTCTGCTGCACCAAACTGTGTCCCATTGCATGAACATCCAAACACATGGAGGTGACAAGTTTTATACTGGTAAGAGTATTTCAAAGTACAATGCCACTCCACAATAGCAGTGAAGAGCTTTATGCCCCAATGAGTCACAGAACACAACCAGTACTGTACAGACCCATGGTACTGAACAGCTTTCTGCAAAACTCTAAGCAAACAAGACAAGAAATGTAAAGAGCTAAGACTCTCAGAAATATTTTATCCGTGACTTGGCAGTGCTAGGCTAACACAATCATTTCAGACCTCTAACATGTAGTCTGTTCAACACTACAAAGGAAGCAAGTACAAATCCAATTCATACTTCCTTAAATATAGTTACTTAAAAACCAATTAAAATACAACTAACAGTGACATAAAATAGGGGGAAAGCCAGAGACACAGAAAATTTAACAAAGAGGAATTCAAAGCTTACCTGCACTTACCACATAACATACACATTAAGTGGGTACAGAGACAAGCCAGAGATGCTAACAATTCATAAGGGTCAAGACCAGTGGACAGAAGTTGTTTGAAACTGAGCTATTCCTTGTGTTTTTTCAGGGTTCAGAACAGTGGTACCACTATTCCACATTAAATTAGTCATATCTTTCATTGCAAAATCTGCCTGGATTTTAGCAATTCATCTGATTAGAGCCAGAATTTTGAAATTGCATCATTGTTTAGCTGTGAATATTCTACCTGCCAAGAGAAAGAATTGAGGTGAGGAGTCAGATATTTATCTCAGGTTTCATTTCAGCAACTCCCATGAAAGTGTATGGGCAGGCTGTATAAAGACTTCTTCTGTGTCCATACAGGTGTACACCTCTATAGCCAACAAGTAAAATCACACTGCATTGCCTGCTCCATTCTTTATGGCCTTTATCTTGCAAGATTTATCTCTTAATTACTTTATGTGAAGCAGTAAGCAAACAAGGGCACACTGTACTAGCTCCCTAAGAGACAAGCTTTGTGCTCCAGGCAGGTGGGCACAGATAACCAAGCTGGGAGGAGACACATACATCAAGCAGGAAAGGAATACTCCCGTATTAGCAGCTTATCCTTAGCTGAAACAAGACATGCCTTAGTAAAATAAGAGTGTAAAGAGAGACATATGATAAAAAGTGGTATTTGTTTTATCATTGCTGCTGAGAACTGTTTTGTGTGAGCAGGAGGCAGTAAGAGTGTAAACAACTGGAAGAGAGAAGCAAGTAGTTGTCATAACTGGGACCTGCAAGGATTAGCCAGAGACCCTTGCTGAGGAGAAAGCTATACTTCCCACTTGGGCTAGAACTCAAGTTTTCTTCAACTGTTGAATTTTTAGTTTGATACTTATCACCACTTCCAGCATCAGTTAAAACTGTGTAGCATGAGACCATTATCAGGTACTTAGAGAAAGAACAGAAATCCACAGGAGGGACCAAAATAGTGACAATTTGACAGCTTACCTTCAGACTAATTCACACCCTCTGCTCTGCACTCTCTGCTGTTTGGGATTATACCATTTCCTTCCTGCACAGCTACATGTACAGCAGTAGCACTTTAAGACTGCCTTCCACAAGGCTAGATGAAACTCAAGAGTTTGACTCCTCCAGCATCATGGTCATGGATTTGTGAGTAATTTTTCTTGTTCCTTGGTCAAGTGTCCTCAGAGCAGAGGTATATGCAAGCAAGCAGACTCCTTTTCTTGTACTTGTCAAGGACTCAATTCTAGCTGTGGTCACAAGAAGATTGATTATACGAGAAGAGCCTTCAAAACTTCAACTCTATTTAGTGTTTGAATTCCAACTATAACCTTACAGAACAGAGTTCAGGTAGAGTCATAGAATCATGGAATCAAAAAATGCCCTGAGGTGGAAGGGACCCACAAGGATCATCAAGTCCAACTCCTGGCCCTACACAGAACACCCCAAAAGTCACACCATGTGCCTCAGAATGTTGCCCAAATTCTTGAACTGTCAGGCTTGGTGCTGTGACCCCTTCCCTGGCGAGCTGGTTCCAGTGCCCAGCCACCCTCTGGGTGAAGAACCTTTTCCAAATATCCAACCTAAACCTCTCCCACACAGCTTCCTGCCGTTCCTTCAGCCCCTACCACCAGAGTTGAGAGATCAATGCCTGCCCCTCCCCTTACCCTCATGAGGGAGCTGGAGACTGAGTCATGCTATACCCATTCACAAATGAAAAGGGAAGTCACCCTTCTGCAGGTAGGTTTCTTTCATAGCGACAAGCTGCTAAGCAGAGCTTTTCGACCACAGTTTTAGATTTAAAGGCTCTAAGTTCCCAAACCCATTTTTCCAACAGGGAACTTACTGAAGTGTTCTCATTTACCTTTGTACACTTCTCATAGCTGTGGTATCTCAGCATTAGCTGATACAGTATCATACTGCACATGTATCCAGTAACAATTTATACAGAGACAGACTCTGCTTTACCAGCCTTTTTCTCTCTCCATTATATACAATGTCCTGAAATGCAGCCTTGGGGGTGACAGTAATGCAGGATGGACATTTTGTGACCTTGAGAAAGCTTCTGGCAGTTACCTGTTACCCGACATTTAAGATTGTTATTTTCTGTCCTTTGGAGTTAATAACACACAGTAATTCTGTAATTCACTTACACTTTTAAGACTCCAGTGTAGAACCTGAGAGGGGAAATAGTTGTCTATAAGGCAGAAAAAAAATTGGAATAGATTGAAGACTGGTAAGTGGCAGCTGCCAAGGTAGACAGACATCCTGCAGCATTGTCACTGAGGTGGGGAAGGAGTATAAATTAACTGTCCATCTGCAATGGAAAAAAATTATTTTGAAGGGATGACTGGTAACAACCCACTGCCTCTCATCAGCCCCAGGGGTCTTTCATAAGTTCCCTCTCATGCCAGTTATATTTACTGTGGGCTCTTCAGCAGGCATGGAATAAGAGAAAGGTTTGATAAACCATACACTACAGAAGACAAATAGCTGTAGCTATTGTAGCACTGCCTCTCTATATTCAACACAAACTAGAGAAGCAAAACAGCAAATGATAACAATTATAACATTAGAATAGTTACAAAGAATTTTTTCAAGATCTGTAATCTAGACAAGTACTTTGGAAACTTCTCAGTTTAAGAAAAGATATTTCTGTAGAATAAAGATTTTCTTCACAGGTTTTTCTCTGAAGAGGCTGATATTTGTTCCCCCCCACCAAGAGAAAGCTGAAGTGTTTCAGAGTTCCCCTACTAAAAGAAGTTTAGAATATGAAATGTGCAGAGCAATAAAGTTTTTTCTTCATTGGCTTCAACTTTGAAAATTTTAACATCTATATAACATCTACATAACAAACTATAAACAAAAAGTGAAGTACAATTAACATATGTACTCCTTATGCCTGAAATACCACTGAACTTCTGCAGCAGCAACACTAAGTCTTTAAAAAAAATTAGCAAGAACAAGACCATTATGGGGAACAACCCTTTTTCACTAGAAATGAGATAACTACCCCCATCCTGACAGATGACTAATTGAGATTCCACACCCTGTTTCATATCATGGCAATGAGATCAACATCTTAAGTTTATCATTCCAGCTTTGCTGTTATGAAGGAGATATGCTGGTCTTGTGTGTGCTCTAACACTGGGGTGAGCACACATTCTCTGCCCCTGCTTCAGCCTTCCCTCCTTATGAGGAATAGTTCCCACTCCTGATCATTCTCCCCGTGTAACGTGGAGAATCACTGCTAACCCAAAACAAGGGAGGGCAGGTGTGAACATACATTTGCACCAGAAATGTAATTCAGTTAAAACCTGACCAATCCAATAACAACCATGTAAAATCCACTTCTCTTACATTCATTGCATTTTAGAGAATGCTTAGTATTAATGCTTTTAAAAATCCAAAATAGTAATTTATTACCATCATGAATCCTGAAGGATTTCCTATTATTTTGAAATTTGAAAAGCAGACTACACTTATAATAGCATTTTTAATACAACAAGAGCCATTTTATTCATATAAGTTCATAACAGTACTGATGGTTCCATCATAACAACCACAGGAACAGCTCAAAAACTGGGTGACATTTACATGCATCTACCAATATTGTAACTGGTGGCTTATACAGAGTGTTCATTTCCTTGGTTATGGTCAAAACTGGACATGAGGTAATTGTTAGCAAAGGACAGAACCGCATAACACTCTGTTCATGCCTTAGGAGAGGTTTCAAAAGATATTTAATGTTTTTCACATACATCAATCAGTGTTTTTTGGGAACTTTTTTATATTGGCTTCAGGGGGACAAGAGAACTAAGATTCTCATACAAGTTTTTGTACTCCAGACACTGTAGTGCTTAGTAAGTAACACAGACCATAATCACCAAGTAGCCATTGTCGTTGCTCAACCCAAGCAGCATGCAAGGAGTGAAAGAGCCCACGGTGAAAAGCATTCAATTAAATTCTTTTTAATGACTGGCAAGCATTATCAGAACAACATGAACATATAAAAATGCAAACTTTATACCCAGTGTCCTCTTAAAAGCTAGCAGCACAAAATACTTTTTGAACAGACCAGACATCTGTTGCCTCCTGAACAGTAGTACATCATTTTGTTGTCCATGTTTTTTGACTCCCAGGTTTTGCAAATGCTGATACATCAAGAGTTTTACCACTGTTGCATTGTTCATATAAAGTCTGAAAGTTAACAAACACACAGGGTATTCAGGTGAACACAGTTGTACTGCACATGGATTCAAATGATATAACAAACATTACCACTTGAATATCACATACTGAAATATTCCATACCAAAATTACCCCACCAAATCAAAAAATAAAAACACACTTAAGACAGCTTAGTTGTACCAGCTGTAATGTAGTGCAGTGCCCAGAAGAAAAGACACATGCTGAATTAGCAGTGTGGGCAAAGTTATAGAGCTTCACAAGTCAGCAGAGAACAAATGAGTTGCAGCGATCAAAAATCAAGTTTACTCTATTAAATGTCTCCAATACGGAAACACCAGCATGGAAGGAGAGAGTTATTTGTGTACTTGGGGCATGCAAGCTTTACATGAGTTACTCAAATGCCCACAAACAGCCACTTCACCATTTTGTTAAAAGAATAACTACTTGTTCACCCTCATTTAAAACAGATCAAATACAACTAGAAGTACAAGCATAAATTCCTTTATATTTAATATACACTGAATTTGCTTTCCTCCCCATGAAAGCAGCTTTGCATTCTCAATGTCTAATGTATACTTTACCACCATCACTTCTTCTGAGATACAGGTAAAAAGAATAGAGTTGAAGACTTATCAAGCTTCTCTTTCAGGCAATAAACAGAGAGGCTGCAATACTTCAACACACAGGAACTACTTTACACATTCAGCAACTTCCAGGAAGCAGGAACAGTTGCAGTCCAAAAGTTTGCACACTTAACTGATCAGTTTAGATGACTTGTCCATAGTGAGGGTTCTTAAATTAGAAGACTCCCGCTTAGGGGCAGATTGAAAGCCAAGCAGATGTACTTAAAAGGGGAAAGGAAAGGAAAAGCTAAAAGCAAAGATTACCGGCATCATTTTCAACCCTTCCAATTCAGAAGAATGTAGAGAGATTCTGCATCCTTGCAAATAAAAGCACTAAGACATGCAATGTTTTTCCAGCTATGGCTAGAGATTTCATACATGTATTGTTTCAGCTTTCACTACCAAACATTCTAACCTTTGTCTGCATGACCCTGTACTACTATACAAAACAGAAAAGACAATTTACTTACCCTCGCAGCTCTAGAAATAGAATTGGGAGAATTCAAGCCAACTAGCTGGCCAAGGATACGTTTCATTTCCTCTGTAGTTCCTTTTGCATTTGGGACACCTGCAGTTAATTTATAGTTATGCTGAAATTGTATACATTATCAGTGTAAAAACTGTCAGTACAGTGTGCAAGAGGTTTAAGAATTAAAATATTGAAGTTTTTCTGAAGCAGACACCAGCACCAAACAAAATTGAGTCATGCCAACAAGCTCATAGTACATCTAAGAGTAAAGCATTTTTTAAAGCAGAGTTAAAAATACTACTTAATAAAAGCATATTTTAAAATGTACCTGTTTGACAATGACTTTGAATTTGAACGTAGGGATGTACCAGCAACTCCGAAACAGAAATTCTTTCTTTAGGATTTCTTACTAAACAGCGCTGCAAATGAAAAAAAAAAGGAAAAGTTTGCCTATAAATTATGAATTGTCCTAGGAATTAACAGTATTTACTTTGGATGTTGAACCAAAGGACTTAAGTCAAACTGCTTTCAGTATTTACTTAGCTGGTATTGAGCTGAAAAGAGACTTTAACATGGAAACCACCTGAAGTAGCTATAGCTTCAATCTTCTTTCAGAATAAGGGTTGTTACTAGAAGTAGCAGTGAGCATTTATTTGTGGAAAAAGTCTCTCAAGCATAAGTCATTCAGCTTTAGAAAATATGCTTTAAATAAAGAAGTTACCATTATTTAAATAAAAGGGAACAGTTACCTTCAGCACATCTTGAAGATCCTTCTCAGCAATATCTGGGAACCCTATTTCATAACTTGGATCAACAATAGCATGCATTTTGTTGATGTGACTTGTTATATGTTGAAACGGAGTCCTTCCATATGTCATATAGTACAAAATGCATCCCAGTGACCACACATCGCTTTTGGGACTTATCTAACATTAAAAAAAAATTTGAAGATTACTTTCTACTTAAGAAACTGGCCCTTCAGTCAATTTATCATGCAATTGTACAGTTTTCATTGTATAAGATATCTTTGTAACTATTACACAAAATCACCAAGGCAGCATGCCACTATCTACTAGGACATTGATGTGGCTTCCTTCACTGATATTCCACAGGAAAACTATTCTTATTAACTATTTTTGAAAATCAACTCACTTGAAGAACTAACTTTAGTTTTAAGTTAGTCCTTAACAAGTTGAACTGCAGGATTCTAATCTCAGATTTAAAAGTAAATACAAGTAAAAGCATATTAATCACAGCTACGTCTCCGAAGTGGAAAGCCACAATTCAATTCCCCTGGATTTAAAGGATTCAGATCCATATTTCAACCATGACACCCAGGCTGTTCCTTGTAGGACAACTTTCCACTTCTCATGTTGAAGCCGAAGCACTTTAAGAGAAGCACAGAGTGGGGGAGAAGAATTCTAAAATGTAGCTATGTAGCAGCAAGCAGTGCTGTAAGAGCTTCACCAGTTTTGGCAGAACAAAGCTAAAACAAAAGGGCTATTCACACTAACAGAGTGAAGCGCTTGTATTTCTCCATAAAAATTGATTTTAAAATATTTGTGTTTATTATTAATTTAGATATTATCACTTTATTGTTAGTTCCTCCAATGCCCAAGCCTGTGCATCTGTTTTACTTCCAATTTTACTCATTAATTGAGCACTTAGGTTTTTCTAAAGACCATCTGCCAAATACTTTTAGGTAGGTAGGGAGATTAGGCTTAACCTTCCAACTGTGCGCACCATCATCATGGCACAATAAATTTTATTATGTTCAAGTTTCAGTGGAAGATTTTGAGAAAACCAAATGTGACAATACATGACTGAATTATTTCCTTCTTAACATGAAGGGAATAAGAGGAAAATGATCATACTACCTTAGAACGAGGCTTGCCATTTTCTCCATAGGAAGACCTATCTTCTATTGCTTCAGGTGGCATATAATTCATTGTGCCAGCCTAGTCATAAAAATGAAAAAATATTCTTTTAAGTAAAGCAGGCATTAAATTTAATTCACTTAATAGGAACTTAGATTTGTCTCAAAACACTGAAAACCATCTTGAAAGTTTGTTTGTATTAACGCTGAAGGCCATTATTATTCTGTTCATTAAAAACACGTAAAAATCAATATACGTGAATATTCATATACATATATAGAACCATTCAGCATAAAATTTCAATATTAATTGAGGTTATTACAATCAAAATTATTAGCAGATACTATAGCACTTCACAGAAAAATGGACACAAATTTTCCAGAAGTATTTCACCTGAGAATCTTTTATGATACTTGTCACATCTGGCTGCATTTGGTTTGCGATACCAAAGTCAATTAGTTTTAACATTCCATCAACTATCAGAAAGTTTGCTGGTTTCAGATCACTGTGAATAATGCCTGTAAGAAGAGTTTAAAGTAAATCCCAATTACTACCATGACGTTTAGCATTACTCAATTCCCATAACCCTTGCACAGAGACAATGTGCAGATTGGCTTTACCTGAGTCTCTGCAGATTTCATAAAAGTGCTTCTATTTCTTTCTAAACAGTTAAGACTTCCATGAGTTTACAGTTAGAATTTCTACCTATTCTAATCTGCAGGCACTCCAGAACAGCTCCAAGCTATTTGAGTTTTACAGTTTGTCTCACTTTGGGACAAACCCTCCAGCTCTGTGTGCACATGGCCACACTGAAATGTTGCTCCGGAGCAATTCAGTGGCCTGTCTATGCCTGTAGTTCTCTCTTTAAATAGCTAAGCAGGTAGTTAAAATAAAAGAATTATATTGCTTAGTCTGATTAGAGGTACCATTAATTCAGGAGTACACACAACTGACTTCTCACAAACTCTACTAGCACAATTTAATATGAATTTTGCTTATTATCTACATAAATAACCAATCCATCTTGATATTTTACAAAAACCAATGTCTTTTTTCAAAACATCATGTGTATGTATGTACCATGAATTTCAGTAGGCTTTGCTGTTTGCTGTATACTCTAGTCCTGAACATAGGTGATGCCTTCTGCTGTATGTACTAGTCTTCATTATTATATGGGAAAAGATCCAAGTCTGCCCTCTCCTTTATGCTATACAAACAGAATACAGAAGCATACACTTGAATTATGTAGGTAAAGGGGAGGAAAGCCTGAAGAACTCTCAGAAAAAGCTGAAACACTTTGTCAAAGTAAAGATGACAAAGCTGTCATTAATGTCAAAGCTACTTTTGGAGAGAATGAGTGGCTAAAATTTGAGTCTAACAGAGAACAAGTGGAACTGGGAGTATACGATGTAGCCCTAAAACAGAAAGTATTTCCTGGCTGTTGTAAGAAAACAGCATTACATAAACAGTGATATTTGTGAAATCCCTCTTAAGTTAGCTAAGTCTACCTCTGGATCAGGATTTACCTTGTTTTTTTAAAAATACAGTAAATACCCATCTTTGAAGATCACTAAGATTACACCAACACTAAAAACAATACCACCTCCAAAATGAAAACAGATTCATATTATCTGCCATATATCCTATACAAATACCTAGAATGATTTAAGAATACCATATTCATGGATTGTGTGAACAGCTTCCAGCATATTTTTCCAATAGCTCTTTCGTTCCAATGGATCCATCCTTTTTTTCTTTTTAAGCCAGCTATTGAGATCAATATTTCCACACTCCATTACCATATAGATATGTTGATCAGTAATTTCACTAAAAATAAATATATGTATGTTAAAAGTGAAGGAAATATCTTTTTGTAGAGAAATGCTGATTAAATAAAGTTAGTATTTACTCACTAGTCATAAAGGCGGATGATCTTATCACTATGTTGCTGTAGTTTACTCAAATGAGCAATTTCATTCTTATAGCTCTCAACAGTCTGTTGATCAGCTTCCTCTAGATTCACATATTTGACAGCATAGAGCTGCTTCTTGTCATTCAGTACTTGAAACACCTGCAAAACAGTATCAGTTAATAACTTCATTCAACCCTAGTTCTGATCTACTATGGTCCTTCATCTCAACTCATCCAGAATATCAAAGAGGTCTACCTTTTAAAAAGGAAGAAACAATACAAAGAAATTCATACAAGTCAGCATGGAAAAAAAAAAAAAATCAAGAAAGATGACACCAGTTACAACAGAAAAAACCCTCTATCAGCAGCTATCTTGGTGCCACACTGTGTTTCACCAGGTGTAGTATATCATGAGATAAAGATTACGAAATAACACTCCCAGAGATACAGGTTTGATCTGCCCTCACACATTCATTTTGTCACACCAAAATCATTTGGAGGCTAGATCACATGGCACATTAGAAGAGGTTGAGAGCACAAGGTCCATTCAGTCAAGATAAGAAGGCTGCAGGAAATCCAACTGCTGTCTTCAGCTATTTAAAGGGAAGGTATGACACTCCCCCCTCTTGAAACATCAAAGCATGATATGCAACAGACACAGCTAACAACATAGAAAATTACAATTGGTTATTTTGACTTTTTCACATCATGCAGTCCAACAGGAAAACAGCTTGTCCAGATAGGCTCTGATATCTCCATCCTTGGCAACAATCAAATACAAAAACCCAGGAGTAACATGCTCTATTTCGGCCTTGTTTTAAGCAGACTAGGAGAAAGTGACACACAGAGGTCCCTGCCATCCTACACTGGCAATACAGGGAGCTCTTCTTTCTGGGGGTCCCTGCTGACTGGAAGCTGGCTAATATTATTCCAATTAACAAGAAGAGTGTGAAGGAAGACCCAGGAAACTACAAACCTAACCTACATTGCTGGAAAAATTACAGAGAATATCCTACTGGGTACTACTGAAATGCAATGATCAGGCACAGTCAACATGGATTCACTAAGGGAAAGACCTCTTTAAGTAATTGATTAAATCAGCTATCCTTAGGATACATCCTCCCAGAGGCTATGCTAGACCACATGTAGAACAGGGAGGTGATTTGAGAGAGCCAGGACTGCTTCAGCAAGCAAGTCTGTCTGACCAATCCAGTGGCCGCCTGTGATGGAGGAACTAAATCAGTGGACAAGGGAAGAGAAAGATGTCATCTATCTGACTTCTGTAAGGCCTTTGACATAGTCCCCCACAACATCCAGCTAAACTGCTTATGCTGTTAAGAAAATAAGGAGCTATAACAAACCCAAGAGATTCTGACAAAACTGTTTCCCAAGCTCCCATGACCCCAAATTTCCATGTAAATGCAGCTCACTCACCACTTCACACATAGCTACAACTCCTGACACAAGTTACTGAAGTAGTTAAGAGATGGTCTGTCTCCTTCAGGAACTCTCAATCAACTTTACAAGTCACTCATTTCCCAAAAATGTAATCACACTGCTCTAAACAGCCACTCACATTATGACGTACACAATGTAGCACATCTCTTATAACAGAAGAGCTGATTGTACCAGGGATTTTAATACTTACTCTACCATAGAAATTATCTTGAAGTGCAAAAGGTCTAAGCATAGCACTAAACCAGCAAAGTCTTAGATTCCCTGGGTCAAACATGGTGTACATGTTAACACTAGGCACTCACTAAATGATTTCAACATGTATTTACAATAGAACTACTACTGTGCAAATGAGTGACAGCCTAAAAGGATAAAGGAGCACCTTACCTTACTCGAGCCTCCACTACCTATCTGCTTTAACACTGTAAAAACTCTTCCATTGACAGCAAGGCATTCATGCGAAGGTATAGAAGCTGGAACCTGTGTGCACACAGAAAAGGTTAATAAATAAATATTGGTACATGCAACAGAACTTGAGAGCTCTACTTTTTATAAAGCTAAAATGCTTTAAGTTGTCTTGCTCTTTCCAAAGAAGATAAAGTTATTTACAAGCAGTAAAGAAACTTCAAATGAAAGCTAGATCCCCACATACTGATCATCGTTTGGCATGTAACATCACTGAACTCTTGTACGAGGTGCCAAAGCTCTTCATACTGGAAATCAAGGAAAGGGTGTTCTTTAATAAGGCTTCCCAGATCATTAGGACACCTCCCTCTTTACATATAACGTCAGAAACTGCATTATCCAAGAGACTTTCAGTCCCAGCGTGCAATTTAAGAGCTGTACTGAAATCATGTACCAGTTTATTTGAAACTAATTACTAGCTAGAGGACTTCTGTAGCGTGAAGTTGAAACAGCTTGCATTGCCCATATCTGCTACACCAAGCCATAGCAAGGCCTCCAGTTTGATTTATTAATTTATTAATACTTGTCCTGTGGCAGGAAGCTTAAATCTATCCCATCTACAATTGGGAAGGTTCCTACCTGAATGTGCAACACATCTAAGGTAACCCATTTTTACACAATGTCAGGCCACAACAAATGTATCAAGACTCGTGAAATCTAACAAAATGGAGGAGAAATGGAATCTTTTGCCTCCTGCAAACTCATGGTTTTCAACACACACTGCTTCTCTTACAGTATTGGTACTGTACTGTAGTGGGCAGTACCACTGTAAAAGCACTGCAGAACAAAAATAGAGACTCTAGTTCTTTCCTCTGTCATTAAGTAGGATCAGAAAAGGCTTAGGTTGCAGACAAAGGCTCCAGCATTTTGACAAAATTGAACTGATTTTTCAACACCTGATGTATTTCATCTAAATTCAGACACACACATGAAGAAAGTTGTTTTGGGAATAATAGACTACTTTCCATTACTCATCCAGGAAGATGAACAGTAACTTCAGATTTAAAAAAATATACACACATTTATTTTACCTAAAGTAGTTCCCAATGAAAATATGTACTGAAAAAATTACAGAAAATTGTTACCTGCAAGCCAACTTGATTTTGAAATGGAGTTGCTGGAGTATGTGGTAAATAATATGGGAACTGGCTGTAGGGAGTAGAAATTTGACATCCTGGTAGAAACCTGTCCTTTACTACTGGTGTGCTGAAACTAATAAAAAATATGAACAATATCTGCATTAGTTGTATTTTTTTAAGATTATTTTAACAAAGTTGAAATCTTCAGTGTTTCTTGAAAGCTAAACCCTATTGACTAGCAAGAGCCCAAGACTCCACTCAGTAATTAGCATTATTAAGACTTCAACTTCTTGATTTAGAAGTCCTTTTAGAAATACACTGAAACTATAACATACTTAGAAAATACTTCTTAAAACACTAACTCCCTATCTTCAGATACTTCTGGCATTTTCCAGCAACTGAAAAGTGAAAGAGCTATAAAAAGCTCAAAGAGCTGACTACAAGAGTTTAAGACAGTTACTCCTCTCCAGCTTTTTTATTCAAAAACTTGCTAGATTACCCATTTTTTAAAGTAAGCCTATTGAGACAGACAACTTCAAAAACCCTCACCACCCATTGCCTTGAGAGCTTTAGCTACACTGTGTATGAGCAGAAAGATCATATACGAAAACTAAAGATTGCAAAAAATCTGATGTTTGTTTAATTTGTTCTCCTCAGGTGTCTACCATCTATTTAGTTATATTTCTGAAGACACTTTATTTTTCCCCACTATTTACAGAAATTAATGTCAAGATCAGAACTGGAAAAGAACATGTATATACCTAGGATTTATTTGGTAAAGTAAAATCACAGAAGTTAAAAAAAAAAAGGACAAAGCCAGTCGAAAGCATGGTTCTCACCAAATACAGAAGCATTCAGCAATTCTGTGTGTTTATCATGTACATACAAACAAAGTAAAGAGAATTTAATCAAGGACTATTATCAAGTTCCTTCATAAAACTTTGGTTCATTCTCTACATATATTCTGAATTCTACAGATAGAGACAGAGGTCCTACCAACAGGAACAGAGCTTACTCAGCATACAACCTTGAGCTGTATGATTCATCCTAGAGACTTATGAAAACAATAAGTAATCATATAATTAGAAAGATTTGCCAACACAGGCATAGGGGTTTATGCCTAATTTAAGGTCACATGGATAAACAAATGTTACAATTTCCTAACTTAAGTGCTTAATTCTGCAAGCCTCTGGATTTCTTGAAGTGCTTTTAAAAAAACCTCAGACAATTGCATCATGGGAAGTAAACTGATACACAGCCATCAATCTAAAAAAGCCTGTCAGCCATATAAAAGAAGTTATCCAAAAGAAAGTCTCATGTAGCAGGCATCAGTGAAAAAGGTAAATGCTCTACTATGGACTTATTGATTTGACAGTAAACATTCAAATGCTGAAAAGCCAACAGAAAAGGCGAAGGTCCCTAAATGCAATTTGAATCGCAAAGCCAGGAACTTTACAGAGGCACTTGGAATGCTTGCTATCTGAACAGAAAAATTTAAGAAACCCTGTAAAAACCTGCTTAAGTCTTTCCAGAGATCAACTACCATCTTATAGTAGGCTTACCAGGCCATATAATCATTAGATGTGGTGCTTGGTGTTCCATAAACATGTGATAGGGCACTTTTCTTAGAAACAGCATCTGATGGTGATAATCGTCTTGAAACAGGATGACCAGGCCCCTCATGTTTCATTTGTTTTCCCTACAAAGGGCAAAGCAAGATATAATAGCACAAAGCGCCACAATTAAGAACACAGAAATAATTTCCTCAACATGAGAAGGCTGCTGCTAGCACACATGTAAGTACATATTCTTGTTACTTTACCTCTCCATAGCAGCTTTTCTGGGACACTTCTTGAGTTGGTATTTTTTTTCTGGCATTAACATAGTATGGTTTAATCTGCTCCAACTGCTTTCTATGGTCTTCACCAAAACTAGATTGTTGCTCTTGACTTTCCAGACTCCTGGGCTCTGCTATCTTCAGCTCCGGATGCTGAACTTTACTTTCTGGGGATAAAAAACCCAAAACAAAACCCACAGATTATGAAAAGGATTCAATATCTGGAAAGTTTCTAGAATAATTTCACCTAATTTTCTAGATCAGATTAAACAAACACAATTGATTTACTGGAATTAGGCCTTAAAAGACATTAATGAAATCCACAGGCTCCATAATAAATCCAGTGTAGTAAAATGACAACTTCTTTCAAAATCTTAGGATACTACTGTAACAGCAACAGAGATGCAACTGTTTCCTTCACCAACACACTCAATAAGAGTATGTTCATAAATTGTACTACAACATCCTGGGATATCAAGCAAGTTTATAAAGCACTGAAAATAAGCTTATTACCATACTCCAAATTAGAATTCTGCTGTCTGTGACAATAGGCAACCTATAATTCAGTGTAACGACTAAAACCAAAGGGACTTGGCACTCTGTGTCCTGGTTCCTTTTGCACAGGTAGAATAAGAGTGAATTGGTGACATGTGACAGAGCAGGCTGCAAATTGCACAGCTTAAGAGTGTTCCTTCCTATGCTTGGAAAGTTTTCTTTTCAAATTACTAGAAAGCAGCATTCCATGCTGAGCAGCTTAGTGCAAATTCAGCTGCTGAAGGACTGAACTACCTCAACCAGCATCACACCTGGAAACTTGAATGAAGCACAAACAGGCAAAGTATGAAACCCAAACTGTTCCCAGTGCAGGTCAGACAGAAAAGTTCACTGTGGGGTTGAAGGGACACTGAATTTAAAAATTCACCATTTTTCAACTGAAATGTTTTCTTTACTACAACACATATGTACTTCTAGAATCCTAAATCAAACTCTTGCAGTATTAGACATTTTCACCTAATTTTTTCAGCAGGATTAGAAAGCCACTTAGGGAACCAGCTTTCTGATG
Source organism: Drymodes brunneopygia (assembly GCA_013400955.1). Lineage (NCBI taxonomy): Eukaryota > Metazoa > Chordata > Aves > Passeriformes > Petroicidae > Drymodes > Drymodes brunneopygia. The sequence continues at coordinate 34,634 of VZTZ01033155.1, forward strand.
AAACACTGAAGTAGCAGGTAACCACAGGAAGTTGGTATATGTATTCCATATTCCATGGTGTTGGTAAATGATTAGTAGCAATCTTTTAGATTTTACTAGCCTTGAAATCCTTGCTATAAATCCAAGTTGGTTATAACATTTTCCAGGAAGATACAACGTAACACCATCTCATGCCATTCCTATTTCTAGGTGACTTCACCCAACAGTCAAAATCCATGTATTGATAACCCAATACCTACTGAGGTATTTAATTCTGAAATACAGCAAAACTAGCTGTTTTTAAAAGAACTTTAAGAATCAATCTCCAGAAGTATGTTAATAATGCAGCAAAAATCTCAGCCATTCAAATGATAGCGAGAACTTGGATTTCTTTAAAGGATAATTCTAAAAATGGCAATATGGTTAAGGCTAAAATCCATGTTTCATCCAAAGAATTAACAGTAATTCGAAGTATAACATCATACTTGGTTAACATTGAAATTTAATAAGCCTCTAAAATGCACAAATTTATTTAATACAAGTGCCATTCACACAAAAGGATTCCAGCAATACAAGTTAAATTTCAATGAATATAGGGAAACAAAAGTGAAAATTATCCAGGATTTTTTCATGACAGGAAAAAAAGGGACATAGGAGAAGCAAACCATGATAATTTGTGTTAAAAAAAACCAAAAAGAAACCTAAATGGACACTTCAAGAAATGTATAGTCCTTCATTTCTCTCCACCAACATCTACTTTTTTCTTTTGGCATAAAGTAATACTGTTATCTGATAAACTGGAAATATTTTTCTACTCTCAGGCTGGCAAGTGTTAAGCTGAAATCTCCCACCATTGTTATTTCAATGCCTGTTTGTTATATGTATGGCAGGATGTAAGAACGTAATGAATTAGCTGTACTTGACATTTTACTTCAATCCCCACATTTCACAGTTTTGGACATTGTCACAGGTGAGATTTTTGTGGGGTTTGGGGCTGGTTTTTTCAACAACTATCAGATACTGCACACAAGCCAGATTTTATTTAACGACTCTCCAATTACAATCAGATCAACTTCTGCTTTATGAAAAACATTTATTTTAGCAATGCATTTTTTAAAAAAATATGGAACAGCACATTTTCAATGCTTTTTCTATTTCAAACTACTCAGATATAACATTAATAGTTACCTTCTCTTTTCATCACAAGACCTGCATCCGCTTTGGTTTTGAGAGTTACAGTTGAATTGGTAGCTGTTCCTGAGCTGCCCTCATCCAACATCTGCAACTGTAAAGCTGTTTTTTCTTGTAAGGACTAAAGAACATAAAAAGCATCGTAAAGAAGAATCAAAGGAAAACTCAAGAGTAGTATCCAAAAGATATTTCCTTATGGTAATTAAATGGCAGGTGCACCGCAAAGCAAACATGCTTCAGGGAACAGTGCAGGTTACAGAAACAACTATTACTGATGCTATTTTTAAATACATCAACACTGAATTTCCATAATCCAGTTTCTAAAATAAAGACCTAAATGCTTTCTATTCGGAAATCTTCTTTTAGGGGATGGGCACGCGGGACATGAAAATGTAAGACATAGCTGAAAACAAATCTTTATCAAAAACTGTAATTTATGGCTCCATAGAGCACTTTAACTTAGTTGAATGGACTCCATTAGATGGGGTACTTCCTATGGTAAAATTCATGACAACAGCTGAAAGAGGGCCTGTAGACAAGTTGAAATCTGTTTATCCCATCTTCATAAATCGTATTTCTAACACCACTCCCCTATGGCTCCCATCAGATGTACTGTTCAGAGAAAGCTTTTTTAATGCCCTGTTATGCATAACAATTTCCAAGTTTCTATCCACAAATGATTACTTAAAGGGAAACCCTACATTATTTCTTTCTTGATTTGAAAAAGGTGTTATTATCTTTCTTACTAATATCATAGGATAGCTAGAGTTCCTTTTATGTATTTAAAAAAAATTTAAGTTACCTGCACATCTCCCAGGTTGTATGAATCACAGCCACAAGGTTTTGGTTCTGATGGTGGAAAAGGTGCAATGAAGGCTGGTGGCTTGGAGCTGGATGTTCGCCTGTTGAAGTAATATTGTTAATTACATCACATCCCAACACAGTGTGGTGATGGCCTTTCTCATGAATGAGATGAAAAAAAGCAGTTGTGTGAAGACATTTGGCTACAAGCTTCAAATATACAGAAAAGCAGTAAATAGCAAAGTGAGAAACAATACAAAGAACAAAATGAATATTTAAAAATATTTTGAGAGTTACAAGACTGCCTTATCTCTTGTTTTAAAATCTGGACTACAGAAATATAAAGAGACTTTGAGCAAAATTTATTTTCACCTTAATTTCCATTTCTTTTGAGATTACTGATTAGCCAGAACATGCTTTCTCTTGATCTTTACATGATTTCATACAAAGAACCTGCATAGTAACATCAAAAGTAGGTTACTGCAGTACCTGTTGCAGCTATAATGACTATTTGTCTCTGTCCTTGAGGTCAAATTTAACTTTGACATTTGCACTATCCAATAAAAGCACCATTGAAAAGGAGTATTAAAATCTGTTGTGCTGTAGGTAAACCCAATAATCATACCTCTTAGTAACACTAGCCATGAGTGGAACATCTGAATCCTCCATGTCATCACCATCATCAGATACCAGGGCAATAGGAACCCTCCCAAATGGGCAAATCTAAGAGCAAATTCAAAGTTATCAGGTGTGTAAAGCAGGGAAAAGAGTTTAAGATTTTAAAGAAAAAATTACATGTTTTACCTGGTTAGATTTGTTTAGTGGCCTCAGTGCATCCAGTTCCTGTGACTTCTCTTCCCTAAAAGAAAAAAACAAACTCAAATAAAAAACCCCACAAAGCAAAACACACAACATTGTAGTGTATGTGTTTGGTTTTGGCTTAAATTATAAGACACTAAATAAGAAATTAAGACACTACCTAAATAAAGGTCTGGTAACAGCAGAAGAATTTTCACTAGAATCATTCTTTTTTATGCTTCTGTGATTTCCACCTGCATGCTGAAGTCCAGACTCCTGTGTACTTGATACTGTAGGGAAAATAGTTAGAATCATTCAGATCATATCAGACAAATTCAACTGTATTATTCTAAGCAATTAATTCAGTTAAATTAAACCAGCTGATTTCATTGATAGCAAATTTGAGAGTGGTCACATGAGCTGTGCAAGGTCAGGTAATATTTAAAAAATAAATGACCCTAACTCTTGCCCCAAAGTTCACTTCTTCCTAACTGGCAGGCAGGGTTTTGCCGTGCATTCTCGTAGGTATTCCCTTAGCTCTGCAGCAACAAGTCAGTAATGCTAGTGAGAAATTGTACAACCCATGAAGGATATTGATATTCTACAAGATATTCTCCTGTGGCACTGGACATCAGCAGTGGCACTTACGATGTCTATATTCAATTAATGATAAACAGAATAAGATGCAAAATAGAGCTAATTAAAAATGAATGCCATAACTGAATAATATTAAAAATGTTCATCCCCAGCTAGGGTATCAGTCAAGTGTTGATTTAATAAGTGTCAGGCAAATCTCAAACGCCACTCCTGAAGATATTAGGAAATTAAATCAGACCTATTTTATATTAATTCTGTCCTTTTACAATGCAAAAATATGCAAGTGCTAGACATCACTCTTAAAACAGTTAGCTACACACACTTCAACGCTGAAATGAAATCATGTTTTTTGCTCAATTCCACTCCAAACAAATTTATCTCTTGAAAACGTCAAGAAATAACTGTACCCTTTTTGAAGTCATATACCCAGCAATAAGGATCACTTAGGATTTATGATACAGCCAAGCGCTTCAGTTTTGTACTGATAAACATATAGTTTTGCCCAAACTAAAGGTGAAATGGATTATTTTTACTAGATTTGACTTCACCGAAATGACTGTCAAAGTTTCTCCAGTCTGTCACAAGATATACCTCCAAGCAACCTATATATGAGTAGTTCAGTCTGCATGTTTCAGTTCTAATTCTTCTCTACCAACAGTAGCTCTTACTTCACACTTAGAGCTGTAAGTCTGTATTACAAACTACAAATGCCTGATGACAGTCAGAGAAGTATGCTCTGCAGATTTACAGAATCTACCATTCCACAGCTCCTGCAAACTGCAGCCACTGCACTGAAGATGAAAACAAGCATTGAAGGAATAAGATTCATAATACAGGTAAATATATCTGTTTATTGGACTATTCTGAGTTTATATCTACAAGGGACAAACACTAGTGATTTTTTCCAATTTAGAATCACAACATGCATAGACTCAACCAGTATTTTAAGAAACTGCAATTACATGCAAAGTTCTCCTTCTCCTCATCTGAAAGTAACTGCCTTTTTTTCAAATGCAAGTTTTGCAGAGCCGTTTCCAACAATTCCAGGGGGACAGCAGAGCACTCCACAGCTTTCTGAAGGATCTGCTTACACTTCTTCTCATTTCCTAAGTGGTAAGAAGCACAGAGTTAGAAATCATAAACGTAAAAAAACTATTACATTGGGGGAAGATTTTTTTAAGGAAATGGTTACATTCACATTGTTTTATTTTCACTTTCCATTGTTCTATGAAGCCACTGTTCATTAGGGACTTCTCCTCTTACATGGCTATTTTAAGGAAACTGCCTGGAAATTGTTACAAGTGAATCACAGAAGTCAATTTTTCACAATAAGTTGAATACCAAGTCACAAAATATGCATCTCAGGTTTGTTTTAGTGTTATAGAAACTGTAAGAAAATACAACACATTTTAAAATCCATTTTTCCTGTAGTATCTGCAAGGAAATATGACCTTTATAGACTTCTATTTAGATCTGAGCAGATAAGAATTTTATGTATATATTATAAAAGATCTTTAATGTACTTAATAGAAATCAAATTTAACTCCAGCTGTTGTTAAATAAAACATTACTACTCTGGACAGCTCTACAGTTAAGGAAAAAGGAGAGAAAAGCAAGGATATTTTTTCATTACTTTAGAGATTACTAAATGCCATAAACAGAGAGCTTTGAAGAGAGCTGGGGTGGGAAAGGGAGTACATTAACAAAACATATTGAAGCAGTCAATTTACATATGTAAACATGCACACAGGCATCTATTAGAAAAAGTAAAGTCAAATAAGGAAAAAAGTGTACTGTAACCACAATACTTTTCTTGGTTTAAAGAACATCTGGGCAAAAAGATGCAATGTTTTGCTACAGCTGTCAAGGCCCTTGAAACCCCAAATGCCCTTCTTGCTTCATTCCAAAGCAGCAAAACCTAAATCACTTTGTTCTTTGTATACATGCCACATATGTATACACTTGAGTATTTCCTATAATATATAATAGCATATTTAAGATCATCATGTCCCCAGCACTCAAAACTCCACTCATAAATGAAGTTAGACACCACTGTTGCCTGTAGTTCAGGCTGGTGGAACTGCAGTGCAGGTATTAGGAACTTGCGCTTTAAGTAACCTATTTTAATAATATTAAAATAGATGATGTCAAACACCAAAGAAACACCAAAATTAGATGAGCTATAATTTCATTTAAATAAATTTTGTGCTAATTTGTTAGAATTTGGTTTTTAACTATATAGTCAAATACTGTTTTTTCTCTTAAATCATTGGCAAGTGGATAGGCTTCAAGAATCCTTAACCAGCATTCTATGATTCTACCTTTGGCTATATTTAGTAACCACCCATTGCTTCAACAAGACATGCTACTCAAAAGTAATTCCTCCTAGTATTATGTGCTTCATTGAGTAAGAAAGAGCATGACACCAAAACACGTATGTGAAAAATTAACTGCTTCATCCCCCTTAACAGATGAGGATCCAAGGCACAAAATAAAGGCAGAATATTTCTGAGTTTCAGTCAGTACACTTCATCACATACCAAAAGCCTGAATCAACCACCTTGTCATAAGATTTGAAATAGCCAAGAGTAGAGTTTTATCTATGGTCATGAGTTCTGACCAATTCACAGCAAATCATCTTCAAGTACACCACCCTAGTAAAGACAAGACAGCTCCTCATCTGAGGTATTTAAATGAAATTGTAGGTAGTATTTAAGTTAAAAAAAAAAAAAAGCCACGAAAAACAAAATGGTATTTTTATTGTCACTCCATTTCCAGGTCATTAATATTCAATTATTAAGAAATCATCATCAATTTGCCAAGTCTAATTTCCCAATTTCAACTTGAGCTTTTGTCTTGAGCATAACTGTGAGCTAAGGAAGAGAACGTGCAATTAACTTTTTCTTCTTAATGCAAAAAGAAACACTGACAGGTGTGCCAAGCACTGCTGAAATCACTGGGATGAAAGAGTAACAAAGCACTACCCTCCTTTCCTTCTGGCCTCAGTGGACACAGTGAAAAAGGAACAGCACTCTTAAGTAACAATTTACAACTCACATGTTCCGCTAATCCTCTTTGAAGTGCCCAGCAGGGACACTGTAGCTCCATACCCATTACCAAAGGACACCTAGATCAGCTCAAGGGTAACAGATACGAATCAGAGAGCACACAGCAGCTAGAACAAAGCCGATCATAACTGGCTTATTTCCTTTAGGATTAGGACTTCATTTTAGGTTGATTACTTGCTGTCAAAGGAAGATAAACTATTGCATGAACATCCCATAGCTATAGGATGAATTTAGTCACTAGTAATCTGTAGGAACATTTCTACATTTATGAAATTACACAATAGGCTTTATTACACTTATTTAACAATATCTTTGTTAATGCAGAATTAGAGTTTAATTAATCTGTTTAAATAAACATCCAGTGCTCACTAAATGAATTATTAGCTTCTATTTACTAGTGTTTAGAAGTTCAATACACAAGTTTGTATTAGAACAAGACTGATCATATAACTGACTTATACATAATACAGAAACTGTGTAATTTCAATACACAAACATGCAAATTTTTGTCTTCTTTTCCCCATCCTGTACCGGAGTCATTCATAAGACATAATATGTACTTCTGGGGGGGAGTTGGTTCACAGCCTTTCCTGCTCCAATGTCCAGTAGCTTATCAGTTAAGAAAAACTGGAAAATCTGAGAAGACAAATGAGTATCTACTTACTGATTTTAACAAAATGGTTCTGCCTCATGGGCCACACTTGGAACATCTAAACTGTATCCTAAAACACAGTTAAAAAGTAGTACTGGAGCAAAAATGTATAGACAAAACCACAGTCAGTGGAAAATAAAGAGAAGTAAAGAAAGAGGAATAACTAGTAAAATGTATTCAGAATCTAGAGTGTATAATAGAGAGATTAAATTAATTTATTTAGTGTAGCTAACTTTGAGGAGAATTTCTTATACTAGGCAGTGTACAACAACTTGCATGATACTGAAAAAAACATGAAGGAACACAAATCACAAAAAAACTTAATATATCCATCAAGCCTTTACCATTCAAATAAGAAAAAAGCTTTCATGCAATGTTCTTGTCTTTCTGTACAGAGCAAACTGCCGAAGGAATAAATAAACAGGGTGACAAGATTGCTGTTCAAGCCACCAATGGAAACAAGAGACACCCAAAAATACAAGCCTGTGGGCAGCCAATACAGCCTTGTTACCAAGTACCAGGGCAACCAAATTGCACATTGACAGTGTATTTTGGTTTAATAAAAAACATACTCAATCTACAGATGCTATTTGCAAGAAGACAGAATTTCTTCCACAAGCAAAGTATTCCAGCATCACTTTTCAATGCAGGAAAAGCCTTACACAAAAGCCTTCCACTGCAAGGTCTACATCAGAAAAGTAGAAAATACTAGCAATTTGTACCTGGTTTGAAAGTTATTTCTAAAAACAATGAACTGTGTGCATATGTCCATTTTAAAAGTTAACACATGTTCTCAGTAAATTTCAATTTAAAAAAAAATACTGATTTTTTTCTTTCTGATTCAATACCTATCAGTTTCCTTGCAAATTATGTAAGGGAGCAGAAGTTTAAAACAACAAAACCAAGAACAACACAGAACAGCAACACCAAACAAGTTTTTTACACACCTTGTGATAGCTCAAACTGTGCAAAAGCCACATGCACAAAAGCAAATTTCTTGCAGTTCAGTCTGGCCAGATGAAATTGGTCCCGTGCCTCCTCTGGATCTTGAAGACTGTAAAGAAAGCATATTCACAGTTATACAAGGTGAAGAGCCTGAGAAATAGCAATTTCCATGTGCTGGATGAAGCCTTTTAATAATGTTGAAAAAGCAATCTACCTATAGGCTAAAGAGTTTCTTCTTTCTTAGAGGAATCAGTGAACTACTGAAACAAGCAAAGAATTTTAAATTCTAATAATTGAATGATATCAAGCTGAACCTTGCCAAAACTCAAAGGACTCAATCCTTAAGCTCTTTCACACTTCACAGTTCATCTACTTTTGGCAAAGTTTAATGCTAGTATTACATTTGGCCATAGATTGCTGAGCAGGCTAATGCTTGCACACAGCACACCAACATTTAAATATTTGAGAGGAACTATAGCCTAAGTAAATACCAGTCAAGATACAAAAGGCCTAAATCTACATCACTATGAAATACATTAATGTTACTTTTCAACTGATATAACAAATAGGGAGCTTAACACTAAAGGAATTCTTTCCCAAGCTTCCCCCTTGCTCAACAGGTAAGCAAAGGTACCACTTAGAAGTGGGAAGAACAAAAGATTTATGACCATGGTTCAAAATACAAGCACAGAAAAAAACAACTTGGAAAGGTAAAGAACATATTTTCAGCAGAATTTTGTGGAATTTTGAATGAGAGAAGTTTCTCATAGTTTAGGCACGTTACTAGAGTCATGTAGGTTTACTGAACTAAGCTCTGATCACCCAAAGCAATAGGACAGGCACAGAATAACCCATCTGCAGACAAAGTCTGAGCAAGAAAAAGAAATTAAGTAGCAGTGTATCACATTCACTTTCAAAGAGTTTGTTAAAATTTAAGTTCCTGTAGAAAGCAGCAAAAGCTTGGATAGCAAAACACAGAACAAGACCTAATGCTAGCAATAGGCACCAAGTGCCACACACTTGGTGGCACTGTGCTACAGCCAGAAGCATTCCACAAGAACAGGCCTGGCTTTGCTAATGTACAATACAGATAATCATAGAAGCACTGTTTGTCTCCAGCTATTTGAGAGCACACTCAAGGGCTCTTCAGACAACCTTGGGATTATAGTAGGCCAAAAGATATTGGTACAGCCAGACTACAGCTAAAGAAGATACCAGGACAGTGCCAGGAATGGAATAATCCAGTTTCTCACCTAAAGGTTGGGCAGAGACATGACTGAGAGCAGGCTTGGGGAGAAAAACTTGGGGCTGATGGCTGATGAAAAAGTCAGCATGCATCAGCAGTGTGCGCTCACAGCCCAGAAAGCCAAGTGGAATCTTGGGCTGCATCAAAAGGAGCTTGGCCAGCAGGTTGGAGGAGGTGATTCTGCCCCTTTCTCTTGGGAGATCCCACCTGAGACACTGCATTCAGCTCTGGGACCCCCAACGTAAAAAGGACTAGGACCTGTTTACACAAGTCCAGACAAGGGCCACAAAGATGATTAGGCAGCTGGAGCACCTCTCCTACAAGGATGAGCTGGGAAAGTTGGGGCTGTCCACCTGGAGAAGAGAAGGTTGCATGGAGACCTCACAGCAAACTTTCATAAATGTAGTTTCATATAAATAATTGATATTATATGCTACTCTGGACAAGGAAGTATTATCTTATAAAAAATTATTAAGAATAAGTTAGTATCTGAAAGTAATTTCCAAATGAAGAATCATCATTTAGAGAGATGTTTATAGTAAAGCTCCATTGAGACTGATGCTGCATCAGATCTAGGTGGGGACATTTTTTAAATGGGGTTTGGAATGGGTTGTTCGTCTTCTTAAAACAAATTTTTATTAGGCAAGTCAGGAAACATATGACTGATGATATTTGCCAATTAAAAAATATGCAGCAGAAAACAAAAAGAGCAGATCTGAGCTACCTAGTAAGATAAGTAGATTCTACAGTAATGCTGGCTACTAAAGTAGAAGTTATTTTAGTACAGCTGTAGAGTGCATTCGAATAGTGAAACAAGACAGATGACTCTCCCAAGATGGTCCCTAGAGGCTGTAGCAATGAAACAACTAGACATTTCAGTGAGACACCACTAGAACTGTTCATACTATCAATGCATTAACAAGCTGACAGCCCCTTTTGTTTTGTTTTCTGCAATACATCACACAGAAGATTGAACATAGCTCTTGTACGCATCTTAAAAGTATCCACCTTTCAAACCATGTTCTAAAGATCAAGTGAAAATAGGCCCAAGTGATTAGGGAGGTAGAAAATTAGCTTTCTGAACTTAAACTCTCCTACAATGAGATAACAGATGTGACTTGATCACTCCTCTGGAAAAGAATTCCCACAAACTACAATCCAGAGGCCTATCTTACACAGTCTCTGGTCTGAGGAAAAGCAAATAATCTTTGAATGAGAATGCCATCTTGCAAAGGATCTTTAAACCATTCCAGAAAGGATTCTTTACTCCACTTACACAAAAACACCTTCCCTCTTCAAGATACTAAAGATTCACAAGGTCATTATTCACTCCTGTTTCTCAACAGGAAATCCAACAGATTACTTCCCCTGTATGCTTTTAGTAACAGTGATGCATCAAGATCCATGCAAATGACAGCACAGAGAAGTAGACATTTATCATAGTGCAAGATGAAACCATATGCCAAAAAGTCAAATAAGGGAAGAACATACAAGAAAAACATTAGCTATGTTCACTGGAAGATCACCTGCTCAGCTCTAATTGTTAGATAGTTGCATTATTTAAATACACCTCTTCATCAAAATATTTGCTGTAATGATATTTCAAGCAACAAAAGAACCCCTTATGAAAAAATTCTTATTATAATCCTGTCCCAAATTATGTCTGAACACATCTGAACAACCACACTGTTCAAATTTTGATTGAATAAAGCAATAAATGACCACAACCAAAACAAATTTTCAAACTGTGGAACTAGAGAATGTTCTGAGATATTCTTCCTATCCCCTAAGGCAGCTAATTTAATGAAACGGTGATGAGTCTTTTCTAGTAAGAGAGAAAGCATACTAGAGAGTAAAGCTCAAAAAACGATCTCATGCTATTCTCCCTTGTACCTTACATAGATAACCAAAAAAAAAAAGTAGTGTGTTAACATCTCTAAATCAACCAGCTCTAAATCATGTTTATTAGCATATACAAAAAAATGCAAGTACTGTGGAGACAACAGATAAGCTGACTAACCAAATCTACTTACCTTTAAGGAACCAGAATGGAAACATCCACACTCAAAATGATAATTTGTCGCAAACAACACTAACAAAACAAGGTATTCTTATCTTTATTCAAAAACAGAATGATGAGTTCTCATATTGAAAATTTATACTTACACTTTCAACTCAGCAAATCTCACAAGAATGCGAGCATAGCTCTCATCTTGACTATACTTTTCTGCAGGTAATGCAGTCACTGCTTGACTGTAACGACCAATGAGTCTATTGAGTAGGCTATCATCCATCTGAGGAACACCCTTTTTCTCTAGCTTAAGCAAAAAACATAGCCAATCTTCTGGATTATTTGTTGTCATTATTTGATTGACTGTTCCAGAGTTATCTGACAGAAAAACAAAAAAGGAGACTAATTAAAACAGCAGCCAACATGTACAGAAGAAAACACTTTCTATAAGCTTTTGTGCAAGACAGTTACTGACTATTTTTTAAACAAGATTAAAGCAACACAGCTAAAACATAAGGAGAGATGAAATTAACTTTGTGATCATTAATATTGAAGAAACACTAAACTTGAAATCCTTCCTGATTATGATTCTTTCAAAAAGTCTAGGTTAAGATCTCTTGCATAAGTGACAGTAGAATAACAAAACCAAATACCTGTTGTATCAGCTGAGATTTTAGTATAGTTAAACTCATCTGTGATATTCTCTTCATGTCTGTATTTGTTTTTCAAGTTTCTAACTCTATTCACGATTGATAGAATCTGTGGCAATCCTCTTTCACTTAGGTCTGTCTCCTCCATCTGCAGGCACAAAGTTAAAAAACAGTGAAGTTGCTGAAGAATCCTGTTGTAGCTCACTTTAATTGGAATTACCATGGGACGTGTATAATTTGGAGCTTGAGACTCAACCACATTATGTAACAAATACTCTATTAAGCCTTTGTCAATGTAGTTATACAAGTGAACTTCTTTGCAGAAGACAACTTGGACAAATGATAAGAATTGATACTTAACTGACCCATCCAAATCCTAATCCATGCTTCACAGTAGCCCTTTCCAATAAGGTATATTCAGTATCTGAATAAAATAGGGAGTAGGATGTGTTGCTTCAAATATCTTCCAGTCTAGTGCATTAAATCACATTCTGAACTCATAATTAGGCTGGCTTTAGTTCAGCACAGTGTCAATCCAAGCTTCTTGCCACAGGTTACGCCAACTAGTTTTCACAGTGGGCTAAGCAGAAAAGAAGTCACATTCTCCTCTGTTCAAAGGACAAAGACAAGTGATACCTATTTTTAAGTTTCTAAAATGAGATTTAGAGATTCAAAGACTTCTTATAAGAAACATGCCAAATCCTCAATGTCCCAACAGTTTATCATCAGCTGATAATGCATGCATATAGCTGAGATGTAGGAATCTGGGCAATCTGAGCAGAGCAAGACTGCTAAAATAACTAAAAAACCCTATTGATGTCTTCCTTTTCTACCTACAATAAACAGCTTCTCCCACATCAACATTCCATGCATCTAATGAACACAAAAATTTTAGTAAAAACTATGGTGAATTCAGTGCATATTCAGGAGATTTGACTTCCTAATTACTGTGAAGCTGGGCCCAGAAACAGGGAAAGTAACGCACTTCAGACAGATTAAATAGATTCAAAGAAAGACTAAGTTTAGTTTAACACTGAAATGTTGGTCTTTGTTCCTCATGTGTATAACAAATCAACAAAAAGTTGCTGGAGGGCTCAGAAACAATAGAGCTATTTTTTGGTGAATTATTGATAGAAAAGGAATTGAATGGAATGAAGTACATCTACCTTTAACCCCACTATCTAAAAAGTAAACCAGGTACCACGCTCAGGAAGCGTCACAATTTTTAATGCATTATTCACCAGAAGCTGGCATGTCTTTAAAAGCATCAGACTCCCAGCTGAAACCAAGCAAAGACCATGAATCAGAAACAGTATCATGCTTACAAGACCTTGTTTATAAGACAAAAGTAGGCATACTTCACGTTCATCCTCAACTAGATATAGCCCACTAAGAACAGCAAGCCTGCTCTTGTCTATATAGAAGTGTTATTTTGTAGGCTCAAAACAGTTTCACTGTGTAAATTCCAAGACTAAGTCCAGCAAAAGCACCATCTACATTAACACTAAGAAGAGGCCTTAGCACCTTAAGGGTCTGGAGACATACTCAAATAGCCTCAAGCAAGACCTACAAAGAAAAGAGCCCAAAATCCTACGAAAGCTAAAGACTGTATGCTGAATCAGTAGTATCTGAAATACAATTTTTATTTCTCTGAACAGAAATAAAAAAAGGAACCCCCGCCTCTCATCTATATTCAAAAATGTACACTGAATAAATGTTAATTTCATGCTTGTTTGTAACTTGCTTTAATACCTATTTCTGGAGCCAATTTAGGCTGTTCTGAGAGCACGTCTGTAAACTGTCCCATCTTTTGGGGAGCACGCTGCTAAAAATTACACAGGTGATTACTTATAGCAAATACTGCTCACGTGCCATTCTACAGATGATACTTATTTATTTCATAAGGGAAATTTTGGTACACATTGCAGCTTTGCCTTTTAAAAATACCGTAGAAGGGGCTATAGGAAATCAGACACTCCAAATCACCTCTTTACGGCTGAGAATACCCATAGAGATCTGGTTTGAACTGTACCCATTCCCTCTAAGTGTGGATGAAGTCAGCTACTCCAGAACCTGAAGCACTGAGACAACCAAAAGACATTTACCTCATCTTAAGTAGGTATCACAATATCTCAATACAACTGTGACTGCTAACAATTCCCAGGTGGATTTTGGATTTCTTAAACATAGTCTTTATATTTTCCTCACCAATGGCAAAGGTTCATTATTCTTCCTGCAGTGATAGCTTCCCAAATGCAGCAGACAAAAAGAAAAATAAATTTATGTATAAATTTGATCTTAAGTCTCAACAATGCACATCAAACTTACATTTCTGGTTTGCTGCTTGACTGATCAAGGTTCAACGTGTTATGGAAAAAAACTCTCCTGAAGAATGGATATGCCTTGTCAAAAAGTTAAGATGGATGAGGGTCAGACTACCTCAGATGATCCCAAGAACCCAAAGGCAAGAAATGAAGCTCTCCATCCTGAAGAGGTTCCTGTGCATCAAAAATTGATAGGTTAAACATTGAAAGCTTACCCTGTAAGCTTGCCTAATCTCCATATCCCAGAAATATAGTTTTCATCAAAATAAATCAAAATATTCCTAGTTAGTAATAAAAAGAGAACAGAAAAAGCTTAAAGACAACTTTCTGAATGAGGACAAGCACTTCCAAATGTGTCCACTTGCAGTGACATTTAGAGACTAAAAGGTACTAAAGCAGTCACATGCTGCTACAAAGGCACTGAATAGGAACTGAGGTTGTAACTGCAACAGATGCACTGCCGCACACCTGAGATCCAGAAATGCCTACAGGAGAGAAGGTCACAGACAGGAAACCTGGGAAACAGGGAGAACACGTAATGCAAAGATCAGGAGGACACAGAACTACCTCTAAATAAAGTGTAGTACTTAAAGTAACTTCAACCCCTCATACAGGCCCACTAAATAAGGAGTCAAAGGACAGAGACTTGAGAGCAGAGACTTGAGAGCAGTAAATGGATAAAGTGGAAGTACAGGTTGATGTTAAGATTCCACATCTAACACACTCAAAAATACTCATTAATAATAAGAAGCATCCAGTCTTGAAATACTGTATTTGCTGTCTTACACTACTTGCTCTGTTTCCAAATGAAGCCAGATGCAGTTTTTCCTCAAATAATTTTTAAAAGTATGAAAATACTTTTTAGCTATTAAACAAAAAGATGCACTGTTCCTACCCCCGGAGTCTACTGGTATTTTGCTGTCTACCCAAAGAGCTGTAGAGTGCAGTAAGAATTTTAACCAAGTGCCCAAGAGTTTAGCTGGCTTTTATCAGTCAAGTGAACCTATTAGTCTAGTATAAAAACCAATATTATCCTATTACCCATATTCTTCTTATATGCCCAAACCATTGTAGCTACAGCGTTATCTTTAATAGTTGTTTAGCTCTGTTGCTATTCCTGGTTAAAGTATCTACTAATGTCAAGATACTATACGATGAAGAACTTTTAAGTCCTCTATGGAGAAGAGGTAAAATGACACCTGTTTCTGAAGCATCTACCCAGGCTTTAAAAAATGCAATCTATACACGTTCATAATCTTTCTTTGGTTTTGTTTACAAGTCCTAAATCAGGATTTTCTTAAAAGGAAAACAAAAACTCCCAAAATTAAGAAAAAGCGCCGTCGATTAAAAAAATTAGCAACACTAGCGAAAAATAAAATAGAAAAATATTAAATTCTAAGGCGATACACAGAAAGGATAGGACTCCAAGATGCAAAATACGCCTCAGTAAGAGAGAGACTGAACAGTAGCGGAGCAGGTTAGGCAATGTGGCATAAATAAAGACCGTGCGGCGGCGATGGAGGCGAGGAGACCAAACCAGGTTTGCTCGCCCTCAGGGGCGGAAGCCCAGCAAATCCGCGGCCCCGGGGCTGCCGAGGAGCCCGGCCCAGCTCCTCTGCGGCCTCGCCGCAGAGCAGCGCCCCGGCTGCATCCCCGGCCCCGTTACTCCTCTGCTCCCCGGCCCGGTCCCTCACCCTCGCTGTCCTTCCCAGCCCGGCCGCCCTCACCTCGGCCCGGCCGCCCTCCCTCACCGAGGCGGCCGCCGCCGCTGCGGGGCCGGGACACGCCTCCGACCGAGCGCGTTCGCGCGCTACCCCCGGTTTGAATGTGAGCAACGCCCCGAGAGCGCCCTTCCCATTGGTCGGAAGGCGGGAGGGGGCGAGCGCTGATTGGCCGCGGGAGGGAAACACGAGCGGCCCGCCTGCTCATTGGCCGGAGGCTGCGGCGTGCGCGGCGGCCGCGCGTCCCAGCGGCCTGTGCGGCTCAGGGCAGGGCGCGTGCGCAGGCGCGCTGGGCAGGCCGGGCCCGCTCCTGGTTCCGGGGGAGGGCCCGGCAATGGGGTAGAGCCCCCTTACTGAAATTATGTGTCTGAAAATTATTTCCTTTTCTGGCCACAGCGGGTTATAGTAGCTGTAACGGAATAGTGGAGCTGTGAGTCCTGACCAGCGCCTTAAGATTAGGTCTCCGCTCTACCTTTTCTTCCGAGAGATCCTTCATAAGCCGATCCCGTATCTGCAGTGTGTCTAAGGCTGCTAAAAGCAGCTCCTTCTCTGAGCTGTCCCGTTCTTGGATTATAGTAATGCAAACGCACTAGGTAGAAGAGTTCAGCCTCTCGGTTTGCATTCGGGCTGTACACAGTAATTTGTGTGTTCTTTGCAGGCATATAGTTCTTCTGATGCTTAAAATATATTCAATTTTATGCTTACTATATTATATTTTCAAGATTGATAGCACATAATAAAAATCAGATGTATATTTATGCCTTATTAATTTGATAAGTTCCTAATCATTTGCTTGCCATAGACACCACACTTAATGTATTGATAATAAGATACCTACACTGGCCTTTCATTGAAATTTATCCCATTATTCTTTATTCATCTACATTTTAAGTATCTCATCTAATCTGGTGATACAGGCTCACTCTACTCTTAACAAAAAGATTTCAACAAGGAAATTCAGTCCAAACATGTATTTTAGAATCTAATGGATGATCCCATGGAGGTCCCTGTGTTTCTCTACTAAATTAAGAGCAGTTCTAATTCTCAGTTGAGGCTAAGTGAGATGATATTTTTTTCAGCATTGCCTTACTTCTACTTGCATTTTTGGTGGGTTTGATGGGTTTGTTGTGGTGTGGTCTTGCGTTCCACCAGAATCCCAATCTAGTGAAAATGTAAAGAAACAGCACAAGTTGCATGAATCTGCTCTGCATCTGTCTTCACTTGAGGGACATGGAAAGATTATTCTATTAGCAGGAGTTTTGATGGGATCAAAGGAGAGGAAGGTTGTAGTGTTCTAGTAAGTGAATAATACCATAAGGGGCTGTCATTTAATTTCTGTAGCTGTGACAAGAAATCTTGATACCATATATATTCCTGGCAAAACCAAAATAAATAGGAGAAAGAAGATGGGGTAGATCTTGGGGGGGGGGNGGGGGGGGAACAAACAAGAGAAAAATAATCAGAGAAAGAAAGGCTATAATACTCATAGAAAAAAATTAAAGGAACCTCCATTTAGTATTCTTCAACAAAATATAAATTATACATGGGTTTTGGGTTGTTGGTAGAACCGTTCTTTACTTGCTTATAAATGTTTAAGCTTCTCATTTTATTTAATATAAAATCATAGATTTATAGGGAATTTAAGAAGTTTATGAGCGGAAGTCTCCACCTAAAGGTAATTCCGCTTTGAATGACAGAAGTGAATTGTGAATTGCAAAAAAAAGCACTAGACTGGATAAAAAAACAAAAGGAAAGAGAGGTCAGTCTTTTTTAATGAGCTACTATCAGGGGAATCTTGTTTCATTATTTTAAATACCTCATCATATGGTAGGATTTCATATCAGTTTGGATAATGGTATTGCTAATCTAAATGTAGCAAAGGTACAGGTGAGTCACGACGCATTTTTCAGTTGTTGGTAAGATCTTTATACCACACTGTGGTGTTATCTGTGATAGATATAAGAGAGAGGCCTTCCTCCTCTGGTTGAAAATTTGGCAGCCACTAGCTCATCCTCTCAATTTGGTACTTGAGGTTTAACATCTGAAGTCTATGAAGGGCTTATCTGAAAGAAAAAAATGGTAAGTCTTTGGTTGCAACTGTTGACAAGCACTCGGTGTAGCTGACTTGGTGGAAAGTGCATTTGGAGAAAGCTTTGCTGAGCATTTCATGGACACCATTTACTGAGAGTATCTGGACTGTTCCTGACTCCCGATGCATTGCTGCAGCCTATGGATGTCCATGAGAAGAAACAAACAAACATCCTAGGTGGCAGAGTCACCTCAATGACTGAGAAGTTGTTCTGAAATAAGTAAGTAACAACCACGATTTTGAGCAGCAAAAATAATCACCAGATGTCTAGTATTCCCAATCCTCCTACATGTTATGTTTTCATGACATACTACTATTTGTTGCTACTGACTACTTTGAGATTTATGTGAAATTCTTTTGTTGCTGTTTTTGTGTATCAATGGATCTTAGCCCGTGGTATTTCTTCAGTTGCAGATTGGATGCATGCTTTGTGACTGGACTTGGAAAGTAGACTTTTTTCTATACTGATGGACATATTCAATCAAGAAAATGAGAACCTTTGTTTTTTTGGGCTTCTTTGTGTTGTCTGATTCCAGTTTCTGCTGGAAGTCTATAAAATGCACACAAAATACTGATGGAGAAACCGGCTAATAAACAGTTTTCAAAAAGGAAGTGTCAATAAGAAGTGTTCAACCTGTTCATGTCAGGAAGGATACCTCAGGGATTGGCTGTAATGGTGATGTGTGTATTATATTGGTGATTCTAAATTTTTGCTGGTTAACTTGATACAAAGGTGGTGTTAAGGCTCCAAGCAGATGATCAGGCTCTTGACTAGGGCCTGGCTGGAGGTTAGACTGACTGAGAGGAGATGGATATCTAGAGAATGTAATGAGAAATTGCTGAGCAGAACATTGTAAGCAGATGATGAAAGCTACAGATCAAACTGTGAAAGTTGGGTGGATCTCTCATGTTGTCATGGAGGAGTTGTGTGAGGGACAGCCAAACTTCATGGGTATTTGAGGTGGAGTATTTTTAAAAGGTCATCTTTTGTGCAGCAGGATCATACACCCCGAACAACGTCTACATAACCACATCAAGAATACCACCGCCACAGAAGTATGAGATCACTTGGGTAATGGTGCCAGCCGTACCAGATGTGAATGTAGATTTAGCAAAACTGGGACCAATGGAGAAAAAGGAATTAGAGGCAGGTTCTGTATGGAGGCAACTGAGACAGAGTAAAGTAGGTGCAATGCTCAGTTGTGTCCCTAAGAGCCAGATTGTCCTGGTTTTGGCTGGGATAGAGTTAATTCTTTTCCTTATAGCTGGTAAAGTGCTGTATTTTGGATTTAGTAGGAGAATCATGTTGATAGCACCCTGGGTGTTTTGTTTGTTGCTCAGTACTGCTTACCCCAAGTAAAGGACTTTTCAGTTTCTCATACTGTGAGAAAGTGAGGAGCGGCACAAAAAGCTGGGAGGGAGCATGAGCAGGACAGCTGAGCTGAACTGGCCAAATGGATATCCCAGATCTGAGAACATCATGCCCTGTATATAAACAGGAGTTGGCTGGAAGGCCTTGATCTCTGCTCGGGGACGGGACAGGCATTGGTCAGCAGGTGGTGAGCAATTGTACCTGTGCATCACTTTGTCCTCTTAGGTTTTATTTCTCTCAGTTTTATTTTTGTCTTCCTCTTTGCATTACAATTATATTGTTATTTTATTTTATTTTATTTTACTTAAATTATTAAACTCTGCATATCTCAACCCATGGGTTTTACCTTTTTTTTCCCCAATTCTCCTCCTCATACCACCAGTGGGTAATGGTGAGAGATGCTGTGGTTAAACCGTAACAGTCCTTATCAGTTCTTTTTGGCTCCCAACATGGGGCATGATGTCTTGAGATAATGACAAATCTGACTAGAATGTGTTGGAACCATTTTATTATAAGCATTTGTTATATTAGTTTAATAGTCACTGGTCACAATGTTGATTTATTTGCTCTCAAAGTTGGCGTGCTTGTTCTTTCAGTTGTGCTCTGTCATGCCTTACTTGCACCCATGGGAACTGGGCTAGTTATCACATTGCTGTACTTTGTAACACTGGCTTATGGTATGACAGAATTGTTGGTTGTGAAACTAATCTAGTATTTGTACTCAGCATCACTGTCACTGCTGTACTTTGGGAACCATCTATTGGAAACTATTAATAATGATAACTTTTTTACCTACCAAGCATTGTTCATCACTATTCAGGGAAGAAAAAGTCTCTGGATCAGAGAACAAAGCAACAGGCACTGTGGTTACCCCAGCCCTGGGGACAGACACCACGGCTAATCCAACTTCCTTCACTGCAGCTGAACTTGAGAACCAACCCATGCTGTTGTTAGTTGCTCCTGTGGACAAGAGGAGATGGACAAGAAAGCTCACTTAGTAAAGGACAAAGCAGGGTTACCAAAAGAACAGGAGGAGGAAGCAGAACAGGAGGTAACTCCCTGATCCCTATCCATGATGATCTGCAGGATGTGTGAAAAGATTTCAGCCATCATCCAGATGAGCACGTTGGCTGCTCCAGTGCTGGGATAATGGATCTAGTAGCCTGGAGTTAGAGGGTAAGGAAGACAAGCAGCTGAGATCACTTTCTAGGTAAGGGAGTATTGATAAGGCAAATGGAAAGGGAACACAAGTCCTCAGCCTGGGGTGGTGATTCTTGTCAGGCCACGAAGGAAAGGAATCACTTAAAGAAGGACATTATGTGTCAGGCAAGTGCGCCACCATGAAGACAAGTATCCAGTACCTTCAAGAATTAGCCATGTTAGAGATGATTTATTCTGACCCGAACAATACCCACAGATCAAGATGAAGGCTAGTGTACATGACCCATGTGGCAGAAATTTGTTCAGAATGCACTGTCTGCATATGCCACCTCGTTAGCAGTTATTACCTGGAAAGACAAAGGGGCACCAATGATGGTTTAAGTGGCTCACCAACTCCAACAATATGAAGAAAATCTCTCATCCTCCCTATGAACTTGTATCTTGGCTGTAGAAAACCTGTCCAAAAGTGGGAAAAGCTGTTTCAGGAATTCCAACAACAAAAAGAGGGTAGGTCCTACTCCTTGCCTGTACAGACCAGTATCTCAGCTATTAACAGTGAGTGTTCTTTTGCTCAAGAGGGAGGATATAGAGGGTGTACACCACAAGATACCCTGTGGTTTTACCTGTGGGACCACAAAGAAGACATGAGAAAATGGGACGGGAAATCCACCTTGACTCTAGAGGCATGGGTACATGGGTTGCGAAGAAAAGCAATCACAAATGGGGGTTCTTCCAGGAAAATTGCCACTCTAGTCTTCAGTGGGGAGTTCCCCAGTCAGAGTGGAAAGGTTGGTCTTTCTTCTGATCCTATGGAAATTAATTCTGATTTTACAACTGAATGGAGAATTCTGTGACCAGTACTAGAGGGGCCCTGCCTGCAGACAGGTGAAAGAGGGGTTTCAGTCCCCAGTAAACCCTGCCTGGTTTACTGGGGACTGTATGGATCCCAATGGCCTGGTACATTAGATCCATAGAACTGTAAGGCTCTAGTAAGTACCAGTGCACAGTGTACACTAATACCATCAGATTACAAAGAGGCAGAATCCACCTGTATTTCTAGAATAATGGGAGATCCCAGGACCTGTCTGTGTTGAAGGTTGAATTAAGTCTAACTGGGAATGAGTGGCAAAAACCCCCTTCTGCAACTGGCCTAGGGGCTCCATGCATCTGCCGTGTACACATCTCAGGAGAGGGTATTTCAAAGAGCTAAAAGAGTACTGGTGTGTTTTCAGTATAGCTGCCTTGGAGAAGTAGGAAATTAAGCAGCTGTCTACCTTGCCAGGTCTCGCAGAGGACCCTCCTGTTGTGGCATTGCTGAAGGCTGAAGAACAGCAGGTGCTGATTCCTACCACTGCAGCATTGGCAGCATTATCGCACCAGCTGAGACTCCCTGATTCCCATCCATGACCTGATTCATCAACTGGAGAGCCAAGGAGTGATCAGCAGGACTCACCCTTTAATAGTCCCATATGGAGAGAAAGGAGACAAACAATAGACTATCATGGCCTGAATGCAGTCATGCCACCACTCAGTGCTGCCATACTGGACATGCTGGAACTTCAGCACAAGCTGGAGTCAAAGGCAGCCAACAGGCATATCACAATTGACATCGCTAATGTGTTTTATTCAGTCATTTGGCAGCAGAGTGCAGGACTCTGCTCAGGGGGCATCCAGTACACCTGGGATCAACTGTCCTGGGAGTGGAAACACAACCCCTCCATCTGCCACAGAGTGATCCAGACTGCACTGGAACTCCAGAACACCTGTAGTACATGGATGATAAATAATTGAAATTATTGCAAGTGGCTTGGTGAGCACCTCTGCCAGCTCCCTCAGTATCCTTTTGTGAAACCCATCTGGCCCTATAGATTTGTGTGTGTCTGGTGTAGCAGGTTGCTGTTTCCCCTTGGATTATGGGGGTTTCATTCTGGTCCTGGTCTCTGTGTTCCAGCTCAGGGATTGGATTCTGAGAGAACAACTGGTTTTACTATTGCAGACTGAGGCAAAGGAGTCATTTAATACCTCAGGCTTTTCCTTATCCCTTATCACTATGTTCTCTCTGCATCCAGTAAAGGATGGAAAACACAAGGAAGAACTTCTTCACTGTGTGGTGACTGCCACTGGAACAGGTTTCCCAGGGAGGTTTGGAGTCTCCTTCACCAGAGATATTCAGGAATCACCTGGATGCAATCCTGTTCAGAGTGCTGTAGGATGACCCTTCTTGAGCAGAGAGGTTGATGATCCACTGTGGTTCCTTCCAACTTTACCCATTCTGTGAGATTCTATGAGATTCTCCTCAGCCCTCCTTTTCTTGGTATATTTATAGAAACATCTTTTTATTGTCTTTTATGTCTGTAGCCAGATTAAGTTCTAATTGGGCTTTGGCTTTCTAATTTTCTCCCTGTGATCCCTGTAGTCCTTCCAAGCTGCCTGCTCCTTCTTTAAAAGGTGATCCACTCTCTTTTTTACCGTGAGTTCCAGCCGAACATCTCTGTTCTGCCAGGCCAGATTTCCCTGCTGGCTCACCTTTTGGCACATGGGGATGGCCTGCTCCTACGCTGGTAAGAGTTCCTCCTTGAAGAATGTCCAACCTTCCTGGACTCCTTTGCCCTCAGGACTTCTCCTAGGGGATTCTGTAAACCAGGTTGACATTGAGTACAACAAACAAGATGATTGCTCACCTGCCTACTAGATAATTAGTAATCTGCCATGGACAACTTATCAGCTGGAGTTCTTCAATGTTTTGTTCTGTTATCTGGCCATTATAATGCATGTGTGAGGCCACACAGGAAATCCGTGATGATATGAGAGTTGTGGTACCTCCAGTAGGAGGATAATACCCAACTGTACACACTGATTTCATCAGATCCAGCTGGTGCTGTTCAGCAGCTTATTTAATTTACAACCAAACTGAGTTACAGATTTATGTGGGCTGGAAAAAACTAGAAAAGAACAGAGTTGAGAAATCGTAAAATGTTGATTGTGCAGGTTCGCAGCTGTGGGTCATGCTGGATCTATAGGTTCTGTTGAATGTTCATGTAAAAAGAACAGAAGAAAACAAATATATGTATATCTGTCAGAAATTTCCTTTCAAGTGTCCATTTTATAGAAGGTGAGCATGGTACAGTTCCCATGTTTACTGCAGCACACTTTATATTGATTCATTCTTGAATATTTCTAAAAATGTCAGATAATATATATTAACTGCAATAAAACTTATCAAACTTGTTACACTGGATGCTATTCCATTCCTTAGTGAAATTTTAAATCTGAGGTTTGATCTGTAAAACTGCAAATAGTGCTGACAACTACTTCTGTGATTAAAGCTTTGGCAAAAGTGGTCAGTTCAGGCCAATTGTCAGATAGTGACAAGTTATAAACTTTCCTGCCTACATTCTGGTCCAGTTAGACATGAAAGAAGTCCAGTTCAGAAAAGCCATAATTGTATTGGGATGGTCCTCTGGCACCTGCCTGGAAAGCAGCATGTGCTCGTGGCAGTTCCCTTAGACTGCGTGTGGTTCCTATGGGACTACTTTAGCATGGCCAGAGAAACTGGAATCTATTTTTGCCACTCCCTAAAGAGTGAGAAAGCCCTGAGAGACTCCTATTTACTTTTTAATGAAAACAAGGGGTGTGGGCAAAGGGATGTTAATTGGTGAATGCCACCCAGTTTAAGAAATCTGATACCTGAGTTTCTTCAACATCTGTTCTTGACATCTGTCCTCATAAATTCCTCACTTGAGACTTAGATATTGTTAGGTTTTGGAGGAAATACTTAGTCTATCAGAAAGAACCAAGTAAAAGTTGTTTTACTTGGGCAGCTCAAAGTAGTGAATTTAAGGAAGTGCATGGGTGAAAGGTCATTTGTGTGCAATACCAGATCAGGGCTTAAAGTTATTACAACATATCGCCATTGTTCACTGCGTTATTAGAGTATTTCAGAGAGGAGGTGGCCATAACGCAATAATGTGTGTCAGTCATTTTAACATGTACCTTTCCAAAGAGGTGTAATAGACACCTGAACAGCAATCACCATTATAGCTGTAATGGGACATACAGGTATTGTATCAGACACTTCTTGTTGCGCTGTCTAAAAATAAAGGTTAATAGCAAGCCAGATTGTTTATTGCCAGATCACAGGATCCTGCAGAGAAAATAGGATACAGATTTGTTTCTGCTCATTCATGAGTCCGTGTGACCATGTGGGGTCTTTAGGAGGTTAGGAGAGCTATCACGTGTTGGCCGTGGTGCTCCACAGACTGTTAACTGCTGATACCATTGCAACTGTTAAAAGTCTCCTTTACCACAGACAGTGAAAGCAAGAAAAGATACTGCATATAATTGTGAATTTGGTTCTGAAAAAGTGATGTTAAGATCTAGATTTGGGTAACATAAATGATACTCTTAACTAGAAGGACATGAAGTGACTTATAAATGTTTAACCAAGAAGCCATTTCTTATCAGACTAGTTTTATATTCAGCTTCTAATAGCCAGTGTATTTATGATATTTAGTAACAGAAAAAAAAATTTAAAACCAACAATAACAACAGAAGGGTTAATTTTCCAGAAATCATCTGCTGGAAAAAAAGGAGTAGAATTAGAGAATTAGAGAGATGGAATGTGTTTGAGGATAGCTATATCCAAGAAGGCACAATCAAGGTCCAACAAGCTTAGTCAGGGTCTTCAGACAATAAGTCCAACATATAATAACATTTGCCCTGCCCCTCAGGTGTGACGATGACCCTGTTTCTATGCTACCTCTTATTTGCCAGCTACTTCTTTTCCCAGAATCCCTTTTCAACAATTTTATAAAAACTGAGCTGACAGAAAGCTAGTAAGGAAAAGGTCTGTGTTTTCTTTACAAGTCTTCCACTGTCTTACTAAGGCTTAGAGCATGGCTTTTTTTCTTCTTCCTTATCTATGAAAAATGATGATGACAATAATGGATTTGTAATAATCTCAGTTCCTCATGTGTGGAAGATACCATTATAAGTATGTAAATTGAGTTACTGTTATTATTGCATATATAAAAATATATTTGTACTGGAGCAAAGTGTCCCCTCATAACTGGAAGAAGTAGGGTTCAAAATTTATTTAAATACTCAATCATTAATACTCCACCCTCTGAATTATCAATGCATCCAAACAATGTATCATTAAGCCACAGAGAATGCATTTCAGACCTATTAATTAACCTTTACTAATGATCTTAAGACAGAAGTAAATAAAATATTAGTGAAATTGATAGGTGAATGGGAGGAGTTGGAATAGAAGTAACATATAACAACCTTAGAAGAATACAAAATTAAACCAGATCAGAAAACAAAATTATGAAAAAAAACCCCTGTAAGCATTCATAAAGAACAACTAAGTGGTCAATCAGTAACGCTGCAAGGGAAGTGAAGGTGATGTTACACAAGGATTTAAGTATGTCATAACTGCCCCCCAAAGCAATGGACATTTTAAGCAATTGAACTCTGACAAAGTTCTCATGAATCTTGCTTTTCACCCCTTACCTGATTTCTCCCTTTTCTGTTGGAGATCCCTACTTCCATAATGCAGATAAAGAATCCAGAGTACTTCTTTAATCCCAGTGAAAGTGGGATGCTCCACTGGAGCAATGCAGCTCAAATACACATTCCTTTTGATGCACTCTGCTACAGGGAAAGTAACCTGAGGCTGTGAGATGAAAGGAGTATCTCAGACTGGCTCACCTCTTTTCTCAGCAGCATCATCAAAACATTCAAGGCCAATTACTCTCAAAATCACCTCCTAACCCTGGAAACAGATAAATTTATTTCTGCCTTGAAAGTGTGCACTGTTTCTGCTGATAATAATGAGAAAACAACTCAGGTGTTGACAGCATGCAGCAGTTGACATTTGTCTCACACTTAGCTTTAGTGGAAGACTCCAGTGACACAAAGCTCTCATCTGCTCATTTCAACAGGAGATTCTTCTGTGTTAGATGAACCATGAGTATGCAGAAACCACAACCATGCAACAAATTATTCATCTGCTAACAAAGAAGCTTATCAAAACTTTTGCTGCCAGAATTAGGAGAGAGATCAGATTCAGATTTTCTGATCTTTTTTTTAGCAGCCTTGGACAGACTGCATCAAAAGCATGATACTGGCTTCTGATTACCACCCCATCACAAAGTTATTGTTATTGCAAAGATATTTACAATTTGGAAAGAGTTTAGAAAAAATGCAGGCATTTGGTAAAAAAAAGTACATAGGGACAAAATCAAAGTAATTTATTTGAGAAGCCAGACAAGAAGTCGGAAAGTATCATAGCATAAAATTCAGTTGGACCGATATTTAAAATGACAGCCAATTCTAGTACCATACTGATAGGTCAGCTTCGTGTTACAATGTACTTTGTAATGTCCATCAGTATTGTTGAGAAAGAGGAGCCTGTTATTTTCAATCATATGGGAAATAAGGATTAATCAGATTTTCCCAGAGAGGAAGATAGAACCTGAGATGCAGAGTGTCTCAGAAAAATACCTGCTTGTGGATACTGCTTAAGCTGAAGTTACAAAGATAGGTTTTTTTAATTACCACTACAGCTAAGTAATCTCATCTACACTCTCCACAAAATGTGCAGTGTAGAAATTGTTTTCTTTCATTGACTCTGCTGGGAGATTATTTTCCTTAATTTATTTCCTTCAAAAGTGTCAGTAGTTCCCTTGAGTTGAATTTTGTGGTTTGATTTTTAATGTTTCAAGAAAATCATATTTTCTCTGGATGTTTTTAAGTTTGATAGGTTTTAAATTAAGGCTTATTTTCTATTTAATGAAAAAATAAAACTTTGGTCAACTGAAGATAAGCATTTAAGGCAACTGAATGATCCTTCAGCTATTTTTGGAATGTGTTCCAGTAAACACAAATAGAAACCTTTTTTGTTTTCATAATATGTAAACAGTGAAAAATGGTAAGATCCGAAACAGCATATTAGTTGGTCACTGATTGTTTATATTATCTCTTTCAGAAAAAAAAGTGACTGTGATCTGACATCCAGTTCTCAGGATGTACTGCTGAAAACAAATCTCCAGATGTCTCTCCAAAGCAATTGTCCAAAGGACATACCAGTACTGATGGTCTAGTTCCCAATACTGAGTTATTAAAAGGGCTAAAATTGTGATATGGGGTGATGTTTTCCCACAAAAAGAACTGGCTTTTTTTAGCTGAAAATATGATAGAAGATTACACAGCAAATGAATGAAAGTTTTTAGTAGGCAGATTGCCCAGAATGGAGCCTCAGGAGATATTTAAAAGAAAAAAATTGGATCTAAGCCTGACAAACACAAAGTACATTTTAAGATCTTATTACTAGAAGTAAATATGTAACTGATTTTTATCACAGCTGTAAATACCAGCATGAGTGCCAAAAGATCCACCTCAGGACATCCTCATTAGAGCTCTTAATTTTAGCTCATCTTGAATGAGCTAACCTGGTTATTGAAAGCAGTCCAAGGGCAGCAACAGAGAGCAACATGGGTTCCCGTGCACTACTGAGAACTGTTGAGCTGAGAAGCCATGCACTATCCTACACACTTCTCCATGCTGTCACTGTTGCTTCTGGTACCCAAATAGCATTTTTTAATACATAGCGCCATATATAATACTGCCTGATAGAAAATGTTACTTTCTCCATAAGAATATGATTAATTTAAAAGATTATGATAATTTTGTACAGAGCCATCTCCCCTATTCTGTGCTGACAGGTTTGAAGCAAAGGTAATAATGAAAAATCAGGTGATTTCCCTGAGAATCAGATGTTGCAGGCTGACTGCACATTTCCCTAATTGATGGGGTATGAAAGCAGCAGAAAATTAGGAAAGGAACCAAGGTTTCAGTAGCAAACTGTACTTCTGTTAACTCACTGCAGCGACACCTTCTCCCAAGGTTTCTCAAGGAAGGAGGTTACTCAAAAAGTAACCTATAGATTAATGGCACGAAGGAACCAACCACCAAGAGTGATTGAATCCAAGGTATGAGAGTTGAAATTAGCAATTAGCAAATGTCCAGACACATGATACTGATAAAAAAAAGATTGGAAGACTTTGTCCACCCTCTTTTCACTGGGTGTGTGAGTAGCATGAAGAGACATGCACAACTTTGGTTAATCCAGTAAGCAGAGGTAAAATAGCAGTCAAGATATGGCAGTACAGTGTGGGCCAGTAAGGAATGTATTCAATATTCACTGGATAGCCCCAGCGACTGCTGATGGTAGGATTAACAGCACTGTGGTTATTTGAGCTACCCAGAGCACGTGGTTCTTACCAGTGCTGCTGCTGTCCATGCCATTTGTGGGTGAGCATGTGGAGAGGCCAGTGGAGGCAGTGGGTTATGCTATGCAGAGCATTACTCTTGGTTGCCTGCCAAGGTAACTCCAGGCTCATTGGAAGGGCTGACCTACATGCGGTAGTCTTGCAGCAATACTTGTTTACATTGTGCATGGAATAGATACCCAGAGGTAAGACAAGACAAAACAAATCTTCTTTTTAAAAGTAAGGACGTGAATAAACAGTTATCCCATACTTAGAGTGCATCACAAGAGATTTGTCCCCAGGGAGAAAAATATTGGAGTAATCAAAGGAGGATCACCATGGCAGTGCACATTTCTTATGCTGTGTAGAAGAGAAACCCCATCAGTTGTCCAGTTTATTACCTTATGCCCTGGGAAAACTGCAATTCAAAATTATGACACTTTAGAGGACCTTAAAACCACTGTCTTAAGCAAGCAAACGTTCCTAACATTGCTGATATTAAATCCTTCAAAACTGGAGTAACAGTCACAGGTAGGCAAGGTTGCTGACATTTTGACCCTACCTAGTATGTATTCCGTACATACTAGGAAAACTTGATTATTGGCTACAGTAATAACTTGGTAGGACATTGGCACTTAGCCTCATTCTCAGTGAGGAGGTTCCATAGCCATGTGGTGCTCCAGTGTGTGAGCATGAAAACTAGCTTGGAAAACCTGTGCCCGTTTGCAGTGGCAAGAAAGGAATTTAATTTTGGCCAAATGAAATATCTTGATTGTCTAAAAGGAAGATCCTGTAACACCAAGAAGTGATGTGAGGGCTGTCTTCCAAATAAACAAATCTGTCAGGAGCCCTTCAAGCTTAACACTGTTTGAAGAATTATGTTGGAAACTTTAGGTTATTAATGTCTTAAATCCCAGTGGATGTTTAGAAAGTACTGAGCCCACTGAAGATGGCCTAAGTTTTGGACAAGGTAGCAGCAAAGATCAAGGACTGAGCTAGCATAGAGGAGAAGTATGCAGAGCACATGCCTGGAATATGTTAGAATTAGCAATTAATATGACCTGTCAGTGAGTGATGTAAAGGAAAACTACTGTACAGATGTTGAAAATGGTTTCAGCAGATGTTCTCTATCATTTCTGTAAAGCCTAGATCCTGACTGTTTACAGGTACTCCTGCTTGCCCAGTCACTAACCAATACAGGCATATCCTATGCCTCAGTACCAACTCTTTCATACAAAAATGTAATCTAATAGTTTTAAGATGCCTTAGAAAAACAGATTACAAATATGAATTGTGTTATTCACTAGAGTTGTTACTTCAAAAAATGAATTAAAACTTAAGATAATAGAATTAAATTTTAGCATCTTATTAGAGCAGCAGTGAATTATTCACTGTAGTGTGAAAATTCAACATAATATAAATGGATAGGAAGGAAGACTTTTTTTTTCTCCATGTTAAACTGAAAGAATCAAGCATTCATGATTGAACAAATCCAATTCCTTATAGGCTATACAATTCTGTGAGCACTCTACAAAATACCGAGTCCCCAAGTCCCATTGTGTCCAAAAACTGCTTGCTGTCTCTCTGAACTCATGACATCTGTGTCCCTGATTTATTGCATTTCTTCACCAAAAAGACCCACAAAGCATCTTAAAAAAAATCTGCCTAGTTCTCACGCAACATTAGGCAGACATAGTAAAATTTTCGCACATATGAAACCATTACATTTCATGTTGATTTTTTCATTGGAATCTGAATTCCCAGATCTAAAAGTACCACAATGCTTTATACTAGCTGGCCAGAAGACTGGCAGAGCAGCCAATAATATCAGATCTGGTTTGGCCCTAGTCTTTATCTTATGTGTCTTCCAATAAGAAACCACATATGGCCACATATTAATACCATGAAGGTAGATTGAAGTGAGGAACATATCAGCCAGTTACTGTGGGATAAGGTAGGGTCTGAATTTAGCCTAATTGCCCATGTTACCTTGCACTACTGTCTGGTTTAACCTCCAAAGAATGTGGTAAATAAGTCACCTCTCAGTGAGTTCACTTTTACCACAAGGTGAGAGTACCATAGGGAGATACTGAAGAGTAGTTGGTATGTGGGGGCTTCAGATCCCTGGATTACTGCTTGCCATCTGCTTCCTTGCTATTCTCCTAAGTTTGATTGCTTGTAGCTC
This sequence comes from Drymodes brunneopygia, assembly GCA_013400955.1. Classification (NCBI taxonomy): domain Eukaryota; kingdom Metazoa; phylum Chordata; class Aves; order Passeriformes; family Petroicidae; genus Drymodes; species Drymodes brunneopygia. Next base: position 65,700 of record VZTZ01033155.1, read on the forward strand.
AGGGACAGTAACTGCAATTGAGAAGAATAATTATTTCCATTCAGGAAACCCACAGCATCTAGCTTGAAACAGGAAGGTATATTTCAAGATTTCTCCACAAAGCAAAATACTTTCCTGTTTGTTTACAGTGACGGCATATTATACTGTGATTTTGTGAATGCTGCTTCATATCAAAGATAGTAGGGTCTAATTATTTTAAATTAAATACTTTCTAATACTATCTGTGGAATGATTTTCAGGTTGGCTTTTTATATAAAATACAGCTTTTCCGAGAAAATATGTTGCAGAATACCCTGTAAAAGCCAGAAAAGACATTTTCCAGGACTGCTCTGGATGTCTGAAGAGAGAAGCATTTTCTCTGAAATTTTGTTTCTTACAGTCCTCAGTTAGCTGCCCCAGTGACCATGACCTTCCAAAGATAATTGAGTGTCTTTTCAATTATCTTGGCCAGTATTCGTGGGTGTGTCCCATCAGGTTCAGAGTGTATGTCCAGTTTATTTAAACAGTCCCTAACGTTAACCTCATACACCAAGAAAAAGTCTTTCTTGCTCCAGAACCTTGATGTATCCTGGGAAACTCTGAGATTTATATCAGAGGATTTTAAGGACAGAAAACTTAAAACTATGATGGCATTGCATAAACAAAATAATCAGTTCTCTTGTATAAAAATCATGTGGTTAGTGAGTAGGGGCTCAGACACAATCTTATTTTTACATGTGGTGCTGGGGGGTCTCAAATCAGTCAACACCAAATGACTCATTTCAAAAAACAAGTCATTAGAATACACAAAAAAGTCAGAAAAATACCTCAGACTTGAACAAAATACCTTATTTTATTATTATTTTTATTATTATTTAAGGAGAAAAAGAAAAAGGTGTTTGAGATGTAACTTGATTGCTGTTAATCTTTGCTGGGAGAGAAAAGTAGGTATTATAGTCGTCTCTAATTTAGTGGGAAGAAGTTCCAAGGAACCTGTGTCTAGAAGATAAAACTGGAGACAAAACACAGCACTGAGCATAATCACTGAAACAAAGCTTTCAAGAGGATTTGTGAATAATCATCTTTGAATCAAATTTACTCTAAAAGAATGTTTTTTGTCAAAAGTGTCTTTGTCTCAATACAAATGTAATACAATGAAATGCAGTGAGTCTGATATATCAACACAGATGTTAATTTCACAGTCCTGTCTGACTTAAAACTATTACATAATTCATTCTAGAGGTCCTGACAGTGAGTTTGGGGCCAAAACCAACATCAGACTTCAAAAGTACTGCCTGTGCTGATGGGCATGGTTGATACTGTGCATCTAAAGAATATCAGTCAGGCTGAGGTATCTCTGATCACTGTTCAGGCATGAACACCAAAATTAGATGGAAATTAAAAACATGTAGTGCATGGAAGATAGAAAAAACCTAGTAAAACATGAGATCATTTCATCAGAAGGAGAAGAGATCCCACTAAACAGTGAACATTTTGAAATTCCTACTCAAGTGTTTCAATGCAGTTTTTGTACTAATGAAATCTCCATGCAGTTATGTCCATTTTTTGTCTTCATGGACTAATCATTTGTGTGTGTACATTACTCCGCATTCTTAGCAATGAAGCACTGACTATGGTGTTGATTTTGTTCTAGATAAATGTACCAGAACTATCAAATGCATTGTCATGTTTGTTTTATATTTATTAGTTACTTTTTACTTCCTAAACGACTTACCATATGCTGAGTGACTGGGTTGCATAGCTGTATAGGAGGTGTAATTCATATGACATGAATATTTTGCAGAACTCTTTTTTGCATCAGGGTTTCTACCATTATGCATATTAGTCTTATCTCTTCCCTACTCCATCTGTTGAAATGGTGAATTTATTAAAGACAGTTTTAAAATGTGACTTCTGAGAGATGGTTGTCTCAGATGTGACCTTTATATTGAACAGGGAATGCATAATTGTTGCCAGACTTACACAGCTTTTTGTGGAATTACAAATTTGTCAAAATTTTACATCATAAGAAGCAAAAAGAAAGAAGAAAATAAGTCCCATTAGAGAACTGAAGAACTCGGGAACAGTTCTGAAGGAATAACTGAGTATTCAGCTACAATCCCTTTTTAATATACTTCTAAGAAAAGTGGTTGCATTGTACTCATAAGAAAAGCTACAGTTAGATTTACACGTGCACTGCCTCTCTGATGGGATGGTTTTGGTTGTACTATATTCATGTCTTCTCCAAGAATCCCATCCTCTTTGAGAGGATTCCTTCCCGAGTCTACACTGTAAAAGCATACTCTTATTCTCTCTGTTTTCACATCATTTTTCCCAAGCACAAAGGCCCATCTATTTCCTCACCCACATCTGTCTTATTTGCATCCAGATGCTGCTCTACTGCTGCATGTTTCACTCTTGTTCCAGGAGGCAGCCCCAGGTCCCTGAATTGACCTTCCTTCCTTCCTTCCTCCCTTCCTTCCTTCCTTCCTCCCTTCCTTCCTTCCTTCCTCCCTTCCTTCCTTCCTTCCTCCCTTCCTTCCTTCCTTCCTCCCTTCCTTCCTTCCTTCCTCCCTTCCTTCCTTCCTTCCTCCCTTCCTTCCTTCCTTCCTCCCTTCCTTCCTTCCTTCCTCCCTTCCTTCCTTCCTTCCTTGCTTCCTTCCAGAATTCCAGAATTCCTTCCTTCCTCCCTCCCTCCCTCCACTTAGTCTTTCCCTCTCTCTTCTCTTTCACCCTACTCCTTATTTCAAATCCACTAGTGTGTGTTTATAGTAGAAGATAAGGCATTAACTCATACTGATTTCCATGCCGAGTGTATAATTTACTTATAAAACTTTGTGAGTTTTTGAGGACCCTCTAAATTCTGTTGTTCTTTTCCAACCACAAGCATCTGTGACTGTTGGGTGCTCCCTTTCCCTAGGAGTGGGATGCCACACATACAAAATCAGTCCTTGAAATGATAACTCTCGGTTATAGGAAAATTCTGCCAATATCCCTGAAATAACAACTGTCTGGAATGGGATTTTCCAAGTGTCGGTAAGATCAGCAGTAGTACTCAAACACACGTTATTTTCCTATTAAATAAACACACAGAAACTGAATTGCTGAGGCTGACATTCCATCATTCTCAAGTGGTACTCAGCATGAGTATGTGTATGTATCTCAGAGTCACAGAATGGTAGAATCATGGAGTGGTTTGGATTGAAAGGGAACCTTGAAGATCCTCTAGTTCCACCCCCTGCCATGGGCAGGGACACCTTCCACTAGACCAGGTTGCTCAGAGCCTCATCCAACTGGGTGTCAAACACCTCCAGGGATATAGGAAGTATCAGCAAAGATATATACTGTGACATGGTTAAAGAGTTAGGATGTTTCCCTTTTGGGACAAGGGAGATTTTAGTCTCTTACTGGTAAGGTCATTATGAAGCGTGCGATTTCACAGTAGCTGCAAGGAATCCCACTGACCTGCTCATACCATGGTGCCAACTGCAGGGTGATCAAAGAATGTGCAGGCTGCAGTGAAAACATCAGTGTACTGGGAAACACCTGGATGCAGTCCTGGCCATATCTTTGCAGAATGCTGAGCTTACAGAGCGAGCACTTGCACACCATACATGTTATCTTTTCATTACCTGAGCAGATAATGGCAGGCTCTGATTGCATACATATGCCCATACACACTCAGCTGGTAAATCTGGCACACACAGACAGAAATTCTATCCCCTCCCTCTAAGTCTAAGGGGAAGCAATCAAGGAAAATGAGGGATGCCTCCTGCTCCCACATCCCTTATTGCACAGGCTTAGGAATGAAGGAATGCCAGGCAACCCTGTGTCATGTCATGTGTTGTGCACTGGTGTGGTATGCATATCCACTCTGCTGTTATGGACTGGTTTACGCTGTGCTTTTGGGTTTATAGACTCTACCTACAATAAATGTTTTGGGTGTAACAACATGTTTCCCCTTCAATTTCCAAGTACATAATACCATTTTTAGAGTACCCAGCCATTATGTACAAAAGCAAAAGTATGTGTAGAACAACAGAAAATATCTTTTACTAGAAGAGGTGGAAAATGTTCTCCTCTTTTTCTAAGCAAATAAAGCCTTGTTAGGAATTGTTATCAACATGACATGTATCTATTCCCATTTGAAATAATGTGCATTTGGAAGCCTGCTCTGAAGCAGTCTGGCACAAAACAGAGGGCTCTATTAAGAATTTCTTTTTCTTTATTAACTAGTAAAAACTTTTAATAACTGGGAAAACATAAGGAGGATTTGCTAGGGAAAATAATAATATAACATGTATGGCATCCTGATCGTGTTACCAGAAGTGGTTTCACTATTGCTTCATACTTGGTAGGTCCTGGAATGTTTTAGTAATGGAGACTGAAAACAAGCAAACTATGGAAAGATAAGCATAATTCCATCTGTTCATGCAAAGGAGGTTTCTTCATTACCTGGTGACTCAATAGTGTATTATGGACCGCAACATGTGTTAGTTATGGAAGCTGCCATTGAAAACAAGCACTCACTGACATCTCACTGACCACTGCAATTCCCAGGGTATGAAGTGGTCTGAGGTGTCCCTTGCCAGCTACAGGGAAAATTTAGACAAGCATGAAAGGAAGCTGAACTATGAGAGGAGTTCCAAAAAACTCAAATGTTTCACAAGCCTTTCCACATCCCTCCCAGCCAGAAAAAGCTTGCTGAGAAATGGCACAAGTCAAAGACTGTAAGTGTACTGAGTTCCACAGTCCTTCCATTTGGGACAATTTTTCAGTGGTAGTTAATTCATCTTATTCTACTGCTGTGTTAGAGAGGGGTACTCTTCCTTAGTATACATATATCTCTTATATTTCTGCAAATTGCAAAGACGAATTGAAAGAGGCCCTAGATGTATGCTTAGATCACTTCCCTTCCTCCTCCATAGTTTACCAGGCACAGGAAAAAAAAAAGAAGTGGTGCAACAGAAATGCTCTTTTCCCATCTTTACACAAAGACAAATACAACCCATAACTGTAAACCAGTAATAAACTCAGTGCATAAAGCTGGATACTGCAGCAAAATTGAGGAGTCTCTTCCCATTCTGCTACAACTCACTCATGACAACAGTAGAAAGGATCAGTGGACTTTTTCCTGTCATCGATTCTTTAAGACACAGCTTTTACTTAGTTTGCTACTTGTAACATTCAGCCTGTAGCTTGCCCACTGCCAGAGGCTGACCTTGAGGTCCATGGTCATCGTGGTCTCTTCTCCTGCCTCTCTGCCATTAACATGCAGCCTCTCAGTTATTTTCACCTATATCCTACAGGGAAAGGTTGAGAGAGCCTCTGTTCGAAGGTATGTCATAGCAGATGATGGTGGCTCAAGGAGCTGGCTGTTGGTTGCTCACATCAGCAGCTAACCCAAACCATCCCATGACCCAGATTGCAGCAGGAAAGGTGACTTGGCATTGTGTTGGATGGCATAACTGTGATGAACTGTGTAGCAAATGGAGAGGGACACATGGAAATGGAAAGTAAAATATTGTGCAAATGTCAGCTCATTAGGAAGTTGTCCAGTACATGGAAGAGTGACAAGGGAAAAAGCAGGGAAAATAAAAGGGTGAAAAGAATTGTATGAATTATACTTTGAAACTAGTTTAGTGACATGTGTTTGCTTCTTCCATACAGTGAAACAGGAAGTTAACTGCACAGGATTTCTCCTGCAGCTCTGGTGATACACCCTGATAAGTTGAACTGTAACTTAGTGCAGTTAAAGTCTTTGGCTTGAGCCATTTCTCACATTGATGATAGGTTTATACATGCAGATAAGAAGTGCTGGACAAGAATGGCGCTAGGGGAATGAAGCCAGGAGGGGAGAGGAGTGCTATGGAGCAAAATATACATCAAATCTATATTGAAGACAAGCTCATACATAGGGACATGAAGGCCACTGAAGGTGGCCAAAACCTGGTGAACAAAACCTGGTATCAACAGATACCTATGTCCCCAAAAATAAGTTGGCAGCAGGGAATGTTCATGATCCTGAAATGAAACAAACTTCACTGCAAACTCCTAAAATGCTCTCTGTCTTGCTTTCAGCCTAAACCAGCTGGGCTTCTTCCCAGCTGTTCTGAAGATTTGTCCAGGGAGTAGGACCCAAATGCTCTCTGCCTGTCTTCATAGGAGAGGTGCTCCACACCTTTGATCACTTTTATGGCCATCCTCTGGACCTGCTGTGCTAAGGACCCCAGAGCAAGGCACAGATGGGGTCTCATCAGAGCAGAGTAGAGGGAAGGAATCACCTCCCTTGATTGTCTCGTCACACTTTTTGTGATACAGCCAAGGATATGGTTGATTTTTTGGGCTGCAAGTGTACATTTCCAGCTCATGTCCAGCCTCTCATCCACCGGTACTCCTAGTCCTTCTCGTCAGGGCTATCAAATTGTTTCTTTACCGAAAGATTGGATTCCGCAGAATCAAAATAAATTGCTCATATAGACACACAAATATGTCGAGTATGTGGAACACGTATTTAGCCCTTGCCCTGTTGCTCTGTCCTCAGTCTGGCTGTACCAAGTTTAGTGTATGACTGATGTAAACTCATCAGGAATTACCTTGCGCACACCACACCTCAACCTATTTACTTTGAATAGACCGGAAGCAAGGACGATATTACACTGTTTGTATTGATTTGGGAACCACACCTTATGATTACCTTATCTTTGGGCTATGTATGTGCATCCTCTTTTATTTACATTTATGCCACTGGTTTTCTGTGCAACCAGGGACAACTTTCTTAAACATGCTATGGCTCCATTTCTTCATCTCTAAATTGGGAGCAGTTCTTTACTCAGGAGATTGTTATGACGACACCTTAATTAACATTGATAAACAGAGGATATCCTGAGGTGAATGAGATAGATACATGAAAAGTATTCTTATTATTCATATTGTGACAGCACATTCTGATTGTATGTACACAGGGAATACACACACCAGCTCAGGATGGGTGAAGTTTGCCTAAACTATACATAAGGGTGGGATCAATTTTCTTTAGTCACTTAACACCTACTAGTCACTGTTCTAACGTTTTTATATTATTGATAGAGACAGAAAACCTCAGGCAATGACTTTTTTATCTAAGGGTGGCAGAATACATCATCCTTATCTAGGGTGATAGAAAACATCTTCCTCAGCAAGTATCTATTTCTCCCCACTGTCTATGGAACCTGGAGCAGCTCATAGAAAATTTGCAGGTGCACAAAGGAAAGTAAGACTAAGCACAAACTTACCATTTTGATCAAGCAACTGCTACTATTTATTACTTATTCATTAGAATGATAAGGCTAAAATATCACCTATATTGTACCCACCATATCCTTTAAAGTCAAGTTGGACAGCACAACCTCATTACAAAAATTTTACAAGTGTGTACCCAGCTTTATTATTGCACGTGGGGGCTCTTATTACACTGTGCTTCTAAGCATACAGACACAACACTGGAGAATCACCTGGAAACTCAGGAAACTCCAAGTTCTGCAGGCATTAGCTCAGGTTTCTTCATTGAATGCAAGGCAAGCCCTAGCCCCAGATATTGAACATGCAGCAAGAATCCATTTAAACTTAACATCAGAGCTGAGCTGGCATTCAGAAAAAGGACAGGAGGAGTAGGAAGAGGTGAAGGAGGTGGACTCACCTCAGGCACTCATTCAAACATCAGTAAGATCAGTGAGTCATTGTTATAGGTCACTATACCTATGTAGGAATATTATCTTTGCAGCCTCGAGCCATAACATGGACCAGATGCCGTTTTCGCTGGCCTTCCCTCCTATGGCCAAAGCATTTTTCATGCAAACATGTCAGAGTGTTTTAAAACTGCCAATATCTGACTTGCCTGTGAGGTACTTTTATCCAAGCTTTTTTTGCAAGGTCTTTATGGTTCCTGCTGTAGGTGTGATTTCTAGCATAAAGGTTCCCGTTCTAGTCACTATGGCATTACAGATAAATTATTACTATTTGCAATTAATAGAATATTTTCTCAATCTCCTGTAATCCATAGTTGTGATACAATGGATGTATTCCACTCGTGTGAAATTCCATTTATACATGTGTTAGACATACAGAATATTCACATTTTAGGATATAGTGCAAGATATTCTAACATGTTTGGTATTGTCATGCAAGAAAAATCTCTATAAATTCATATGGAATCTGAACCTAAGTGGCAATAAAAGTTGCTCTAAGTGCTATATATGGTTTAGTGTTTGATTTTCTAGGTAAAATGGTCTTCCAAAACCCCTGTGATGACCATGTTGGATATTCTGGCTGTATTGCAACGGCTGTTATTATTAATCACAGTATTGCCATTCCTATACAGTAACATATTTGTGGTTATCATTACACCTGTACATTCACAAACACTTCTTTACAGTATGATTTAATCTGTATCATTCATGAATTTGAGTAAATTTGGGATTATAAACATTACGTGATCATGAATCCAGTATGATGTACTGTGAGACAACATATACTGAAAGTATAGCTCAGGACATGTCACATTGTAACCTGTGCCCTTTTGCACACATCAGAAAAAAAAAAGACAAACTACATGTAGGAATAGATGCCATTTATACTTGTCATACAAAAACTTTTCTGTCGTTTCTGACACATTAAATGCAGTACACATGGAACAGAATATTATTTGCATCCCACCTAGCCACTTCACAAGTCACCAAGTAAATTTGAAATACTTGAAGTAATATTATAATTTAATGGATTCAAATCTTTAATTATATTGGTAATATTTAAAAAAACCCAAACAGCACAGAAATGGAAAAATCAGAGTCCAAGAGTATTAAAACATTAAAATACTTGGCCAAATGACTCCCTTAAATATTAAAGTTGATTTTTCTCTAATCTTGAAACACTCATTAATTTAAGGTGCATTAGAGAAAACATGCTCAAATAATAAATTGTTTGATTTCAAGAACTTGTAACTCATTAACATTACTCAGGTTCAGGACTCAATTAAAAAGGCAGAAATTGGATTTCATTAAAACAAAAAAAAAAGTGTAAGCAATTAATGGCCACCAACTGGGTATTATGAAATACAGATTTTGTTAGATAGGCTTACTACTGGAGGATCAGAAGTCTGACCAATAAAGATAATGGTACCAACCTATAAGATAAAGCTTCTGTAAGCATCTGAATTACATGAGTTTTGGGAAAAAATTAGAGATACAAAACCTAGTTAATTTAATTAACAAGTAACTAAGTGACAGTAAGGGTAACCACAAATGGACCATCAGCTGTATGGAGTACAATAATTTCTGAGAAACTATTCACATTTCTACAAAAATACTAAAAATTTGCAAAAACTTTGGTGAATGATATAACATCTGGAATGTGCCTAACACTAACCATCAAAATAAGACTAATTGAGTTTGCAGTCCAATAAAAAGTCAAGAAGTTAATAAACGAAGAAATATGAATTGAATACCTACACAGAGAAGAGATTACTGACAATAGACTGATCTATACAGTAGGGCTGAGTAGGTATAAAATCTGTAACTGGAAATTCTGACAAGAAAAAATTATGATAAGTAACAACTTACAAGTAATTAATTCAGAAAAGGAGATAAATGGAAACTCTTTTATGCCACAGAGATAGAAGATATGACTTCTTTGTCTTTGTTGCAGAAAGTTACATGGAGGCTATTTGATAGGCAGCCAGTCTGGGCTGAAAACAGAGCGGAGATGGTGACAGCAACCAAGAAGGATGTTTCATCTGCTTCTTGACACAACAACCAGCAGGTCTGAGGGCCATGTCCTCTGTGCTGCAGCCACTAGGGAGCTCTGGGCTGGCACTGGGTTATACATGGACCTGCACTTTGGCAGAAGTTTCTGGTGCACACCCTTACCCCTGTGTCAGAAAAATCCAGGAGATAGGTTCTCCTATAGTCAGGTACTGTCCTGCACTACATTTTTCTTTAGGTACCCATATTGTACTGTGTAAAACTGTAAAAATAAAATTTCCCTTCTGTAGTTAAATAGCCTCTGTGGAGTTTGAATACAGCCCTGGGGCTAGCCCTGTACTTCCAGATACCCTTCCTAGAGCATGCTGGTATAATGAATGCTACTTTATATCATATATACTATATAGATACCAGTACTGATAGTGTTATTCTGTCCAAGATGCAGGACTGCATTTATTGAATTTCATAAAATGCTTGTCAGCCCATTTCTTCAGCTTTTCAAGGTGACTCCAATAGCAGACATATCATTCAGCATGATGACTGCTCCCTACATTTGGATGCCATCTGTGACCTTGTGGCAGATACATGCTGCTCCATTGTCAAAGCCATGAATGGAGATGTTAAATAATATTGTTCCCAATATGAATGCCCAAGGAACACCACTTGTAAACAGACACCACATAATTTTCAGCCTGTTGCTCCAGCCTTTTTTTTAACTCACTTTAATTCACTTACCTAGTGAATTAAACTAATGGGTGAATCCACCCACCTACCCACCCTGTCTGTCTACTTTAGCTGCAAAGATGCTGTAAGAGCAGAGATAAAAGCTTGCCAAAGTGAAGGGCACCTATTCTCTGGCCTCATCTTCAAATTCAGTCATTACAATGCAGAATGGAATTAGGTTGGTCAAGCACAATTTGCAACTGGTAAATCCATACTTTTTTTTTTCCAGTCACTTTCTTCTCTCTTATGTGCCTGTACATGGCTTACACAAGGATTTGCTTCTTAACCTCCACAAAGATGAAAGTAAAGCCAGGTGGTCTCTATTTTCCCAGCTCTTCCTCCTTGTTATCCTGGAAGATGAGTGTGACATTTGCTTCTGCAGTCATTGGGAGCTTCTGATCACGGTAACCTCCTGAAGAGACAGAGAACAGCCTTGCAGTGATATCAGTCATGCATCCTACTAGGCTCTGTGTTCAAGTTGCTTGAGTAATCCCCAACTCAGTTGTCCTCTAACACTGGTTGTATTCCACCAAACACATAGAAAGCCTGAGAACAAATTTTGCCAGTAAAAACTGGGATGTAAAAACCTCAACCTTTCTGTCTCCTGCACTACTAGGCTACCTGCTCACTTGGCCTTATTCTTCCTCTTGCTGCTTCCTTCATATACTTCACCAGTTTTTACTCTGGCTAGTCTTTAGGTTTTTTTAATTCAATCATTTCAGACTTGGGAATTCCTTCTGTATTTATCCTGAGCAGCCTGTGCCTTCTTCTGTGTCCCATAAGATCCCTTTCTTTCCTATCTAAGCCCTGTCAAGAGTTCCCCATTCAGGTAGTCTGGCCTCCTCACACCTGCATCATGTCCTGCAGACAGAAGTTGATGCTTCTCATGGTTTAAGACTCACTTTCCTGGGCTCCTTTTTCTTTCAAAGGAGCAGCTCCTGAGAACTTGCACAACAATCATTTCCCTTAGGTCCTCCTCTTTTAAGTTCAGAGCTGATACCACTACTTGCCTTATTTTCTTTCTATCTTTGAATCTTATGGCTTACTAGTTCTAGAGAAACAATCCTGGTTCTTTTGTTATTAGAATCAGTTAGGCAGAAATAAAAACAAATTTTATTATTCAAGCTTATTTGAAAAGAAGAAAATATTTTTTTCTCTTGACATGTATCAGTACATTGATTCTCAGAATATTTTACTGTAAATATTTTATTGTACTCTTATAATGCAGCACCCTTGGTGTTCCTCACATTGGCCACTTTCTCAATGAAAAGGCAAGTAGTATTATTACTTCTGTTGGTGTTTCTACTGTAAACAACATAAAACAGGTGTCCGTAAAGACTCTAATGAATTCAGCAGAGTCCTGTTCATTTACACAAGATCTGTTCCAAGTATTGATTCATGAAATCTTGAAATAATTCAGATACAGAGCTATCCTTTTGTGTCCATGACCCTCTCATTACTTGTGATTTTTTGGCAGGTATTACAGTAGCTGACTGACCTTTGTCATTTGGACATACCTTTAATACTGCCTCTAACAGATTCTCTTCCAATGTCAGGCTTCCCAGGTTTTGGTTTTAAGCATCCTGCTCCATTACATAGATAAGACCTAATATTTTGAGACAAGACCTGACACAAAATAAAGATTTGTGGGTAGATGGAGAGTTCATAAAATGTGCACACAGATAAAATGTGCTTATTTTGTGCACCTACTCAAATGCAATAATTATCTTTTAAAAAACACAACAGTTTAAGGTGCCAGCTTCCCCTCTGGGAGTCCATTTATCTGCCACGCAGAGCTGTGACTATTACCTTGGGGACAGGTGACTTCATTCCCACCAGAGCCTTGTAATCCTGGTAAAATCTTCCTGAGTATTAATTGCCTCTTGCGCTAAGAATGGATGGCTCAGAGGCTAACACCAAGCCCAGTGCCACAACACCCTGTGATGGGCAGTGCAGGAATCCCAGCAGGAAGCACAGCATGCCTGCAGAGCAGCCCTCCCTGGGGATTTCCCTGCCTGTCCCCAGGCAGGAGAGATGGATGCATGGCAACTTGGGCTGAGTGTGAACAGGATGTGGTAGAAGATGATTTCAAGGCCCTTTACAAGGTAGTGACTGTATTTCTCATTTCAACAACTAAATATTCATATGTTCTATTATCTTCCTCTGCTCTTGCTTTTTCTCTTAAAACACTATTGTGTTATACACACACATATACACAATTACTACAACATTTTCTACTGCAAACCCTGTCAACTAAAAGATTTATCACTGCATGAGAACTTAGAGCAAAAGCTCTCATATGTTTAGTAAGAAATTTGGAATTTCACTATACACCATAGGAAGTGTTACCTTTTATATGTGTCTTTCTTGTCTACAACGACCTGGTGGATCTTCAGATTCTTTCCAAGTAGTGTCCTGAGGCTCATGCCCATGCCTGCATATGGCACTGGTAAGATCAGTGAACCATGGGTTTATACCAGTGAGTGGCCAAGACATAGATAGCTTAAGGGACATCCCAAAAATTTCTGCCCTATTCCATTCCAAATGGCTGGAACTCGCATCACTTTTCTCTAGGCGTGGTTTCCATACATAAAATAAAGTTAATAATGCCAGATTATCTCAGTAGGCCTATATGGCTAACCTGCAGTTTATAAAATGTGTAAGCCTGTGGCAAATACTTTCCAATGATTTTCTGAGGATAAGACAACACGCCTTTAATGAGGACTGGCACTCATGTAATCCATCCAGAGCGTGCAGATCCACAGCATATCCCCCTGGCAGAGTGAAAGGTGGAGCGTGGGCCAGGTGACACCAGTTCAGAGGCCCACAGGCTGACACAGCCTTTATGTAACTCCTTTACCACAGTTTTGTCCTCCACACACCACACAGGTAAAGGATGGGCAGCACCATCGTTACCACCCATGCTCACACAGCCACAGCCAGAGACAGCACAATGGCAGCCAGCTTGCACAACCAACGCCCTTCCACCTGGCTGCATTGCTATAAGCAGCTTCTGCAGGGGACTATGCCCTACATTTCAGGCCATTACTAGCGCAGAAGCAAAGGTGCAAGATCATGCCTACAAACAGCTACACGCCTTCAGGAGGCTGACACACCCAGCCAAGTGGGTGCAGTAGCAGTGACACACACCTATGGAAAAGGCTGGATTTGGTAGTGAGCGACTTGCTGCAGATCTGACTATACATGTTGCTTGTCATTTCAACACAGCGCCCTCAAAACATCAGCCCATAGTTTAGCATTGTCCCTTTCAGCATGTACACATATGAAGCCCTCATTGCAAAAGCGTGCTTGCCACACCTCACAAATGATAGATGCTGTGACAGATATCACTGCAGATAAAAATCTTAGCTGTGTAAAAGTATGAGAAACCGTGTAAGAAAAGTATCATTAAGGCAGAGTGAGGTTTTTATCATCCTCGTGTCTGTTGAACACCCATTTTTAAAAGGAAGCTGAAATGCAGGTAAAGCTATGAATGTATGAGTACCTGCTTGGTATACAACACATCTCATATACTGGGTATACACATTACCTTCATGGTTAGTGACATCTCCCACACAGGAATCAATTATAAATTAATCTCTCAGAATGGCACTGGGAAACACTGGACTAATGGCTCCTCTTCTGAACCAATACTAAACAGCAGCAGTTTAAGTTGAATGAAGCCCAGCACTGCAGGCCAGCATGTCCAGTCTCTGCCAAGACTGCAGTAAATGGGGGTTAATTCTACAGTTTAGAAAAGAAACCTCTAAATATAATTATCCTGAGTCAAACCACAGTTATATTTACTTGAGAGTAAAGGCTGATATGGCTTGGGAGAAAGCTGCCCCCCACTTCCCTCTTCTTCTTGGCACCAAATTTTTGTTCAGAGAGATGAAGAAGAAATGTCAAAATGTGTAGAGAGTCCTGTGGAAACAAAACTTGCATTTACTTCACTGAGAATGTTCAATCTGGCCCTTGACCATTTAAACCAGGATATTAAAATACTTTAATTCTTGTATTTCAGATAGAGCCACAGCAAAAATGACTGATGTTCAAAACATGAAGTAGACACATATGAGAAATCCAGTTCAGTGCTGGTGACAACAGTGAGGTGGAACCTTGAGGGAACTTAGGTCAAAGGTAAGATTTGGCCAAAGTCTGCACTGAGAAATAACATCTCTGGATACTTTCTGATGCAACACTCCAATATATTTGGTTTGGAAAAAAATTATTTTGATGCAGTTAAATGTATGAAAGGACAGATGGCATCTAGCAGGTGATTTAGAAGACAAAGAGCAGGATCTGTTTCAGATCCCATGGAAGACTCTATGCAAAAACTGTGTAATCCCTGTGTGCAGAGTTACCCCACCTCAAATTATGGAGTTAACAGTATGTTACATAATAAACAAAAAAAAATAGTTAGTGCTGAAAGACACATTGTTGGTTTTAATGTAATTATTAAAATAATGGCTGTATGAAAATAGCTTCTTTTAAGTTTGTATAGTATAAAGCTGCCTTAAATCAGCCTCTGTATTGAAGCAGGTAGCAGTTCTACTATTGCATAGGAATACACTTGAGCCTGTACTTTTTGATTCAAAGATCAAATGAGCTGGTTTTGGCTCAGCTAGCAGTCTTTATAAGGCATATCAGCTTGAAAGTTTTAATGCAAGGAGCATATCAATTGGACAGGCTGTGCAAGAAAATCCCATGCACTGCAAATTAATGTGCTAATTTATTTAATAATTTTCCCTCCTAAGACATTGATGGAATCAAATGAAGAAATACGAGAATTCAATAGCCAAAGTAATCAAAATACTTTTCTAAAGTTACAGGTATTTTCAACATTTAAATTTGGTCATGCTCAACATATATAATACTTTATGCACCTTCTTTACTGATAAGTGAATAGGTTGTGGCATACCACATCATGTAACACTTAGATCTGTCAAATGTGTTGATTCAAGCAATTTTATGCTTTCCCACCAGGTAAGTTCCTGGTTGTAGTGATTATCTTTGTAGCAAGGCAGAGTTCTTTCACTGCTGTTTTTGTCTTTTTTTTGCCTGGAGGGATCACTGGCGGCAACATACAAAGCTCTGACTGCTTTCTTCCTACTGCACTTCACAAATATTACCAAACATACCTGCATTACATTTTCCCCTTACAGCAATTTCATTGCTAACCTGGAGCAAAACCAGAGTGGGAATACTTTCAACTAGTGCAGAAGCATCTGCTGATTCATCAATCATTATGACAGCATACGCTTCACTGAAATTAATAAATAAATGCATTTTTACAAGCATCACTAAAGGCACTGGTCATCAGGACCTTGCAACATTTCTATCACTATTTGTTTGTTTCATGAAGAAGCAGAAAATGGCTTGAAACAGTCCTGAAATGAGACATCACTAGGGTTTTTTTACAAAAAGATCTGGAAGAAATACAAATGGTTTGTATCTGGAACGGGAACTGGGAGGAGACCTTCCTAGAGCCACCTGTCCCACAACTTCCTGTTACCTTCTGCACCCTTCCCAAAGCATAGGACTGCCTGCTGCCAGCACAAGCACCCTGGAACACTGGGCAAATGGCTGGAGCACAACTGGGAATTCCGGTGTGTGTTCCTCTGGGATCAGCTGCCACAGATCTGCCTTTGCCTGGCAGAACTTTGTCCATCTGAGATGTCCACGTTTTAGGAATATGTAGATTACCAAGTAGAAGATGACAACACTGGCCAACTAACGATACTGAAAAATCATCATTTTCTGACTACCATGCTGCAGATTTCCTTGGAGAATATTTTGATATTATGCCTTTGGATGCCTTCCTCCTTCTCTCTTTAAGTAGAAGACATGGTCTCAGCATTAAGGCAGCATATCCTGCTGGGTGCACAAATGTAGAAAACTAGCTCGGATGTTTTTGGAAGCCCCAGACACAGACCTAATCTTAAAAGCACATCCACATATTTACAGGCTGAAAGTTAAACTAATGAAAATAGCTAGTCATAAGTTTCAGCATGTTTTTTAAAGGCAATCTCAAAGCACAGAGGAAGTTACTCTGGTTAGATAGTTCATCTTCTCACTGTTGTCCAAGCTCTGCAACTCAGCTGTGGCTCCTCTCAAGCCTTAATGGCTCTGTGAAATTAACTATGTACAATCATATTACTAATATAAAGGATTTAATTGCCATCAAAAAAGTTATCTAGTCAGAAATAGATGAAACAGCAAATTGGGTGATATAAACATTTTATAATAATTATTGGAGTCAGTTATGCAAAAAAAGACTTCCACAGAATAAACAGGCATTCTAATAAAGAAGGAAGCATATGTAGGCTACAATATAAATAATTATTAACACAAATATGTATTCATTTTGTGGCTTGTTCCTTTTTTTGTGGCTCCTCACTCCTTGTGAAGGTGTTGGTGTCACTCCCTTAAGTACACATCTTGGCCAACAGGGCGAACCTTTGTCATGTTGATTCATCCAGTAGCCCATTCTCTCTCAAGCATGTGGCCAATACAGATGGCCACATACCAATTTGAGGATTATGACTCAATCTCCTGGTTTCTTTTGATTTAAATGATAATGTTACAAAAAGTTCTGAAGCTGTGCTTTTAAAAAGACAATGCTAACCACATATCAAGATTCTAAATGTCCAACAATACACTCCAGTGGTTTCACCTATTGGAGGCACAGGAACCACAGCTAACACTACACTATCTGCCTGCAACTTGAGAAGCAGGTTGGTGTTCACCTTGCCCTTCCCAGTGACAGATCCATTTCAGAGCCCTCACCAGATCTTCTGCCATAATCAGCACCATCAAAATAAGGCATAATTCAAGTCAGTGTAATTCATGCAGAATTTTGATTGACTCTTCTCATGTGAGAGAAGTAGCAGCTGTCCATACATCCGCATGCGATAACCTTGCTTCGCTCCAGCTTTCAGCCAGCACTGGGATAAGCTGGATTCCCCTGTCCACCGAGGCCTCCAGGTGTTGACAAAGCTCCTCTTCCTCTTCCCAGTGTAAGTGCTCCCTACTGCCAACCGCCTGGTTTTGGTGCAGTGACTATGCTTCCAGTGGAGTAACTAGTGATGGCCATCGTGCCTCTCCTGTCTATAGGGCTGGGATCGCAACAGCCAGAGCAGTGTGGGAGCTCAGCCAGGGGTGACTCACCAGGAGGAGAAGTGCAAACTGTGCTCACCAAGACCAACTGACAAGTGACAGAGGTGCTGTTGCACTGGAGGAGGGAGAGGCAGACACCATCTAATTCACTGCCTGCTAGGAGGAAAGCTTGCAACTTGGGTGGAGCAGGTCCCCTCCTGCCCCTCACTCCCAAGGGTGTCATGCAGCCATCTGCACTATGCAAGATCGTGGGACAGACAAGCTGTCAAGGAGGAAATAAAAAGCAAAGGGTGTGAGGAGCAGCTGGTGCCCTCACACCAGACACAGGGGTTGCTGGGACTGAAACACAGGGTGTAGAATGGATGCTCCTCCTGCAGCACCCAGCAACACTCCGGGCAGCTGAATCTCTCTGCCCAGTGCAGCGGCCATAAAGGCCTTGGTCAGGAGATAAGGCGAGGTGTGCGAAGGGCAGCTGGGTGGCGCCTGGAGAAGGCTGGTCAGGCAAGTGCCACCAGGCGGTGGGGCAGGGAGGTAGCCAGGTCCCGTTGCGGTTGCTGGTGTTATCGGTGCTGGGAGGAGAAGGGATCTTAGCGGAGGCTCCTGGAAGCAGAAGAGCCTTGATACGCACAGACGGAGGTAACGCCAGCACCGCTCACGCCGGACCCTCGGCGTCTCCGTTAAGGGATAGCAGGAGGGGAAGAGAGAAGAAAAATCCAAACTGCTACGAAGAGAAGAGAAAGAGAGGAAATAGGAATTGGCCGAAATACTCAGTTCGCCCCCTCCCCCCCTTTCTGGTAAAAAATAAAATAAATCCTATATGAAAATAAAAAGGCAGACTGAGATAAGGAGCGCCTCCTCGCCATCCCGAGGGAGGAGGAGCGGGGTCCCCGCGCCGCCCGCACCTGCTCCGGCCGGGGNCCCGGCGCAGAGGCACGGACGCAAGCGCCGAGACAGGTCTGCCGGCTCCGCCGCTGCTGCTGCTGCTCACCATGGGTGCCGCCGCCGCCGAGCCCCCCAGCGCCATGGGCCTAGTGTCCAGCGTGGTGAACGACACCCTCGAGTTCTACCGCTGGACCTGGAGCATCCGAGGTAACGCGCCAGGGCAGCCGCGGCCCCGCCATCGCCGTGCCCGGCACCCCCCGCCCGTTGCCACTGATGCGCAGCGGCTCAAAATGGCTCCGTCTCCCGGGAGACGCGGAGCGCGCTCCGGCTCCCGGGGACGGGGCCGCGGCGGGGCCAGACCCCCCCGCTCCCGCCTGCCCTCCTCGTCCCTCCGGGTGCGCTCGGTGCAGTGTTTGTTTATCTGCCGTAATCCCGCGTAGCGACCCGGGATGTGCGGGGCATCGATCCGCGGCAAGGTGAGCGCGTCCCCCGGGCGCCCGCGCGTGGACGTGGCGAAATCCGCTTCCCGGGGCCGCGGTTCCTCCGGTTCTCTGCCGCCGCGGCGTGCCTTGGGGTGGTCATACGGGGATCTGATGTCGGAGGTAAGCGAGGCCCTCCTGTAAGTCGTGCCGGAGCTAAGACGGCCTTTGGCTTCTGCGGCAGGTGGGAGTCCCGTGTCGGCATCGCGTGGAGTTCAGCAAAAGAAAGGAGGAAATGGTTGTTACCGCCAGTGCAGCAGCTTTTCATTTTATATTAAATGTGTTTGGGTCAGTTCTGTTGTTTTCCGTTTTCAATATGCTCCACTCCTGCATTGGCACTCCACGACTGCAATGTGGCAGATGCTGAAGGAAGAGTAAATGTCTTGGAATATGGAGAAATGTGCAAAAGCAGCTTTCAGTGCTGGGATAGCAAATGAGGTCTATCTTGCTGCAGTGACCGGTAGCTCTGGAAGTGTTATTGGTCAGCGTGAATGGTTCTGTCTCGTGTGTCAAATGAAAGGAGTCGCAGCTTTCACAGTTGCTATTGTGAGTAGCCACGGGCAGCTGATAGAAGGATCATTTACTCCTCTGGATGTTTTCTTCATTTTTTCGTTGTCCGCACAGCGATGAGGTTTAGCTATTTTGAAACACATAGAGCAAAACTGGAGTGCATGCAACTGTGGATGTGTGATAAGTGGGAATGTGGGGCCTTCGTTACAGACGGGAAGCTCACTGCATCAGCAGTCTTTGCTTTTCCGCCCCCCTCCCTTCTGCCATCTGTCAGATAATAAATTAATCTTATGTTATAGATGGAAGGAGCTCACTTTTTCTCACAATTAGCCTTTCCGTAACTTCAGTGTTTTGCAATATTTTAAAAATTGAGCCTGCATGTATATTTTTTCTTCTGTTTTTAAAAACCTCCAGAATATGAGAGCAAATAAAAATGCTTGCAGCAGCACTGCATTGTAATCTACCAGTGTTTGCTCTCTTTTTCTGACTCTTGCAGCATACAATTGTTCATAGACTGGCAGGTAATGCATGAAAGAGAATCTATTCTAGTCAATAAATAGCATTTTCAGATGGATATAAAAATAGATGTGGGTGCAAAGTTGATAACCTTATAGATTATTTGATTTCTTTGAAAAAAATACTTCAAGTTCTGATATATTTCCTGAACTTCAAACATGTTATTCAAGTCTGTCAAGGGACCATGTCTATTGTAAGCAAAAATGATCAGAGGGGGGAAAAAAAGAAGAAAAAGCAAATAAATGTACAGAATGTAACAAAAAGTAACTGACAGCGATACTACACAGAGCAAACTTTTTTCCTTCTGCATCTTTGGAGATTGTTAAGCAGTAGTAGAATGACAGTGTTATTGCCCTAAAATACATGTAAGTTCTACTGATTTACTAATGGAAAACTTTTTAATTTGCTTCAGTAGTGTTGCTGTTGAAGCAGGATTCCATTGTGATGAAGTAATCAGTCCTATTTTATGGAGAGTTTCTTGTTCAGATTCTGGATTATAGCAGTTCCCTGCAAGGCTAGTTGTGGATAGAGCCTAAGTCACATGAAAAACACATTACAGTTCTTATTTATACCCAGTAGTATATGAAACAAGGTTCTCCTGTAGTTTTTCCAGGAGTTTTTACAGTCGGGTAGGGATAGGTGAAACATTTAGTATCTCACATTGTAGTTACAAGGTAGCTCAGGATAAGAAAGTGTTATTCATGAGGCAATGCTGCGTTGCTGTTCTGTGAAATAATTTTTAATGCCCTAAATTCTGCAAAAATACCTGCTCAGCTTGCTGCTTTTCTGCATGTTTCTTTGTTCAGACAAAAATAATTGTCTCCATTTGCCATTTCTGAGTGAACATACAGCATCCTTCCCGTATCTAAAGGGAGTGTGACAAGAGAGCAGGAGTGGGACCTTCTACAGGAGCATGTAGTGATAGGACAAGGTAGTGGCTTCAGACTGAAAGACGGTAGGTTTAGATTAGATAGTAGGAAAAAATTCTCTCCTGCAAGGCTGATGAGGCACAGGAACAGGTTGCCCAGAGAACTTGTGGATGCCCCATCCCTGGAATTGTTCAAGGCCAGGTTGGATGGGGCTCTCTGGGAGATGTCTCTGCCCATGGCAGGGTAGCTGGAAGCAGATGATCTTTAAGGTCCCTTCCAACCCAAACCATTCTATGATATGTTAAAATAGTGAATTCAGCACTGTTACAAATTCATGCAATTCACCTTTGTGTTAAGAGCTATGACAATGATGTTGCTCAACAGAAAACACAAATTATGGCATGCAAGACCATTGCCTAATGTTCAATATCATTAAATAAAAAACTATACCACGCAGCAAAGTTGCACAACAAATGATGCTATGCAATAGCATTACACAATAAATCATACTGAAACACTACTACACAGCAAAATTACACAACAAAATGTGAAGAAATTTTATTCCCACTACTACTCCTACACTTATTCTCTCCAGTTCCCACTTCCATTTTTATTGAACACCTGTGTGTCTTTAGCCTTGTTCTCTGTATTCAGCAGGATTGTCCTGCCAGCAGGTGTTTTCTACTGCTGCCTCAGACTCCTGTGATGAGACTTGTGTAGAACTGTGCCAGAACATCCCACTGAGTCTTGTGCTGCTTTATTTTTGCACATTAAAGATTTGATCATTTTCCTCCCCTGCTTTGTGCTATTTAAAAAGCAGCTGACCTTTTCTGAGACCAAAAAAACCCCAAAAGACCAAGTATATGGTGAGCCTAAATGGATTTTGAGTTGACGTTACAATTTCTTTTAGCATTAAGCATGCTGTCTGAAGCTGATTTGTTTGTGGTTTTGGTTTTTTAATTCTTGTGTTTGGGAATAACAGCAGTGTTCTGTGACTTTTCCCCCATATTTATTATCAAATACATTTTCAGTGTTAGCTTAATGCTTTTGTTTGTTCAGTTGTTGAAAAACATTTTTTCTCTCCTCCCTTGACAACTTTTCAGACACCTTTCATGAAAACCCAAAATCTATTGTAACCATATATTCACCTAGAAGGCTGAAAGACCATAGTTTAGGAAGCCATAGACTTCAAGAAGAGATAGAAAGGTCAAAAACATGTTCTTAGCGGTCATCAAGAGAAAAAAAAAGGTGGTCGAAGGAACAGTTACTATCAGGAAATACGATCTAGGAATTCCATGCCCTTACTTCTGTAAGGGCATGGGACCAGTTCCATGTAATTGCTAGGGCAGGGCTTCCTTCTTTCTCTCAGCTCGAGTAGCTGGTTGGGGTTAGATTTGCCAGGAAGGATTAAGGGTATGATTAGATGACTGGGCAAGTGACTTAAAGGGAGGTTCCAGGCTGAGTCCAGGGGAACTATTAAGATGAATAACTCAGGACACAATCCAGGAAAGAAGAGTGTGGAAATCTCAAAACGTGGGTGAAGAGACCATTGTCAGTTGGAGAGGGGGAACAGGAGACTGTGGCTTGAAAAGAAGATTTTTAAAACACTATACAAAAAGATTTATTTAGAGGAGCTAGTTAATTTGAATGTACTGAGGTAAGGAACAGAAGGCTTCACTGACTTTGGGTGAGAATGATTGTTCTTGGAGCTCAAGAGTTTAAAGGAGGCAGGGCCATCCCAGGCCACGTGGGACTGCTTTGGAACAGCAACTATTTACAGCTGTTGCAGTTAATAAGATTACAGATTTTTTTTCCATCAGTAGGAAAGGAGAGAGATGCAAACTTTCACTTTAGTGGTAATGTTCTACGTAGCATCTTGTTCAGGAGCAACATCAACTGTAGCTTTTATCAGTTGGGTCAGAATTGTAAGGCAGTGAGGATGGAGAAGATGGCAAGCTTACAGCTGCTTGTCTAAAAAGTGAGCCAGTGGAGCAGCTTTCTTGAGATCACTGATTGCCATAAATGCTTTTGCCAGGAGATCTTGGGACTAATTTAAAATTGCCCAGGAAGTTCAGGTCCATTTCTTTTTCAGTCCAGGTAACAGAACCAGAACAAAATACATTTCTTCTTCACTTGTGCCTTTCCCCATGGAGAACCCAAGTATGACCAAAGGATCCTGAGTGTTTATGCTTGAGAAAAGTTCAATGGGGGGGTTAGCAGAACATTCTTGACTGCAAGAAGTCCCTTGTAGCTGAGGATTTGTGCCAAAGCTGGAGGCAAGTAGAATCCCAGTGAAAGTGCTTCAGAGGGTGATGATGGGGAAAGAGAATGAAGGGTGAGATTAATGTTCATGAAGTCTGTTTCACAGAAACAAAACAGAACATGTTCCTAAACTGTCAGAGGGCTGGCTGATTATCAGATTTGGTGATTTGGCGCAATACATGTCTTGCAGATACAATTTTCTTCTCAAGGGAACAGTTTTTTCAGTCTGTGGCCATGACTGGGTAAAACACAAGGATTAGACAGGGAGAAGCACACTGGAAATGGAGAAGCTGTCTAACTGGGCTGGCTGTCTTGTGGCAGAAACACAAAGAAAAAACCTATGGCAGCAGCACTTGGAGAAACAGATTACGAAAGAATGTTAACACCTAGATCATATGAGACTGCTGTCAACTAAGCTGAGCAATAGGAGCATCCCAGTTTACTTGATTCATTTGACATTTAATTGCCAGTTGGTGAAGGGAGGGAATTTATTAGTGAAGAAAAAAAATAATGATTGGTACTGAAGACAAATTGCTGAGTGTTTGAGGGAAATTCTACCCCCATTTCATCATCAGGAGATTTTACCAGATTGTAGAACTCCAAAGACATAATCAGAACTGAACAGATACCAAGCAGTTTTGGAAGTGGAAACATGTTTCAGAAAAGTACATTAGTGAAGGGAAAATGTCTACTTAGAGATCTTGGGTCATTGAGCTTCAAGACCTTGATCATGAGAGAGTAGCGTCAAGCAAAATGAACTCTATGGATGAGTAGCTGAGTTATGAGTGGGAGACTTCTCTTTCCTAAAATGAAGGAGGAGAAGTTATAGGGATGATCTGCAAATCTCAGCTCCAGCAAAGAAATTAAGCAGAAAAAAACCTTCAAAGAGCACCAGCAAGAATGTGATACAAACTTCTGTTTGAACACTCATCAGCATGTTCCAGAAGGAAAAGGAAATGTGTAGACAAAATGACAAGAACATAACTGAATGTTCGAAAATTCATTCTAAAGCTGTGTAGGTAGCATGTCTTGAAATCTTTGAGGGAAATAAGTTGTTATGAATACTCTTAAAGGAGAATCCATGGGAAAAGGTCAGGAAACGGCTGTATACAGAATTTAACCAAGCTGATTGTATGACCTTAGTACGTACTGCAGAAGGCCAAATGACTAGATGTTTAAAATTCAGCACATGGTAAATTGCCGTTGCAGACTTCTCAGCAAATCATGTTTCTCAGCTGAGGCATCATGAGGTGTAAATCAGTGTGTGGTCCTGGAGCCACATACTGCAACCAGAGCTGAGGAATTCTTGAGCAGTTGAAATATCCTTGGCATGAAGCAGATGCAGTCATCCTGGAGACTCCGCTGGTTACGTAGCTTGATCAAGCATAGTGGCTGAAGTCTTGATCGTAGGCAGCTGTCTCTAGCTGGAGTACCTTGAATAGAAGTGTTCATAGTGGTCACCCTCCATTTATGCTGTGCTCAGGGTGTGAAGAGGCATGTGGCAGGGCTGTGGCTGTAGATACCAACCAGAAGGGGTTTTATTCAAGGCAGCTGTGCTATGCTGTCCTGTGCAACCACGGAAGTGTCAAAGGCTGCACAAGGACAGTTAGTAGCGGAAGCTTAGGGAACATAGGATGTAGTTCCTTTTAAGGTCTTGTAGATAGGGAGTCATGAGGAGTGTGTGAGGTAAGACCGCTTTTTCCTCTGCCAGTCCAGACAGGTTTTTGGAGTTACTTGATTCAGATGGATTAGGAGAGCACTTAGATAAAAGGTGAATGAATGAAAAGACTCCAAACAGATGTGGAGAGGACTTTGAGAGGAAGAATTTGCTAGGATGGGAGGAAAAGAGGCTGTTGTGTGTAATGGAGAGTTTTTTGAGGTAATGCAAGTAGGGTTGAATGAATGCCTGAATGGCCTGAAAAACTGGAGCTAAATGAGAGTTCATTTATCTAAAAAGAATTGACCATTAAAAGAATGACAGCTTTGGCTTTTAAGGAGTCTTGATATGAGTGGAGTGTTCCCAGAGCACGGAAGTTGTGACAGTGTGATTTTAAGGACAGATCTGATCCATGAGGTAGGACTTCTCTGACTAGTAAATATATGACAGGGCTTTGTTTTCTCCAGCTGTATTTGGAAACCAAATTGGAGCTACCACTGCACTTCATAAGGAACTCTTTGAGTGGGACTGTCTGACTGACACCTTATTTAGGAGGATGTAGATGCCGAATACAGTTACTGGATCTTGTGTGGTGACAAGTGGGTACAACTATGCTCAGTGTTGTCAAACTCAAGTGCTTCTGAGTTTATGAACTTCAAAGTCTTGTGGAATTTTAAGGATGTAAATGAAGGCAGCTCTGAAATTCAGGCTTGGCAGTACTTAGGTGTTAGCCCTGTTGGGATTTTGAGTTTGCACCGTAGCTTGTAGGCAAAGCAATAAGTAGCTGCAAGGCAAGCCTAGAGATGAATAGAATGCAACGTGGTTTCTATTAACTTCCTTTGTGTGTGCTTGGATCTCAAGATAAGCATGAGCTAGATTACCTTTCTCTCATGGAAGGTGAGGGACAATAAGCTACCTCCAGTTGGCTTGCATTTGATGCAAGATAGTGACATGCCTGTGGGCACCAATTGCTCTTAGTTTTGTTTTGCTTATGTGCCTGCAACTCAGCTTCTTTCTTTAGGTACGTGAATAATTTCAGTGGTTTGATCCTTAACTCCTGCCCAGGAGTGTTCACTTTCTTTGTGGCATTGTGTCTGCTTGTACCATGGGATTCTTCCCTTATATTGTGTTTGCATGGCAAGGCTTTGGTGCTAGGGGAGCAGTGCTAGAACAGCACTCCAACAGAGCCAATGCCAGCCCATTCTAAGATGAGCCCACTGTTGGCCAAGGCTGAGCCAATCAGTGATGGCAGTAAAATCTCTGACAGCAATCACACCATCAAAAGCAGCATCACCAGCAGATTGAGGCAGGTGAGTCTGTCTCAACTCCACTCTTGTGAGACCCCACCTTGAGTACAGCTTCCACCTCTGGGGTCCCCAGCAGAGAAAGGACATTGACCTGTTGGAGCAAATCTAGAGCAGGGCCACCAAGTTGATCAGAGGGATGGAGCACCTCTCCTATGAGGAAAGGCTAGGAGAATTGGGGTTGTTCAGCCTGGAAAAGAGAAAGCTTTGGGGTGGCCTAATTGTTTCTTTCCAGTGTCTGAAAGGAGCCTACAAGAAAAATGGAAAGAAACTTTTTACAAGGGCATATAGTGACCAGATAGTAGGGAATGACTTCAAATTGAAAGAGAGGAGGTTTAGGTTAGATGTTAGGAAAAAATTCTTTACTCTGAGGATGGTGAGATGCTGGAACAGGTTGCCCAGAGAAGCTGTGGATGCCCCATCCCTGGGAACGTTTTAAGCCAGATTGGATGGCTAAACAACCCAGTGTAGTAAAAGATGTCTGTGTTCATGACAGAGTTGTTTGAAGTGGATGATCTTTAATGTCTCTTCCAACCCAGGCCATTCTATGATTCTACAATATGTTTAAGAAGAGAAAAAAAAAAAGGCATGAAAGTAATTGCAGCCAGAGAAGAAAGAGTGGGAATATGTGAGACAAACCACTCTGCAGGCACAGAGGTCAGGGAAGGAAGGCGAGGAGGTGCTCCAGGCGCTGGAGCAGAGATTCCCCCGGAGCCCATGGGAAAGACCATGGTGAGGCACCTGTGCCCCTGATGCCTGTGGAGGTCCATAGGGCAGCAGAGATCCATCTGCAGCCTGTGGAGGAGCCTCACACAGGCGAGCGGGTGGATGCCGTAAGAAGGCTGTGACCCTATGGGAAGCCTCTGCTGGAGCAGGCTCTGGGCAGGAAGGATCCTACACTGCATCAGTTTGTGAAGAATTGCAGTCTGTGAGAAGGACTCAGGCTGGAGAATTTCATGGAGGACTGTCTCCTGTGGGAGCAATCCCACGCTGGAGCAGGGGAAAGATTCCTCCTAAGAAAGAAGCAGCATCAGAAACAACATGCAATGAACTGACTGTAATCCCCATTCCCCATCTCCCGTTGCCACTGGCAGGGAGAAGGTGGAGAATCAGGAGTGAAGTTAAGCCTGGGAAGAAGGGAGCATTTGAGAGAAAGATGCTTTTCAGGTTTGTTCTACTTCTCATTATACAACTCAGATTTTGATTGGTAATAAATTCATGTAATTTCCCCAAGTCGCATCTATTTTGTCCATGACAGTAATTCATTTGTGACCTCTCTCTGTCCTCAACTGATGAGCCTTTGCTTCTATTTTCTCTACCCTGTCCAGCTGAGAGGGGAGTGATAGATCAGCTTTGGTGGGTACCTGGCTTCCAGCCAGGGTCTAACCACCAGATCTCTAGTTTCACTCTCTGTTTCAGCATAATCATGAACTCTTGACTGCTTGGTTTGTTTCCATCATATTTTCCTATTCCTCCTATCTCTGCTGTATGTAAAAAGTGTCTTCTTCCAGTTCTTGCATAAGTTATGCTTAGTTTACATGCTTGACTATGGTGTTCTTCTGTTTTCTTTTTTTATCTGCTTATAGACATTATCTCCTTGATTCCTTCTCTCAATTATGACCAATAAGGAAAATTTTTTTATTGCTTTCTAAATGTTCCTAGAATATTGCTCGAAAAAGTGAATTTATGACCCATGTCTTTCAGTTTTTCTGTTGAACCAGCAAATTTTCTCTCGAACATGATTTTATGTCCTTCTATTTTTAGAACATCATTGTAACACCTTGTTTTTAAATGGTTTGAAGTAACATAAAGAAAAAAAGGAAGTAGTTAGTAGTTAAATTGACTAGCTGGGAGACATCATAATCATATTTTCTACAGTTTAATATTTAGTGGTTTACCAGGAACATATGTGCCCAATAGAAATACTCGCATACAGAGTACCCCAAAATGCTTTGATAATTAGGTCAGGTTTTTTCTACTCTAATCTCCGCTTCAGCGATCCCTGAATTTTTTACCAAGAGCGAGAAACTTTATTGCAGAAACCATTAGAGAAGCTTGGGGGCCATGTGTTACCGCGGAAGGTAACACAACTGTAGAAGTGAAAAGGCTTACTTGTAGCACTTGTTTGGACAAGGACATTATGTAGCTTCCAAACTGATCATTTTGCTACTGTGTACTTAGTGAATGAAAGATTCAGACACTGATTGCTCTTTTCGTTATTTTTGGGTTAAGAGCATTTAGTCATTCAGTTCATATTTTGAAAATCAACATTTCAAAATTCGTCTTCTTCTTGGTGTTTGGTTCCTCACCTCTGAGTTGTCATTTTTGTGGATGTTAAAGGGATGTTGAGGAATTAAGTTCTAAATGTTTTACAGTTTTGTTTTTCCTTGGAGGTTTGACTGATGTATTTGTGTTAAGCTAACAGAAGACCTAATGTATCTCACAACTGTAAATTTACTTCTGCCTCTGAACTTTGAAGAGCTAATGCATTTCAATAACTCCTTTTGTAGTTTTTAATCAAAACAAAATTCCCATCTCATTCATCCTTCTGTAAAACCAAAGTGATGAGGAGCATCCTTGTGATAATGGAAATAGGAAAAGCAGGTAGTTTATCAGAGAGCTTTCTGTGCAGCTTCTTGCGGATTTTCTCCAGTAGCTTTCTGGTGTTTTTCTTAGATTTAGGTTAGATTAGATGTTAGGTAGATTTCACTTGCCATTACTGGTTTGCATACATGCTCAAGCACTGCATTTAAAACTCTCTAAATCTTCATCTGCAACCCCAAATAACTGTGTTACAAGAGCAACAGTGTAAGTTGTTTACATTTGCCGTGTAGTTAAGCATCACTATCCTTCCACTGTGTTAGCTCCTTGGCAAGACATGTATCAGTGCTGAATTTACTGCCCGTGTATGCTGAGTATGTAGCACTTGATTCTACAATGGACATTGCAGAGTGGTTAATAATGAACTGGTGTTAATAACCCTTCACATTTCTCAGGGAATTTACGTTTAAACTGAGGGAATCCAGTCTGTCTGTGGAGAAGAACGTCATACTCTGTCATCATCCCCTTCAGCATTAAAAAAAATTCTGGGTGGGCCAATCGACTAATCTGTTATTGCAACAATGAATGTGCATAAATCCTGTGTTTGTATTACTGCTCACTGATACCTCTACAACTATTTTCATAGTACCAAACCACAGCACTTTTGTGTGAAGTGATGACATGTCCAGTCTGAGCTCTGAGAAATAGTTTTTGGCAAAAACCACAAAAGTTTGAATAAAAGTTTCAGTAGAAGGAAAAGTTCATGAAGTGTGTTTTGTGCAGTACTTTTATTGATTTAGAATTACAGAGACATAGACTGGATGATAAACTCTGCAACTAGTTTATAAAATTACATTGTGTGGTAGGGTTGGGGGTTTTGTTTACTTGCATCTGTTTACTCCATAACTTACAATATTTAAGAAAAAGCATGCAGGTATCACTGCACTGGGAATGCATCTTGCATTTGTGACGTTTGGAAAAGAAGATTTGGCAACCAGAAGAATGCCTCATGCCTCGAGGGCTTGTGTCTTGTAATTCTTGTGTAAGCTTCAGTGAGGATTATATTTTTATTATTCCTTGAAGCAGAACATTTGTACTGTCCCCACAAGTAACCATAATCAATGGAGGAGATAAATCAAATATAATTTGAGCAAGGTAATCTCTCCTGAACTTCATAGTAATTCCATTATTATCCTTGTCTTGAAGCACGTGTATCAAGTAATTGCTATATACAGGCACAAAGACAATATGGGATTAATGACTGAGTGATAGGAGTCCTGAGAAGACTAGAATGCTAGTCAGAATAATGGGAAGGCTAGCTAAAATACATCTGGCTTTTAACAGCAAATTGGGATTAGGCCTTCCTGTTACTTTAATGGGAGTCTATGAAACACATGCATATTACACAGGTGTTTGTTAGCTGCAGGAGATGTTGCTCTTAGCTGTGTGGCATTTTGATTTTATGTTGCTGGATACAGATTTAAAGAAGACTAAGCAGTCCATTACAAAGCCCTGAAATTCAAAACAAAGCCACAACAGATTATGGGTGGTACCTGTTAGTCTTGCCTTGTAGTCCTTTTAGTTTTGGGGCAGGCATCTCTCATTTCTGACCACAATCGGATTTTGTACAGGTTTGTCTGCAAACTTAGAATATGTGGATTTCATTGTTTTGATTTTTGGGGTATGTGCTCTCATTATTCATTGTGCTTGAGGCTGAACACTTTTATTCTTGCACCTTAGTTTTATGTTTTATGACTTGTTAAAATAATAATGTTTTGTCATAAAATTTTGGTGTCTCTTGTTCTTGACTCAAGCGAATTAGTTTGTTCCTGTCTAGTTAAAGCTTAAGGATAAACAAAATACTTCACTCAGATGTTTAGATTTATTATCAAAGATCAAAATAAACTTGCTTTCTCTCTACTGTTCTAGTAATTAATAAATAAAAAAATTACTTAAACCAGGTCATCTTTTATGCTTTTTTATGCCAGGTTTTGGGAACCTTTGTCCATATGGCATCCGATGCATATCATCCTTAGCTTTACCAGTAACATACATGGGAAGGAATTCTTTACTGTGAGGGTGGTGAGGCACTGGAACAGGTTGCCCAGGGAAGCTGTGGGTTCCCCATCCCTGGAAGTGTTCAAGCCCAGGCTGGATGGGGCTCTGAGCAACCTCTAGTGGGAGGTGTCCCTGCTCATGACAGGGTGGTTGGAAGTAGATGATCTTTCAGGTCCTTTCCAACCCAAGCCATTCTATGATTGTCTGATACTCACATCTTTGTGTTCTTGCCAGTCATAACCACCGCTGATACTGTGACATTATGATAATACAGAATTCTTTGTGAGATAAAGCATCAGGGGCTTGACTGGTGGTTCCTGAGAAACCAGTGCAAGGCCGATTTAAATGTTTGTAGACTATCCAGAGATGAGCCATGAAGATGATTCTATGATTGGAAAATATGCCTTCAGGTGAATGAGAGGAAGTGTTTCTTTAAAGAAAATTTAAAAATAAAACAAAAAAAAACCCCAAAAACAACTAGTGAGTGACCTGACAACTGTTCAAAACTACCCAAATGAGGAAGGAAAAAATTTTAAGTGATGGATCTAGCAAAGAAAATTATAATGAACTAGTTAAAGTTTGATCCTAATTTCTTTGGATGTAGAGAGCGACTTTATGCAGTGGCTCTAGTTAACATTTTACAAAAAGCTGTTGTATGTTCTACTGGGCTTGCTGCCTCTGAAAAGACATATGCTGTGCTTAAATGGGAAATTCTTCTGAGAAAGATCCCTTAGCTTATACATATGTTAATGGAAGCTTCATGGCCTTTGCTTTGCAGATGATAATAGATTCTTTCTGAGTTAGGTACAGGTATCTTTGACCCTGTCAGACTCCTTAGAAATACCCATAGTGCCATAAGACTGCAGACATTGCCAAGTGTGATAGATAAGAAAGAATCATAAAGTGGCCATTATTTTTGTCCCAATCATTTTGCTTTCTTGCAGCAATCTGCACAATCCCTCTTTTGCCTGAAACATGGATGAGGTTATAGGGATATCATTTTAGTTCATACAGTAGCTTCAATCTATTATTACAGGATTTCTCATTTTAAAAACTTTATAAACTGAGATTATTAGCAACAGGACAAGAGGAAATGACCTCAGGCTGGGCATGAGGAAAAATTTCTTCGTTGAAACGGTGGTTAGACATTGGAATGGGCTGCCCCAGGAAGTGGTGGAGTCACCATCCCTGGAGGTGTTCAAGAAATGACTGGACATGGCACTTAGGTGCTTTGGTTTAATTGACATGGTGGTGTTCAGTTAATGATCTTGAAGGACTCTTCCAACCTCAATGATTCTGTAATTCGATGAACTGAGGATTAGAGTGCAATTTGTGCAATGAATAATCAATATCAAAGCAGATGAGTTAATTCAATTCAATGATGACCTAAAAGAAAAATTCATTTGGGGCCATATGAACAGCTCTATTAAAATAATAGTAAGTCAGTAGAAATTTTTTAATTCTATAGATGTTTAATCCAAAAATATATGGCTCCTCAATTTTCACTCTGCAGTGGTGCTTCTCTGTCAGTCTTCAGTCTCAAGCTGGGCAGCCCATGTATTCATGTACTATTTTAAAGGCTAAGTTTATACCTTCAGCTGTTGTTGTTCTGAGGTGTTAGTCAAAGACTTTTTTCTTGGAATCTCTACAAGCTGCTAACAGTAAATATAGTTTTAAATTATTCTTAAATGTCTCTTCCAAGCTAGTGATTCTGTGATTCTGATGCATTTAAAAGCATAGGGTCTAATCACGTAGATGCTTATTCAAGTTTACTTTCAATGGATCCAGTCTGCAGTGGTTGTGTAGCTAGAGTGATTCTTATATTCAATTGTAAATATTTGCATGACTGAACAAGTATTTCTAATAAAAATGTTGAAGAGAAGTATATTACATATTTATCTGTAGCCAGAAAGAAAAGGGTGGCGGGGGGGGGGGGGGGGG
>VZTZ01033155.1:98287-205751 GCA_013400955.1 Drymodes brunneopygia
GGGGGAGGCAATAAAGTGCTGTGAAGGGATCTACTGTGATAGCTTTGTAAACATTTTGAGGTGTGTGAAGTTACGTTTCTCACCTGGGTTTTTTATATTATATGTGCTTTCATTTTGTAATGAATTTAATTATAGTGGTAGTGGAACCAACAAGATGTGAGAAATTCTTAGATAATTAACACACTGTGGTTCATGGAACAGTATTCCAATTAGGTAATACTGGTTTGCCTTCCTTATATTGTAGAGTTAAAACTTGAGGTTGGCTTTGAGAGTTCTTTTGTAAAAATAAACATGATCTGCAGAGAGCTCTCACAGAACCACTTTTAAATGCTCACCATCATTTCTGCAGTGTCTTTAGGAATGTAATCGGACAGATGGATGTGCTGGATTGGCACTGTAAGTGTCTTTGCACTGAGAATAGTATCAATAGCTATTAATAACTTTGAAAGTCTCTCCAGATAAATTAGTGAGTAGTGACCTTATAGCTAAGGCATATATATGTTGTTGAACTTAAAATAAAGATTTTCTAAGTATTTCTTTTGAACCTAACATGAACACAGGGAATTGCAAAAAACATGTATTTTAGTAATGTAATACTTTCTCTAAAACTAATTTTAAAAGCAGAGATAGTCACCATTGTTTCAGGATTTCTCTAGGTGAATGTCAAAGTGACTGTGCCATGTATTTGTTTGCTTATTTTGAAAGTTCGTACTTCTTGGAGAAAGAAAAAAATTGATCAAAGGCTAAGTAAAATGCAGGAAATTGAACCATCTAAAATCTCTATCAGAAAGGAAATGCTGAACCATGTTTAACAGAAATGCTTGCATATTAAAACAATTACAGTATGTTTCTCAAAAGTTTCTTGTGATTGATGCTAGAATACCATCACTGCAACCTTACTTATTGAAATTCATCTTCCCTTGCCATCCATATTTCAGTATAGGTTAATTATGTCCTCTTTAAACATTGCCAGGCAGGATATTCAGTGCTTTTCACTGCTCCTGCTCTTCTTGTTTTGAAGGACGAAATCAGTGGGGTTTATGTGTGTATTTGTTGTTAATTTCCCCACAAAAACAATTACATCCTGCAAAGGTAGGTATTTCAGGGCAATTTCAATTATTCTTATATATATAAATAATAGTATATATACTTACATATAATATATGTATACACATATAAATATATATGTGTGAATTCTTCTGGTTTTTGTCTCAGCAAGGTGAAACTTTAGAACATATATACACAAAATGACAGGAAGGCCTTGTGTATATACATATTTCCTACTATTTCCTTACATAATGGTAATTTTCTATCAAGAACATGTTAGCAGATGCCTTAGTCTAGGTTGGATTCATTTTTGCTAAAAAGTGCAACCCTAAGTTTTTGTTGCAAAACTTTTCCTACCTTACCATAAAGCACTGTACTACAGGCTGTGCCTTCACAGCAGACATTTTATTTGTGATCGAATTAGAATCTGGGTCTTGGGATTTGAAAGACAAACGCATTAATCCCCTGAAAGATTCAGTCAATCTCTGTCAATTCTAATCAGGTAAAGGCATTGGCCTTTTTGCTTCACAGCCGTTGGAGGGATTTTTTTTTTAATTCAGGGAGCTAGCCTTTTTATTTCAAGCTTATTTCATCTTTGAGGTAAAAATGTCCCTATTCCATGTGAAATACTGCAGGATTTAATGCACTCATGTGTCCCCTTAAGCTATCACAGTTCTCTGTAATTTGCAGAAATCTTTTGTGGTCATCAGCACCAGCTAGTAAGTAGGACACAAAATTATGCTGGTTTTGCTAAAACAGTTTGGGGGATGGGAGGGGGAAAGGTGTTGGAGTAGCATGGGACGTTTGTCACTTGAGCAGATGACTTAAGATAGTGAATTTGTCTTGGTTTGAAAGAGAACTTCTGAAAAGAAGTTTGAGGCAAGGGTCTGCATTCTACCGTGTAGAACATGGACCAATAGGCTTGCCAGGTAAACTGAAATGGAATTGGTTTTGTAATACCTTCTGTGCAATAAGAATGGTACATGGAGTAGACTTATAATGCAACAAGTTACTTTGCATTATCCAGGAGAGATCCTGTGATGAAAAAGTTCCGGATTAATAGCATCATGTTTTCTTATGCCTAAGTACTAGTTAAAAATAATCATATGCAGAGACTCCTAGATGCCCTTAAAATAAGCATAAGGTGGTCTTCGTAGTTAGCACAGTAGAATAAACTCTTTCACTGTTTTGGCCAGGATGTACTCCAGAACTGAATTGCCTATTGTGTTCCCTCTCATAGGACCATTTTGTGTTTCAAGTGCAACTTCTTGTCCTAGGAGAGGTCAGGCCCCCAGAATGACAGTGTTAGATGCCCTGGGCAGTGTGTTACAAGATTTGTATCAGTGATATATGTTTTTCCTGTGAATACTTCAAGACCTCTCTGAGATGTGGTGGCTCACTGTTCAAAAACCGTTTGCAGAGGGAAAGTAACAGGCTGAAACCATGGTAGGGAAGAGTAATGGCAGCTTCTCAGGTGCTCTTACATTGTTGCCAGAGTTAATGAAATATATCTCTTGGTTTTCTCCAATGAGTTCTTCAATTTATAGTATATGTGGAAAGGAGGTGGAAGAATTGTTTACAGTGCTGATGAGGTGTGAGGCAAAACCTGCTTGCAGCTGGGTTTTAGTCTAAGTTGACCCTTAGTCTTTTCTTTCACCCTCTAGTGAATCCTCATTCTTCCATCTAGAAGTCTAGAAATCTTTGTCTCTTGCCACAAAAAGAAATCTGTAATAGGCCATGGTTTTCTATTTTCAGCAATGGGTGGTAACGTTCACCTCCTGGGTAAAATTCAAATCTTCCTCTTTCACATTTCTTTGTATTGCCACTTTGGCATGTAAGATACCATGAAATACTGTGTTAGAAAACAGAAGCCAGATTCTCTAATGCCATTTCCTCTTTGCCCTCTTTATGTTGCTTATTGCAAGAAACCTGGGAAAGCAAGTATGTCTCTTGCCTCACCTGCCCTTAACTCTATGTACACTACAGTGAAGGGAGATCTTGACTTGCTTAAAGCATGTCACTCATTCCCAGAGCTGTCTCTTAACTGACGCCTTTCTTCTTGTTTCATGATGAGTCCTTGCCTATAACTTGAGGAATAGTAATGAGGTTGTCTTTTTTTTTATGGTGTTATCTTTTATTTTTGAATTCAGATTGGTAGAGCAATTGCTAAAGGCAAGAAGGAACTAAAGTGTAAAAGATATAAGAGTGTAATAATTGCAATGCAGTAGTGATTTCAACTTCGGTATTCTGTGTGGTTTCAGGAACCTGCTGAAAAGTTAAGTGGTAATTGTCTTCTCTCACTCTGTTCAGTCCTCTTTTACTGCCAGTGCTTCTACAGCTGATCTATCTGATTTTTTGCCTCTCCTCCCTATAGTCCTTGCCCTGTCTTGCCCTTGGGTTCTTTTGGTGGCTGTGGCCACACGGCTGAATCCCATCATTCTGGCAGCATCTGTGTCCTCATGCATTAGGGTGAATTCTCTCTTCTGGTATTAACAGCCATAATGGAAGCAGCCATTATTCTCTTTCTTCTTTTCCATGTCTTTTTAGGCCTCCTAGCGTCTTGGAATGTGCAGCTCAATTATTGTTAAATCATCTGGAAGTAAGAAGAATCTGTGTTCTGCATGCTGCCTTTCCCTAGATCACAGTACTTGCTGTTTATTAGAAATAGAGGGCCTCATGAAATTTGTTCCTAAAATTAGGTTCTAATTTATGGCCTTAAGGACAACAAAGAAAACAAGAAAGAAGTGTAGGAGAAGTAATGACAGCACTGTTCTGTACTTCCTCATTGCATTGCAGTTCCTCATTTTCTTGATAAAAAGGGTTTTCTAACTTGCTGGTTGTATGCCTGGGATCAGGAATTAATTTATAGTATAGGGATTTTTCATGGTCTTTGACTTACAGTTCTCTAAAAGAAACTTGTCCTCTAGGTAAATCTCTGAGCAGCTGCATTTATGAGTTTGCCAACACTTGACTGAAGGCAGGTGTTTTAGATGTTTGTGCTTCCCAAGGAGCCCTGTGATATGATTTCCATATGAATTGTAACTGGCCCAAGCATCTTGAAAATCTGAAGTTCTGATAGTTATACCTTTTATCTCTTGCTACAACTTGATATTAGCCTTCAGGCCAGGGGCAACGTGTAACACATGGGACAGCACAGGCACTAAGTGAGGAGGTGTCACTGCAGTCTCATTTCCCTCCTCTAGCAGAGGATATCTTCTAATCCCAGATGTCACTGGTTCATCAGGCTAAGACTGCTTTTTTCATACTGATCCAGAACTTATTATAGCATATCCTCAGCTCTGAAATATATGTAATGTAACTGGATCCTGTGAGTGACTGAAGGAGTCTGAAAATGAAACCTTGGTTTCCCATATGGTAGTACAGATTGACTAGAACCCTCCCCTTTGAACTCTTTTATTTGGTTGTTTTCTAGTAACATTGCTACATTAGTATTCTGTCTGAAACATGAGACTGACCTACATCAAATAGCAAAGGTTATCATCATACAACCTGTGTTAAGATTGATAGGAGACTTTCTAGTGCCTAATTTTAAACTTAAAAAAGCTACTGGTTTTATCAGTATTTAGCCAAATTTGTGTATCTTTCATTTGCAGTGGTGTTGAATATTTGGTTATACTGCTGCTGCAGGCACTATTCATCATAAGCAAAATTCGTTTGGGCAGATTAGTGGGTTGATTTGTGTTTGGGCTCATGTGATTCTGTTTGCTTTATTGTTTTGGACTGTAGAACAGGACAACAGATGAATGACATAATGAATCTCTGTGTGAGGTAATGTGATATAGTGGAGTTTTTTAAAAAACTATTTTCTTTAGCCTTCCCAGAAAGAATGAGTGCATTGTATTTCTACTATCTGATGTAGCTATTCCAGGAGAAAATAATACTTAACAAATTCAATGCTTAAAGTGATGATGGAATATATTTTATTCAGACCTTGTTGACTCCTTCTGTTTGCTTCACTCCCCCAGACAAACGTGTTGATGACTGGCCCTTGATGCAGTCTCCATTTCCAACACTGACTATAAGCACTATTTATCTCCTCACTGTCTGGCTGGGCCCCAAATGGATGAAGACGAGAGAGCCCTTCCAGTTACGCTTCCTGTTGGTTGTTTACAACTTTGGAATGGTTCTGCTCAACTTCTTCATTTTCAAAGAGGTGTGTATGCCCTCTGCAAGAGGGAATTCTTACTGAGGTTTGAGGATGTCAAAATGAAAATGATGTTACATATTCTTGTTATCTATTGAGAGTGAATGTTTTGTGCAGACTTTTAAAGATGAGTTTGTCTTTGAGGTGAGTATTTCTGTAAATAGGTAGTTTCTGTTTGAGAATAATTGCATTAAATGAGTCTAAAGAGAGAATCTTTGTTTGAGGTATTCCAAATTCTTCTTAGATTTATGTTAGTCTAAATACTGAAGAGAATAAAATCTGTAGATTTAACACATGTAACTGGTACTTTTTTATTCATCTTAATAGTCCTAGGGTATCAGGACATATCTTGTTAGAAATTGAGCTGTTTGTTTATGCTTTCAATGTGTTTTTAATTTTTAGAAATTCATATGTTTCTTGTCTGTAGTGAGGAAAAGTATCTTGTTTGTAAGTTATCTTTAAGAATAAAAATGAAGTGAACTAGATCTTTAAATAAAAATAAAATGATACAGACTTCTAATATTTGGCTTGCAATGTTCTGAGTGTGTTAATTGTAATAAATTTCAGTGTTGCTGCATTTTTCCTTTGTTGGATTTTCTGGACAGAGGAAGTGAGTAGTAACACTGCTGTGGATCAGCTGTGTAGCAGTAGCTAACTGGGATTACTTAACAGTTTGGTAATTATTATTCAAGGAAAGCTGTACAGAATATGGTTGATGCTATGTTTATGCTGCTGTGGTTGCTTGTGTGGATCTGGACTTGTCTTTCTGGAAGACCTCTAATCATAGATTTGCAAAATCTGTTTCCAGAAGTAAGCAAATGAACAGAGCAGTTAAAATTATAGCATTGCAGAACTGTCTGTTCTGTTCTGTACTTTTGCCAGGAAAAAATGGCATATCTGATATCATCTGCATTTTGACCCTTTCCCAGAGCTCCTAGCATAAAATCATTAATCATAAAATTATTTCAGCCTCTCTTTAAGACATGGCTTAGTAAAATTTTAGCCATCACACCTTAGTCATCATTTTGTCTAAATTGTTTTCTTGGACTATTCAGCTAAGTAATAAAGTATGACAGGTACAAAAGAATTTAATGCTGACATGCAAGCATGGTTGAAGGAAGAGATTAAATCCAGTCATCTTGACAGGCTAAAAGTGAAACTCCTGAAATTAATTCTGCAGTGTTACTGCCATGCTGTCTTTTTCACATATTCTTTTAAACTTGTTTGTTTTATCTATAAGCCGAATTGTACCAAACTTGCAGTCAAATAATTTTCAAACCTGTGTTCCTTATAGGATGTGTGTTTGTAGCATTTCCAAGTCACTGAATTAACATAAAAATAAGTGTGACTGCAAATACCTATTTGTTGTTGATATGCTGAAAGCTCATAACTTTATACAAGAGTTTCTAGTTTCCTGCTCTCTCCTAATGGTAGGTTGTTATTCAGTTGATGTTAAGGCAATGGATACAGCATTTCCAACAAGTGTTTTTTCTTGATTGTTGAGACTGATAGGAGGAAGGTGTTCAGGTTTCAGTTGTTCCCCTTAACAAGGCAACCTCTGCTTCAGTCTATGTGAAGTTTACAATACTACCGTAAAATTCACACAACTTTTAATGTAATTGTTATGAGTAAAATGATACTGTTTGTATTTTGTGAGTGATTGTAAAGTTTCCAGACACTGCTAAGAACAGAATTTGAATGTGAAATGTCTTTAAAAGTTATTTAAATAACCATCCTGATGGCAAGCTCTTTTGTTCATCTGTGGTAGCTTTTGTTAAATAGCTACCATAAAGCACTGCAAGTCTAGTGCAAGACTCATATGTTGAATTCAGATTCAGGTCAAATTTGGAGCAAATTTTGCTTAGAACATGCAGAAGTCACAAAGGAATAGACCCTATTTTGCCACAAAATCATGAATTTCTAATTCTACTTCAGGGCAGTGCCTTTTGCCAAGGGAACCTCGATTGCATTATCCAGTAGGTCACAGGAGAGATTGGTTAGTTTCTGTAACAGTGCAAATGAAACTTTCCCTGCCCTTCTCTATTAGTACTGGATGTGCTTGTGCTGTGTGGGGCCACACTGGAGTTCCATTTAGTTACAGCAGTTTGTAAATGGACTTGGATGATGCAGAAGTAGGTCAATTTCTTTCCTAGGATTATTTCAAAGTGGACAGTTCTTTCATTTACCTCCTTTAATACACATGTGCAGCAAATAAGTCCAGAGGTTCACAAGGTTTGGTATGTTGTTTTTTTTCCTGCATAACACTTGTCTTAGCATCTGACCGCACTCCTAGTGCAGTGTGCAAGATGAGACACTAAAGGATACTGGGTTTCAGTCTAAATAAGGTGGAAGTCAGGTTAGTGGAAAGAGTAGTCAGTACCAGTACCTATCCATGAGGGGGTTTTTTTGAGATCTTTTTCTGTCACCCCAATTTACAGGTTATGTGTGCTTCACTGCTGTCTCTCTTTCATCCTTAAGAGAGTGGGATTACTTGGCTTTAAACACTCTTGGATCATGACATTTATGAATGACAAGATTAGAAGTATTACTTGAACTTTGTACAGCTCTAGACAAGTGTACTTCTTTCCAATGGGAAAATGCTCAAATGTCAATTTTATCTTCTCCTGTCCAGATTTTTGCAGCATGTTTGGTTTGGAGAGGCTCTACAGGAGCAGTTCAATTGCTTTAGGCCATTTTTGTTGGCAAAAAATAGGGAACTTTTCTCCATCCGTTTTCCCTCACTGTGTTTTGTGGGTGTTCAGCTTTGGCTGTTCAAAGTGGGGGTTTTTTTTCTGGATTTTGATTGTTATACAGTGTTAAGAATTGTATGTCCAAGTTATCTAATCCCTGTCTCTTGAATAGTATTCTCTTGAATAGTATTCTCTTGAATCCATACTGGGAATAGCATTTCTGTTAATTGTAGTGAAAGCAATTAGGTATTTTCTGTTTCTGAAGTTAGAGCCATCAGAAAGAACATTCGTGTCTGAATAGCTTAAGGTCATACTGAAATTCATTGTACAAGGCTCTAATTATCAAAGTAGATATGTGCAGGGAAAAGTGAGTAGTTTCCTTTTGATTTATAAGAAAAAGATAAGTACTCTGTAACAACAGCTTGTTAGTACTAAATATTGGCTTTCTTCAATAGTATTCTCAGGACTAATAAGAATATTCTAAGTATTTCTGTTCAGGTAAGTTTGATGTTGCTGAAGTTGTTTATCAGAAAGTTGCTGATAATTGTTATAAATGAACTTTATGTGTTATATTTCCCCTCATGTATGGCTTTAATATTTTCAGTTGTTCTTGTCATCAAGAGCTCGAGGGTACAGCTATGTCTGCCAGACTGTGGATTATTCAGATAATGTTTATGAAGTTAGGGTGAGTATTTCTTTTTTGTATTTGTATATGAATGTGTGTAATATATAGCACTACGTGATGGTTTAAGCCTTGTCGGAGAACAGTGTTTCCACAGCTGCTGTCAGCCATGCCTGTATCCCGTTACATCCTCACAGGCCACTGCAGGTTTGACTGCTTTGTACCTAGCAGGTTTAATCAAAGTGCATCAGCATATTTGTGCTAACTTTCATCTGACTGCTACAAGTAAGGGGAGTCTTAAACATACCATCCTTGGCTTCATCCATGGTTGTACAATCCAGGGTAAACTTTGTGTACATACTTTGGTTCCTAGATTTGCTGAAGTTTGTGATACCAGGGTAACCACAGTAAAGGTGTTGTTTTCTAGCTAGATCAAAGCAAGTGAGATTTATCAGCATATCTTGAGGTTGCACTTCACCCATGCTGGTGAGGCAACTCTTTGTCTCCTTTACCCATGTTTGGCTTTATGAGGTCTTGCTGGCATTTGGCAAATGTATTATCAGTACATTTCATTGTATAATCTTAGATTTCAAATATCTGGGTTTTGGAAAACATCCAAATTAAAAGCAAAGTGCAGATCCTTGTTCATTTTTGAAATGCTGTTGATTAGCTCATGTACTAAACCTTATCTTCCAGCAGAGCTGACACCTGAGAATCTCTCAGCTGTTCTTGCAAGTTTCATGTACAGATTAGAACATGTTCCTGAAAATGAAGTGAAAGTATGGTATAGTCTTAATGCATTATGTTTATAGTAGTTTGAAAAATGTTTGTCTATGAGGTGGCTGTTCATGGATAGTGTTAGTCAAAAGTTTGTGCACGTGGCAGGGGTGGTAGTGAGAACGAAAGGTTTGAGTCTTACACCTTATTTATAATGGCTGGTATTGCAGAACAGCTCTGTGTGTAGATTTTTATTGGCCTTATGGTAGCTGCCAATCTTTCACCTTTGCCAATACAGTGCTCTCACTATTTCAGTCATTAGAATGATTCTGTTAAAAATTTTGTTGAAAAACAAGATCTAGCAAAGTATAGCAAGTGCTTGACAGGTTTCGGGTTTTTAATAGAGAAGCAAAAAGGAATGCCCTTGTACTTAGCTAAATGACATTGAGGACTGGTGTGGTGTATATTGAAAGAATATTTATATTAGCTAAATACAAGCAGTACTCTGTTTCATAGCCTCACCTTTAGGTGCACTTGTTCATGGGAGGCAGTGGAGAGGTCAGACCTGCTCAAAAGAATTATCATCCATTTTGTCTGCTGTGACAAGAAGAGCATTATTATACAATGAAATAAAGCAAAATGACCTGAAGAATATATTTATACTATATATGTCCAGAAAGAAATGGTTGCTCTAGCAATATATTCTCTTTTGACTTCCCGACTTTTTAAATTTTTTTCATTTTTTAAAATTATTTCCCAGATTTGTGGTTTTGCATAAAACTTATGAAGTTTTAAGTTGTAGCATGTTCAGTTTGCAACTGAGGGAGTTGAGGAAGGAGAGAAAACTGAGTCCTCTCAAGTTGCTGCAGTAAGTGTATAGTATGCTATCAGTCAAGATTCTTATCTTGACCATTTTCTGGTAGTTCTTTTGAATGAATTCTCAGTTTAGGTAAATAAGTTGCAAGTAGGAAATTATACTTTCCACAAGTGTACTTTGTCTAACTGAGGATTCTGGATACATTTCTGTCCTGCTTTACAGTATCTCATGTTCTGCATTTAGAAGGTATGCTGTTTTTTGACAGTCAGACCAAAAAAAAAAAACCCCACCAAATCCAAACTTCCTCAAGATTTCTTTCACCATTATTTTTCATAATATAAACCTGCAAAAGCGATTTTAAAATGTTTGTGCAGTTTTGAGTATAGAATTGATAAGCATTTTAGCATATCTCTTACACCCTTTTAATAGATCTAGGTACTAAATGTCGAGCATTTATTGGCACCAGGTTTGCTCTGCAGAGAAATGCTGCACTGCAACAGTAGAATCAATTACAAATGCATCTTTGTAAGAGAATGTGTAAATAAACCCTGTGTTGCTCAGAGAAAAGAAAACTGGGACTAACTCACATGGAAACAGCACTGAGCCCAGAAGGCATTATGGAACATGCTCTGAAAAGCAGAGCTTCATATATGACTTTAATTTGGGGCTTTGAAATTTGGACCAAGTACTGAGAAATGTGAAACTAACTCTATGTAGTGGTGTGAATGGCAACGTAGGAGCCTTGGTAGGGCCTCTGTTTCTGGCTTTTTGGGAATGTGCCACTGTGATATTGCTATCACATTAAATGGCCTCTTTTGTCTAAAGCTCTTAATCAAAATAAGGGGTCAAGAAACCATCCTTTGTCCTTCAAGAGAGTATGGAGAGCTCGCAGAAAACAGTTACAAAAAAAAAAGAAACCCAAAAAAAACCCAAAACAAAACAAAAGTTTGGCTATCCCAGATACCAGAGAATGTGTTTCTCTGCCTCTCCAATCCACATGG
Source organism: Drymodes brunneopygia (assembly GCA_013400955.1). Classification (NCBI taxonomy): domain Eukaryota; kingdom Metazoa; phylum Chordata; class Aves; order Passeriformes; family Petroicidae; genus Drymodes; species Drymodes brunneopygia. The sequence continues at coordinate 109,347 of VZTZ01033155.1, forward strand.
TGTATCAAGACAGTAAGCCAGTGATTTTAAGGGAACAGTGTAAGGGCATTTGGTGGCACTTCCCCTGTACAGTTTAGCAACACAGCAACCTGTAGCTCAGAGATCTCCTAAATCAGACATAGCCTCTTTGGTTTTGCCAGTTTTTAAGGGGATATTTTTCCATGTATTTATCTGTATATCTTCTTCAACTTTATTGATCTTCTGGCTTTCACTGATGATTAATTGTGTAGGTAGTTTACAGAAAATGTGAAGAGGCTGGTTGTCCTACTTACTGTTTTGAATCTACCTACACCTGTTAATCTCATTCAGGTTCCCCTGGCTGTTCTATAAGAAACAATGGACAACTAGAGCAAGCAGGGATGAAAATTAAATTCCACAGTTGCAGAAACATTTGCAGAAATAAACTCCTTTGTGAAGGACTTACCTGATGGATGTAGTAGGTAGCCACCTTACTGACTGCTGGCAGGAAGTTGAGTGGTTTTGTTATGAAAAAAAATAAAATGTTCACAGTAGACAAGAAAGAAAAGGGGAACAAACCTCTAAGAAAGTATTTAGAGGGATCTACAGATGTTTCTTGGAAAAACCTTTTTGGTTATAGCTTAAGAGTCAAAATAGTAAATGCAGAGGGCTGAGATGTTAAATCCATGCTTTGTAGTACTCCTTTGGGAGCTTCAGTATTTGAAGTGAACTATTTCATAACACTGTCTAACTTAATGTATGCTGGTGTCTGTGAGTAGTCATTTCCCCCCGCTGCTTACATTTGTGTGTCCTTGTTTCCCAGGTCAAAGTTCATCTATTTTGTTAGCATTTCTGAAGAATTGAGAATACGGGGCTGTGTGAATTAGTTTTTATTTGAAGTGTCCTGATTACAATACTGAAGCTGAGCAATGGTTGTTTTCTTTATTGTAATCTGCATTGTTTGTATTATTGTCTAGAGCTTGATTGGTTTCCTCTTATGAAAAAGACATAATGTACTTTAAACTTTAGTGAACTTGACTTCACAAGTTCTGTAAACAAAATTCTATAACTGAAAGAAGGAAAAGAGTTCACTATAAAAACCACTTTAATTTTTCACATTGCTGTGACCTTCCAAGAAGTACCTGTCCCTTCATACCCCTTAATACATAAAATGTCTCCAACCCGAAATGAGGAAGAATGGTGCAGAAACAGAGTCCTGTAATGAAACAGCCCTCCATTCAAAAACCCTGCAGCAGGCAGAGGACGTGGGATTGGACCTCTTGTTGACCCCATTAATCCTAGGCTGTAATGTAATCTTTCTGTGCCATCTGGTGTTTTAACAGACTTAGATTGGTACGTAGGAAAATTACCAGAAAATATATGGTTGTGACTTATATTGTTCATTACAAGAATGTGCCTTTTGAATTCATGTTTCCCTTTTTTTTTCAACTAAAAGTTTTGTGCATGCTGTGTCCAAAGGCTACAGGTTAGGTCATGATTTCTGATGCTTTGCAAAAGAAGTTTAATAGTAGCCACCTGTTCCTGACATAGCTTACATATCAGTGTATTCTTCTCCTCTATTTCTGTCCTTTTTCACTGATTTTATGCTTGGCCTCAGGCAAATGACTTGACATCTGTTTCATTTTTTTCTATAAGCTAATGATGAAAACATATGCAGAAGTCACTGGACATACTGAAATAGATCATCAGTACACAAAACCTATCAGGTTTGAGAGTAAATGGTAGAAAATTTGATGATAGTAAGACAGCAAAGAAGCTGACAGGCAAAAAAATCTACAGGAACAAAAACTCAGCAGGTATAATCTTTCGAAGAATCCTGTTGTTTTTCTTGGGTGATGGGAAGCATTTTGATCAAAAGTTCAGATAATTTTTACCCATGGACTAGAATTGCTTTCTCTGCTAGGTGGAATTCAAAAGAAGAGCAATGAGATGTGTTTTGTGACTTGTCCAAGAACTTATAGTGAACCTGTGGCACCTTGGGCATAAGATAGATGTATTTTTGTAGGATTTTTGTTCACTTATATTTTGCTCTGTGTCACAGTAAATTGGCTATTTGGCTTATTTGGCTTATTGGCTGTTTGACTTATTGTTCCCCTATTTCATTAACAAAAATGTCCATTTACTTTGTAAAAGATTTTATGGCAGTTTGCTTGTAACTGACTTACTGGTTCTCTAAAAGTTTCTTTGAAGGAAGGACCTCCAAAGAGCTAAAGTACTGCAGTGTTGGATTGTCATTTTATGGATATACAGTCCAAAGGGTTCATTGTTAGCTTATGAAATGAAAGGATGCTTATCTTAATTTATTTAAGAGATGCAACTTTAGCAAAGACCTGTAAAAGATGCTGGACTGTTATGGTAGCCCATTGGGTGTGAGACAAACCTTGATGTGGGTGTTATTAAATACCTGACTACCTGTCCCAGAGGCAGTACTGGATATTGAGCAATATATACATATATATATGTATGGTTCTTGCAGCTTACCTGTGTGTCTGGGAACTCCGAGATCTGTGGGAGTCACTTTTCTGTCATTAAGCCTCTCTCCAGCTTTAGGTATTACTTATCTCTTTGTATAAAGCTGAAAAAATCTGCCTCATATTCCCAAGACCTGAAGTGGGCTAAAGCACATTCAGAGAGTGAGAAGGATGTGAGATTCATTAATGGATACATAGAAGGCTGCAGTTTGGCATCAGTAAGATGTGCAGTCCCTCTGGGAAACTCAGAGTCTGCAATGCAGATATGCAGCACTCTTCTCCTGTGCTGCATCTTTGCTTCTGCTGTAATTTCTTCTGAACTGTTCACCAGACCAATTATGGCTGTGACAATCTGTGGAGAGATGTTGTCCTTTTCCACTGGCTTGGAGAGGTGGAGGAAAACACCATGCAGGGCTATAGCATTGCTCTCTACAGCTCATTATGATTCCCCTTTCTCTCACCTAAGAGTATGTGTGAAGTTGGGAAGGGAAGCTACTGTCTGTTAACTCTCTTTTCTTCTGTCTTCCCTGGGGACTGAGGGGGTGGTGAGGTTATTTCACACCATGTTAAGTTAAGAAAGTCTGGTTTGCCATCAACTGAGTCCTGAAAGACAAGACAAACTTCTTACAAATAGGTGTGTTGTGACATTGCCTGCTCTCCTTGCTGGTGGTACCAATTCCAACTCTTTTTTTTTTCACTCTCTGTGTGAGTCACCATCTGGTCCCACCCTTGCATAACAAGCTAGATGACTTACAATGCCAAAACGAGACTTGTTGCTATGTTTTGGGATCTGGGAGGGAGTCCCTACCACCACCATACTCCCATATCATAGCATTAGCATATTGCTACACTGAGCTTCTGGGCTTTATTTGCTTTAACAATATCCTAATTTCAGCAGGAAGCCCTGTTTATGTTGCATCCTGGGCAAGAATCACTCTGATGGGCGGATTAGAAAAAGAATTTTGGGTGTGTAGCACTGCCCTGTTGGGTAGATGGGTTATATCTGTTCAGTTTTTATGGCTCCTGTGGTCTCTTTTTTTCTACTCCCTGAATAGCAGAGAGCCACTGGGGGAATGCTGCTTTACAGGGGGAGTTATTGAGCAGACCAGAAGAAGCTGAGGGAATATTGCTATAAGGAATGTGAAATCTCTACTGCATCTAATTTTTTGGGTAGCTTTCCACCCATATGCCTGTGATACTGAAAGTTTCACCTTTGCCACTTCATTTTATCATCATGTTTCTGCCTCATTGTTCTGACCACATCAAAGTTTTGCCTCATTAGAAGGGGAAGCCCTGTGGGAGACTTCTTCCGCAAAGCTTAGGAGAGAATGAGGACACAAACTTCCTGTGTTTAACTGGTAAACTGTTCAGATATGGCAAAACTTTTAACTGTATCAGCTCTTTATTACAGATGTGATCTGTGAGCTCAGAATAATCTTTTTCCATAATCTTCTTCTGTAATCTTCTTCCATGTCCAGAATAGATGAAAGGAGTATTTTTTTGTTGTTCTCATACTGTCAGATGTTTGAGTCCACCTCAACATTTAACCAGGATTTAGGGAAGGAAGAGGTATCCTTCTCTTACAGCAGATAGATGGTGAGAACTTTATTCCATGCAGTTTAGAATCACTAAAACTTATATGTTCTCTGTTTTTCATTGCAGATAGCTGCTGCTTTATGGTGGTATTATGTCTCTAAAGGAATTGAATATTTGGATACAGTATTCTTCATCCTGAGAAAGAAATTTAACCAAATTAGTTTCCTTCATGTCTATCACCATTTCACCATGTTCACCTTGTGGTGGATTGGTATTAAGTGGGTTGCAGGTGGACAAGGTGAGTTCCCTTCCTCTCATATGCTTTTGACTGGGCAGAAGGGAGAATTGTTGTTTGGGAGCAATAGAAGAAAATTCAATAGACTTGACTTTATAAGATACAAAACTGTTTATTAATGCATACAGTCTCCCTCTGTGGGAAACATGGGGGAGGAAAAGATAGCAGGGCAATAATCTAATGAATTGCAAAACTTCTTTTCTTTTCCTCATGGGCATCAATTGCAAGCCCGAAGTTCTGCCTTCGAAAGTATCTGTATCTGTGTGAAAGATGTATGCATGTTGCCCAACTTTAATTTTTGCAGATACAGAGAGCTGCAAAATCTAATTGTGGGCCACATTCTGTGTGCAAATTTAATGAAGTCAATGGAGATGTTATTTTGGCATTGTATATGAGTTTGAGGTTTGCTTTTATTTTTGTAAAGAGGCATGTATAAAATTCTGAAACCTTCCCTTGGAAGTGAGCCAATAAATCTGTCAATTCACTTTTAAAACCTATTCATAATTACACAAGTCTAAATTCATTATCAGCCTTTTTTTCCCTTGCTTCCTTTCTAAAGCCTCCATCAAATAATTTTAGTATTGTTTATTGCACTTGCCACACTCTTCATTGCCTACATTTGTACTCTTGTTCCTGTTGTTTAGCCTTGTCTCTCTCAAATTTAAAGCTCTGCAGAGCTGAGGGGACAGGGAAAATGTCCTGTTTCATCTGATGTGTGTTTTGTAGGCTTATGACACTGAAAATACCATATAGTAAACACAAAATACCATATAATGAACACCAAACTAATATTTTGGGTTTGGTGTTTAGTTTTTTGTTTTTTTGAACCACACTAATACTTAATGCATGGGGGATTTATGCTCCCATTTACTACAGATACTTAGTACTGAGTGGCCACTTACATTGCAAAGAAGAAATATGTAAGTTTAGTTTCTGTGACTACTTTTTAATATCTCTCACATAACATGCAGGAAGCAGATGTTTCATGATCTTTATTTGCACCTATAAAATAAGATTATTGGAGACTGGATGGTTACTTGTAGTCTTGCTTAGAAATTCCCTGGATATCTCGAAAAGCCCTCTCCCTTGTTGCCTTTTCAGAATTTTCATGCTAAATATCAGCAGTTTTTAATTCAACAATTGCAACTGTTTCCAAATTTCTTTCAAGTTTTGGTGTTCTAGCATTGCCTCTTAGTTTCTAGAGCCTGCAAAAGGACAAGCAGCAGTTGCTTTTCTGCATTTATGTAGTTCCACTGCAATAAATGTGGATAGATCTGTGTTCTTCTATTTTCTAGTTGATAGCACATTGCTTACATAGACAGGTCTATTATAAATAGACTCTATTATAACAACTGGCTCTAGACCACACGGGCATCTGAGCTGTTTGATGTCAGCAGCTATTGTCTGTATTGCCCTAATATTACACATTAGAGCGTTTTTGAGCCTCTCTGTCAGTGTAAGAACACCTTAACAAGATAAAACGTGTTTCTGTTGAATGGCTGCTAATCTTGACAAAGCAAAGAGATCTTAATGCAAATGAAACTGTCAACATGGATCTAACGTGGATCATTCTTGGAAATGTTGTACTATACACTGACATATTTAAGAACCCTGGATATTTTAAATCATAAATAAAGAACCTAAAGATGATTAATTTAGACAAACTCACCTGGCAGTGCCTTAAAGTTCTTATAAACACAAGTCAGGTTTTGCTTTGTACAGGGTTTTTTTGGCCTATTTAATCAGACTTCCATAGGAGTTTCTTGACTTCTTGCTGAGAAGTGAACCTTTTGCATTTAAATACAGTTTAGAAGTTTTAAGTTCAGAGCCTGGTACTTTGTGCTTTACATTGTCAAATTAAGCTTTTAATAATCCTTTAGAAAAACAATTGCAGTTACACTACAACAACTAATGTGGAATACATGTCATTTACGTCTGTTCAACAAAAATCTTATAAAAAGTTTTAGCATAAGTAGTTCCATGGAAGATGTGACACACTACTTGCATTAACATCTGTCTGTCTCAGCACATGTTGACAGCCAGGTCTGTGCTATTCAGTATTTTAGAGATGGAATCCTGACTTTGTCCTGTGCTTTGTAATTTTTACTGTTAAAAATAATGATATTAATAATACTAGAAAAGAATCCTCTTTTTTCCAAAATTACATGATGATCTTCCCTTCTGTTCCTGGACAGCTTTTTTCGGAGCTCAAATGAATGCATTTATTCATGTCATTATGTACATGTATTATGGATTAGCAGCTTGTGGCCCTAAATTTCAGAAATACCTGTGGTGGAAACGATATTTGACCATATTGCAATTGGTAAGTAAAATTTCTCCTTTTGGGATAAAAGGTGTTGCCTCTGAGTGGATTTGCATTTGCAGAGCTTTGGAACAGATGCTGCTCTTTTCAAAAGTTCTTCTCTGTCTGACACTCCTCAAGTTAGAAAACTTCCTGGAGATGGAAGCATTTTTTCAACTTCTAGAAAAATAGGCAGCAGAGATAAGGGTTGTGTGAGTTAAAGTCACTTCCTTGCTGGTTGTTTCAACTGAATTGCAAAAACATGTTCTAAAGGTAGAGAAAATCCAGATCACATATTATCTTCTCAGTTTCCTGTTTCTGAAAACTGATGCCAGAATACTACAATAAATTTGATGTTCCTGGTCAAGCATAGATGTGCCTGCATGAATGTGACAGTCAAAACCAGCTTCCTTACCATCTCCCAATTCAGCAGTTGTGATTACTTAATGAATTGGTATAAATTGATGCCCTCAGACCCACAGAATATATCCAAACCTTTTTGATTCTATATTTTCTGTCTTTCAGGTGCAGTTCCATGTGACTATTGGCCACACAGCCTTGTCTATTTATATTGATTGTCCTTTCCCTAAATGGATGCACTGGGGTGTCATTTTCTATGCTGTCACCTTCATTTTCCTGTTTGGTAACTTCTACTATCGGACATATAAGCTGCCCAAGGATCCTGTAAAGAATGGCAAAATAGCAAATGGTGCTGTTGCAAATGGAGTAAGCAAACCAGAAAATAATGCGGTGGTGGAAAATGGAAAAAAGCAGAAAAAGGGAAAAGCAAAAGGAGAGTAACTTGATCCAGGCCTTAACAGTGAGGAACCTCCAGTTTGGTTTATAAAAGGAAGAAAAAAACACTATCTGTACCAATTAACCTTAGGTTACTGAAGAGCTAGAACACAGATATTTTCATTATTTATGAAGATTGTTTTAAGAACAACACTAAAGTTGAATTTCTATTGTAATTATGTAATTATCATGCATATGGTCTCTGTGTAAACTTGTAGACTGCTGGTGTTGGTGAATGTAAGGAAGAATTGCAGTTGATTCCATGTTTAGCAGTCCAAAAGTTAATACTACCATTCATACAGGCAGTTTTGTTGGCACCCACATTTCTCGGGGGGTGGGGGAGGGAGGGGAAGGAAGTAGCATTTGAATACTTGTGCTTTCTTTCCGGAAAATTATTAAATTTCAAATGATGATGTATTATCTAATCAGAATGCGCAACTTTTCTCGTCCTCCTTGGAGAGTACCTTCAGACAAAATATGTGCTGTCAGAACAGTGTTTGACTTTTCAGACATTACTTGATTTAATTGAGTATCTGTTACAGTTTGGTTTTTGTTTTATTATTTTTTCTTGTGTGGAAATATACCTACCTCTTCATCTGCTGAAAAGAATATTGAGCATTAAATAACTGGTTTCTGAAATATGGAGTCCTCTAATCTAAATATCCATTAATACTAATTCAGGAGAATGTATGTTTCCCTGTGGGAGTAAAAGGGATTTTTGGTGGTATCCTTTGATCAAGTCATCATTTTAATGTAAACTGAAATTTTGGAGTGGTACTTTTAGTAGAGCCAAGTCAAGAATACATTTTAAGAATGTATAATATGAACAAATATATTGGTTGAAGCAAGCAGTAAAAACAGCCCTGCTGCTTGTTGTCCGTGACCTGCATTAAATTTGTGATGCTGACTGGTACTCGAAATGGTAAGAGAATGCTATGGTGGAGAGAAAATAGCATGTAATTCCATTTAGAAATGTTGTGTGCATGGGGAGTCATGCTAACTACAAGACCAACCATCATGTTATCGGGAGAGAGAATTCGGTTTAGAAGTACTAAATACAGCAAACATAAAATGTTGAAAATGTTGCTATTGCTTGATACCTGTCAAAACTCCATTTGTTAGATGCAAACAAAGTATTGCTGATAGACAGGCCACCATATTAAGTCAAAACTGCTAAAATAAGTAGAAACTTTCAGAAGGATTTTCATTTACATGTTACATAAAGGACTTTTTACTATTCCTTTTGTGAAGAAAATAGGGAAAGATTTATATTCCTTCTGAATAATGTGATTACTGAGAGATACATTTTGAGCTGCTTAGCATGCAATGAGTAGAAGATGGGTGGAATTAGAAATTATATCCTGAATTACTGTGTTCCTTGGCCATCACTACAAGAGCTGCATTGTTACTGTCCAAATGCATTCCCCCCCAGCTCTGGTCAAAAACATATCCAGAGGTAGCAACAAACTTATATCTGGCAAGTGGCACCATTGGTGCAGGAAGAGTACACAGAACTGTGAGTTTTAAGTGAGTGACCCTTTAATAGATTTTTGCATCTCAATCATCCATTCATCTGTTTATAATATGCAAGCAGGTCACATCTTCTGTGTCTCAGGTTTGTCTTGTCTCTATAGGAAAAAAAAATTAAGCCCAAGAAACAGGTCCTAGGAAAAAGAGTTGGATATAGTCTGTTGCATTAAAAAATAACTCCTAATACTGGAGTTGGTTTAGCTGGAAGATGGTTCATCCCTAATCACCACCACTGTGGATTTTTGGGCAGAATATAGAATTGTGAAAAACTGTCTCTGCTGAACTCAAATGCATGTGACCATTAAGTTTCTTATCTGCTGTGTCTTGTGATTCTTCTAACCTTTGTAATGATGCTTTTTTGTATTTGCATAACTGTGTATTTATGTAGTGTGGCATGGGGAAGAGGGACGGTGATCTACCCCTCCTTCTTGGACAAATGCCACTACCCTTAACCAAGCCAAAACACTGGCTAACTCAGTAACTTTGGAATGGCTAAAGGAGTAAATAACTACAAGGCAGATTTACGGCACACCTGTTACTCCAAAGTAGTGACTGGTGTGAACACAGTTACCCTACTGTAACCCCACTTTGATTAAAGAGTAGCTTCTTTCTATTTGCCATGGGATGTGGGCAGCTAACTCCTAAATCTGTATCATTCCTTGAATTGTGTTAGATTGGTTGTTTGCTCTGTCATTCATTCAATAAGCCAGGTCAGCTAAACTGATACTCTTCATGTGATGTAGCTCTGAAACAGCATACTGGGGAGTATTCCAGTACAGGTTCAATTATGTCTTTGCTACACTTTCTGAATTAGGAATTACGTCTTGCATGATGGTAAATATTTAAATGACTGAAAGTCAAATCTTCTTCCCCGTCATCATACATGGAAGTGGATTAAAGTTGATTGCAACTTGACAGAACTTGAGTTGAAGCCTACTGTCAAATTCTGGGGTAATAGTTAAATTCTAAAAAAAAAGTGAAAAAACTCGTTGTGAGAATGCATATGTACATACATCATGTTGTCTGGCCCTTTGCATAAAACCAGTTTGAGAGATTGCCATTTCATGGAAAAAGAATCCCAGTTATTAAATTACTGGAACACTGCTGTTTTGAGTACATCTTTTGCAATATGACTTTCCTAGGTCTATTAATGATACATTTGATTGTTCATGTAATTCAAGTCCCATTACAATCTTGAATATAATGGCCTTATTAAATGTGCATTTTTGTAGGCATGGTCTTGAGTGCAATATTTCTGTTTCTGACTATGCAGCCAGACTCACAGAATACAAAGCTGGAGTTGCACAGCTTTTTGTTTTTCAAAATATGAGGCAATAATGCACATGTGAAATACTGACAGATTCATTAGAGTAATCTTTGAGTCTAAGGAATTTTGCCATGAAAGTATGTATAAATATGTGTATTTTCTATACAAAGTACTGAAATTTAAATTACACAATCTTTTGCAGTACAATTATTCAATACTTTGCAGGATTATTGGGGTTTTGTTCTTCTAAATCCTTTCAATTTATTGAAAAATTAAATTCAAACCATTTGGAACTTTTCTTTTTTTGCCAACGGATGATAATTTTTTTGCTAAGGGTCCTGAAGCTCTTGGACCAGAGTCTCATAAATATTTGATGCCATATAAGTAATACCATTTCATTTAGCCTCATCTCTAGCAGTGACAGTTGTTGGATTATTTTAGCACTTTTTCAGTGTAAAATAAATACAAATTATCTATACATGTGTGTATATATGTGTACACATACATAGTGTATGTGTGTGTATATATGTATGGGTTCTTAGCAGATTCTTTCAATATGTGAAGTAAATTATATTTCTTGAATGTGAATTTGGCAGGAGCTAATAGAATGATTCCTACAGCTCCAGCAGTAAAATGAAGCAGTTTTCGTTCCACAGATCCAATATCAGTCTTGCAAACATAAATAGTGTTTGTCAGTCATTTTAGACATAGGATGGCAGACAAGACAGAGCCATTTCTACCAGTGTAATAAATATTTTGAGGCATCAGTTGTAGATTCTGAGGGGAGGGATCTCAACTCAGGGTAGCTGGGGATTTATGCTGTATTACAATAGGGATCATTTTAGTATGAGTAACTTGCTCCAGGTGAGTCTTTGAAATCATTGCAATCATGTCCTCTGTTTAACAGAAAACTTTAAAAAATAAATCATAGAGTCATAAAACCATTTAGGTTGGAAAAGACCCTTAAGATGACTGAGTCCAACCATGAAACAAATGTTTCTCTGTAGGTTCAAAAACATGGCCTATTTGATTACAGGACCATCAATTACTTCCAGCTCCAGATCAGGAGAAAAAGGTGAAGGCAAAATGAAAATGCTGCACATTTTTTTTCAGGTTAGCCTAAGGGCACATTTCTTCAGGGTAAACACTTGAACTGCATGTGCTGGGAAGGGAGGTAAGAAAGGATAAACAGCTTTCATGATGCAAGATCTCAGTTCTGAAATATCTTACAAGGACTAGCTATCTCTTAAAGACTTGAATAAAACTGTTCATGGTGCATAAAGTTAAACCTTGCATGAAGCTAGTGTGGGCTGAGAGTCCTATTTAAAATGAGATCTATTTCAGTTAAAACTGAAGAGAATGGGGAGCTAATTAACTATCTGGATAGTGTATTTATCTTGGTTAGAAACACAGACTTACCTAATTTGATACCTAAAGCAAGACACCCATATGACATCTCATTGCACTGCAGTCTGATGCACCGGCCCCTTTGCTAATGTAAGCAGAGGGAACTCCATGGAAATCAGTGGGTTGGTTCCCTTTTACCTCAGCAGAGTATGTTGAGCACTAAAGAGCAGAGAAAATACTTGCTTTCTGCCAATATCCCAGGAGGACTGAGGGAAATGTATGGTTCAGGGTGCTGCTTTTGCATAAGGTGTTCATGCTTTTGTAAACATTAAAAATAAACATTACTTTTTTCATGCTGTTTGAGTTTGGTTTTATACATTCCATAGTATGTTCTTCTGTGTCCCATCTTGCTTCAAGATGCCCGCTAATTTTAGTGTTGTGCAGATCGTGTGATGTAATCTGTTTTGTTGACCAGAAGTTTGAGAAAATCATTTTTGTGACACATCCTCCCATTTAAAGGTTACAGAGACTTCCTAATTTTGAATATTGTCCCCAAATAATAGTGTAGTGGCTTTGAAATCACCCTTGGGGAACTGACTGAAAATAGAATGCCCACTTAAACAAAAAAACCCCTGAGTTTCCTTATTTGGTCTTGGAAGTGTTAACAATTAGGAATACAATTAGCCATGTAGTTTAGCTTTTGCTGGACACTGCGTAGTGTCTCTCATTCCAGAGAATCTGGAACACTTTTGGCATTAGGTGCAATTCATGGTTACATGTGCTGGGTACAGTAAATTCTTTCACTGTCTGCCAAGTATGGTCTCTGTAATCAACGTTATAATAACAAGTTGCACCATGCACTCCTAGAACCTCAGTTCTAGCAAATAGCTCTTCCAGATGTCAAGTAGTAGAAAATCAAGTCTGCCATCATAGCAAAATATGGTGTGGTCAATTATGTCTTGCACAATTCTCAGTTATTGCTTCAATCCAGTGCTTACATCCTCCCTGGAATCAGAAAATACACCAAGTGTTCAGAGGGGGATTTGTCTCTTAGATGATTAGCATATGCTGGGGTGGGCTCTCTCTGCAGGCATCTTTCTCATCACTCTATTCCCCATCAGTAATTAAAAATAACACATGATCAAATCAGATTCATTGGATGACTGGGTAGAATAGACTGGATCCTCTGATGTTCAATTTTCTTTTTTGTATCACTTGCTTCTTAACATCTGGGAAATTGGGGCTGGGTGGGGGAAGGCTTTTATTACCTGTTTTCTTGCTCATTCAAGGCACTGGGTGAACATGGGCTACTCTCAGACACACACATGAAGCATGTACTCAAAGACAGCTTTGAAGGCAGTACCTTCTATGGACTAGTGCTTTTCAGTGTCTTTTTGTGCTTGGGACTTCTAGGTCACCTCATTATTGCTCACACACTTTTCTGTTGACTGCCTGACGTGCCAGCGACATCGCATTTGACTTCATTACAAAGATACTTGTTGATGGGCAAGTTTATGTCTCTTGATCATCCACTTTATAGTGCACACTATAAAACAGTGCTGGCAGTTTCTGCCAGAGCACCACACAGTCAGTGCTGCTTTGAGGGAAAAAATTATTTGCATTTTGATTTAGTAGGTGGGAACTGAGATAAGCTTGTATGGCATTACTGCTATCTGTCAAATTATTATCAGGTAAGTTTTAGTCTGCTAAACAAAATTAAATCTTTGATTTTTGGAATTATTCAAAGTGTTTTCTGTCCTTATCTTTAGCTAGAGAGCTATTGTTCTTGCAGTGGTATAACCTTAATTTGTTTGATGAGAAAACCACTGTAATGTTAGTATTTTTTGTAGTGTGTTTATGGGAGAAAACCAGAGAAATACAAGAAACAACTTGGGCCAAAAGCTAGAGAGCACGATGTAATTGCTCCTTTAGTTTTTGCCCTTGCCCCTAGATGTTGCAGGACTTAAATGACTGCTCTGTAACTGTTATTGCTGTGTATTCCTTACAGGTGCTGTAATAGTATACAAGTAGTGTACTTGTGCATAAGTACATGCTAAGTACATGAAAGTTTGCTTTGTCTGAAATGACAATCAAGAGGGAGATTTATCTAACTACAAATGCTTGGAGTGAATGTAATGACAAACATCATACTCCTGCATTGGCAGGACTCACTTGGTATTTTCTCATTAATAATCTTCTGAGTAGCTTCTTGCAGTAGCACAAAGCTCTCCTAAGCTGACAATTGCTGTATAACTGCTAAAAAACCTATTGCTATGGAGCTTCTGTTACTGCTGTGTTTCTTTTTTGTACATGTATCTTCAGGTCAGGTGCTTGCTTACTAAATTATTCCAGAGTGGGATGTATGTTTTAGAAAGCTCTTGTAGTAGCTGCAACTGAGCAAAATGTTAAAATGAACTTTGGGGTGTTTTACAGTCAAGGGTTTCAAGTCCATGGCATCATTTGGTACACTGGCTTCACCTCAAATGCTGCTCTTGGGCACAGGGTGCAGCAGTCTGGGTCTATCCAGCCTGACAGGAATTTTTTTTTACTGAACAAGAGATTCTCACCTGGAAATTGGTGTCTGACCTGGTTTCCACACGTTTGGCAGATGGCACAGAAGTCCCTGGGCCAAGAAGGAATGGGGGTTTTTTGTAGTTCTACCTGTTCTCAAAGCATTAGACTTGGCAGGAGGTGTTGGAACATTTTCTGCTGACAACGTGAGGTACAGAGTTTGAAGAAAATGTGTCCCAGGATTCAGTACTTGCAGAGAGCCTAGCATGCTTTTCAGTTCTTAGTTGCTGACATAAACCAAATATGCTGGAAATGCTCCAATTAAATAGGGAAAAAGCCCACTACATTTTTAGGATTTACTCAGAAAATTAGATTTTAGGTAATAGCTAGTTCTTTACTGAAAAAAATCCCCTTTTTTCCTCTTTGCCCTCTTCAATCACTGTGCATGCCTTTCTGCTCTGCTAGAGTGGCTCCTTGGATGAAGATGTGTGTTCAGGGAATAGTTTACTGCTGTGATTTGTCACTGGGGCATGTGAAGTGACTTTTCTTAGAATCTGAAATGCCAAATAGGGGCTGCACAGTCTGAGCAGGTTGAGTAGTAACAATATTTTTCATTTAATGATCTCAAAACTGGGTGTTCTGGATACAATAAACTAATAGAAGGAGCAGCTTTTATTCAGTTTTGTCTTCCTGCTTAACAAATACGGGGCTACAAGGACAAACTTCAGTTTTGTATTCTATGATATGAAGGCTCACGGTACATTCAAAACTAGAGCCTTTGGCTGTGAGAAACAGAGAGTTTACTGCACTATAAAATCACCTTGTTAGAGATTTTATACTGAACTCTTCTGTTACGACAATTTAATAAATACCAGATTTTTGTATAAATCTGACTTTCAGGTATTTTTATTTTAAAGTCAGGTAAGTTTTCTTGCACAGGTAAAATCCCTCATTGTGACTTTTGAAGCTTTTTTGTATTCTCTAGGTGAAGTTTCATTTATTTCAGTGAGAATTTTTGCTAAGGTCAGTCCATGATGCTAACAAAATTTATAGAACTTCACTTACTATCTAGTCCTCACATTGAACACTAAGACATTTGGAGGATAATAGAAAAATGAGGACCAAAAACTTTGATTTTCTTTTCATTTTTTTTTTAAGCTTTACAATGGAGGTATGATTACTGTAGTGAAATACTAGAAGTGGCAATGTATTTTGAACTTACAGTGTTGGCTGGGGCAGAGTTCTTATTGAGAAAACTCTGCTTTGTGCTGCAGACCAGTGCATGGGTGATTTTTTTTTCTCTTGCTTTGTGGCACTTTATTAAATCTGCTTTTGATAAGGGATGAGATATGAAACTTGCATGTGTAATACTTGTAACTCAAACTCTTCTTAATGCTTCTGGTTGCACCAGTACTGTGGAATACACCTGTAGTATCATCTTGATAAGCATTTGGCATAAGCTGCCTTTCTCACAGGTCTATGAAATCTCTTGGATCCAGAAGGTGTTGTCTGAAGCCTGTTGAAAGCTACAGAGGTATTGATTGACTAAAATCCTTGAGCTGAACCATTAGAACAACAGATTCAATTCCAAATTAAGCAACTTTGTAATTTTTTTTTCATACTCAGACTCACAGAGTGCCTTTCAAAATATGTTTCAGCACATTTTTGGCAGTGAGACGATTTCTCATTCTTTCAACACCTTGAGTCTGACTTTGCTAGCCTCTGGTCCAGCCAGTGGCTACCCAGGAGCAGCACTGGGCTCTCTGCAATTCATTGCAAATACTAGAAGGTGGCTGTCCAGCTCAATAGGAGATGCACTAAGTAGAAGGAATCCATTTACTTTGTAATGTGCTTTATTAGGAATTTTAACTGACTGGGGAAAAGGTGGGTATTTTAATCTGACCAAAATATTCTTTATATTTTCTTCACATTATCTCTTGATGCATGTTTTCACGGGGAGTAGGAACACGTGCTGTAGGAACAAAGAGATGCACAAAGCATTAGTTGTCTGCTTGCTTTGGCGTTGCAAAGATGCTGAAAATAAAAGGATGTTTTAGCCAGACAAAGGATTTGAGATGCTGTTCTCAATTTTATTTTTGGTGTAGCAATTTTGGCAGCATGACATTGTGAGGCAATGTAATTCTTTGTTTGTTGAAACAGCAACAGAATGCTGTGCAGTGCCTCCTTCTGTGAGCAAATTTCCCATTATAAGCATAACGCCAGACACCAAGACTAGTTCTCAACATCATTGTGACCTGGTGAGCAATGCATTCTCAATCTAAATTACAAATTTAAAAGAATTCCATAATCTGCCACAAAATCAATATAGCCAACAGCTTTTTTTTCAGCACCGTGACTAGGCCAGGATATAGAGATTAATAGCTGCAAAAGCTATGCTTAGGAACTAGGAATTCAGAAAAAAGAATTTTAAAACTCAGCAGGTTGTTTGTGTTCTATTTCCTTGATTTAAATAAGTTTTAAAGGTCATTGCATTCAATAAAACTTTGTCATCTCTTTCTTCAGTGTTGAGGAATAAGGTAAAAAAAGGAAAAATCCCTGAACTGTGCTCATTGAGGTTATTAGTTACTGTTCTTTTTGTGCCCTCTGCTATTTTAGTAGCTAAAGCAACCAAATTAAGAAATGTCCTCATTTTTGCTTACTAATGCTATTTATTTTAAGAAAATCAGAATCAGATTTTAAATCCCCACCTGAAGCCTGTTTCTCTTTGTTGTTTAGATAAAATAGCCATTACACTTGTGAAGAATGCTTTAGAGAAGAGATTGATGATACATTCAATCAGAGGTGGGGGTGGGCTAATTAACTATATTTCTTAATTTCTTTTTTTCAACTGTTATAATGTGATCTGAATGTTTAGGCCAGAATTTCAGGTCTTGAAAGTAGAAATTGCAGAGCAATAGGAGCTTTTCCTATTAGCAAGGAGGAATTCATCCACGCCCAGTGGGATGGCCCTGCTGTCCCATGAAAGTTGAAAGAGTATGAAATCATAGCAATACTCGGTCCTGACCCGTTTTTAAAATTACAACATTCTCATCACTGGTCAATCCTATTTCTTGGGACTGGTTGACCTTTGAGGACTTACAGGATTGACTGAGCAGCAATTTAAATCTGTAAATAAATAAAAATGGCAGATGTTGTACATCTGTTCCAGGTGATCTAGTGGGGAAAGTGAAAATTCCCATAGCTGGAAACTGCATCCACTTGCAAAACATTTTTTGGGTGGCACTTGAATTTAGCAGGTTTGCACAACCTGTCACCAGATTGCAGGATGAAGGAATGGATACAGGTGAGCACAGACACAGGCACAGACAGCTGGATGATGCCTTTCATTACAGTGTTTCCTTGGGAAAATCTGGAGCCCTTTCTAACTGCTGATGTTTTCTAAGGAAGAGCTAAATAATGTTCTGGCATCAAAAGAAGGGCGTTTCTGCAGCTCCACCTCCACAGCTTTAGAGCTTTAACTGATGGGCAATCTTAAAATGGCTATTCTGGCATCTACCTACCACAAAAGTAAAACCTGCTCTTTCCAGACCTCCTCAACATTGGTAAAAGACCACTCTCAGTTGTTTAGCTTTGGGGTATTTCTTAGCTTAACGGGGAAAGGCGACCAAAAGAAGACATAGTTTACCTGGAATGGCTACTGTGCAAATGGTGGGAGGTTTGTATGTTTTCCAGTGGTTTACAGGCAAGAATGAGAGGACTAAACAAGTTTTGAGCAGACACCCTTTCTGCAGTGTGGTTTAATGCCTTAACAATAGTGTTATCCCTCCTGGCAGGGCTATAAAGTAAGGAGATTATTAATTCAACAGTAAAAAGCAGAGTAGGTAATTTGAGTTACTCTCAGCTCTTTGTTAATATTTTTTTCCAAGGAAAAAAAAAAAAAAGTCATTTACAAAGTGGTTGGAATACCTGGTAAACAACCAGAAACAAGACTTGCAAGGACTTGGGTGAGGATGACTCTCTCCTTTGATCCTTTCCCTTCTGCAGCATGGCAGGCTGATACAGGGCTGGTGCTGCATTTGCAAGCTCAGTGCAGGACTTGTCACACTGCGGGGCTGGAAATGAGGTCCTGCGGCCACTGCTGCCTTCTGGGACATGGTGGTGTGGAGAAATATCGAGAACTGGCAGAGCTTTTGCTCTCCTGCCCATCCCCAGAGCACCCTGAATCTTCTCGTGCAATGAATATGCCGCAATGCGTGATTTGTACCGTCACAGCTTTTGCAGTTTCTGGTCTGGGATAAGAGACTGAATTAGTTTGCACAGCATTAAACAGGATCTGTGCTGAATGCTGAAATCAAATGCCAAATCCCAGTATCTTATTCATTAACAAGGTCTTTTTTAATTTGGGATGTAATTAGCTTACATCATTAAAAAATTTTAGATAAGCATTTTCTAACAAACAGCTGAAAAGCAGTCACATGGAAATATTCATAATTACTGTAAATAGAGCTAAAACCATTTTGCTTAAAAAGCTTCTAGCACAACACTAGTTGTGTTAGCCAGAAAATCAGAAAGTGTTTATTTTTGCTACGTATGTCTAGATATACATGCATGGACATCCATCTTCCCAGTCATGGTGCTGCACATTTTACTTTTTCTACAGCTCTTGCAAAGAAAATGCTAAAATGCCCGGCATCTTTCTGGTATTATTCATAAGTTTCACCAGTTTAGCTGCCTGTGTGCAAGCCCTAAAGCCTTTGTCAGCTGCACAACAGCTCTTCCTTAGCTTCAACTGTCTCTGAGCTGCAGGAGGGAGAGTTTTATAACATCACAGAACTCCTCTGTCCTGAAACTCTGGAGCACATGGAGTAGTACAGTGCCAATGATCAGCTGGTTTTATGAGGTGTTTATATAAGTATTTTATCACCCTCTGATGAAGATTATTGATGTGATGGTACCACAGCCAGCAACAAAAAATCCTACATATGGAAGTGTTTTGAAAAGCCAGCAGCAGCTCAGGGATAAGACTGGTGGCTCCCCCCTGAAAGGCTCATCAGCACGTGGGGTCCAACCCTTCACCTTGTCCAGAGGGTGAGTGTCCCCACAGGGCTGGCACACACCTCACCACTCCACCCCTTCTCTGTGTTTCCTCATTCCCAACCTAATGGGATGGCTCATGCCCATCGCTTATGGAAAGGATCGACCAATCTGGCTCCTGCTGCAGAAGCGCTTGCTCAGGCAGGACAACATGCCAAAACCTCACCAAGCAACAGGGAAACATGAGCAGGTTGGGTCTTGGTGTCACCCAGGCTGCCTCTGAAGAGCACTGGCTGTGCAAGGCAGGCCTGCCCCTCACCTGCTGACAGCGCCACGTTATCTCCTCTGCCATCCTTCCCATCAGCTCATCCTGCTTGGCTCTGCCAGTGACTCAGTCTATTAAATGGGCGTCATATTTTATTACAAACCTGAGCTGATTAATTACATGCTGTTAGGCAAAAAAAAAATGCAGGGCAGCTGTAGAGGAGAGTGGTGATGCAATGGAGGTGCAAACAGAAAAGTTGTCACTTCTGGAAAGGGAGAGAAAAGGATTAAAGAGCTAAACGTAACCAGAAGAGCTGCTTTCCTAAGAGGATCAGTCACTGGAGGCATTGGGAAAGCATGGCCTCACAGGGCTGCTGCCATGGGAGGCACCGCCACCCACCAGACCAGAGCCTTGCAGCTTCACTTGCAGGCCTGAAGAGATGGGGAGCTCCCTGTGTCTTTTCAAAAGTAGTCATTGCCATCTGTGCTGATTAAAACAAAAAATGGTGATGCATTTTAGAAAAGATTTTGAAAGGTCTTTAAATGGGGAGCATCTGAGCTAGTATGGGGGGATTCACAAGAGGGAGAGTTTGGAAACATGGTGCTTCCCTCCTCTGCTCAGCAATAAAGCAGGGGGAGGAAGTGTCCACTCATCCTGGCTTTCTGTTTGGGTCAGCATCATAACTATGCAGTCTAATCAGGAAAGGGCAAGGCACCCCTTCCCAGGAAGAGAGTTCCTGGTAGCTCTGTGTCTCAACTGGCGCCTGTGGGTAGGGAGGACACACTCCAACCCTTCAAGGGGAAAAACAAGAATGAGGGAAATGAGTAAGGCCAGGGAGGACTTTCCACTGCCAGATCAGTCTCTCAGGGCATAGGCTGGGATTGCCTGTCTTTCTAAAGAAAGGCTCTCACACACACACACACACACACACACACACAGAGGAAAGCACCCTTTAAAACAATTTGGAAATTTTGACTCCAAGGCAAAGGGTTAGTGGTGTGGTTTAAGAAGCCAGGAACACCAGTAGATGAGAGTATGATTCATACAAGAGGCCTTTTGCAAGGGGGAAGTCGGCAGGTATCACACTGAAATTACCATGGGTGGCAGCTCACACCCTGTGAAGTGCGGGCTAAGCCAATTTATTTTTTGCTATACATGTTTGTTGCTCATGCTTGAAATCACACAGAAAAAAACCACTTCTGCTTGCTCTGTAAAACAGCCTGTCTGCTTAATGCTTGAGCTGGAACATCCCTGGGTAGTGGGTTCACCCTGGCTGGATGCATGGTGCCCACCAAAGCCACTCTATCACTCCCCTCTGCTGGGGCAGGGGAGAGAAAATACAATCAGCAGCTCATGGGTCAAGCAAGATAAGGGCACGGAGAGATCACTCATCAATTACTGTCATGGGCAAAACACACTCAACTTGGGGAAATTAATTTATTGCCCATTAACAACAGAGTAGGGTAATGCAAAATAAACGCAAATTTGAAAACACCCCTCCCCACCCGTCCCTTCTTCCCAGGCTAAACCTCACTCCTGATTTCTCTACCTCCTTCCTCCCAGTCTCACAGGGGTGCAGGGAATGAGGGCTGCAGACAATTTATCACATGGTTTCTGCCTCTCCTTCTTCCTCAAAAGGAGGCTCCTTACACTCTTGCCCTGCTCCAGTGTGGGTTCCTCCAGGGGCTGCAGATGGATCTTTGCTCCAGCCATGGACCTCCATGAGCAGCAGGGGCAGGGCTGCCTCACCGTGGGCTGCACCACAGCCTGCAGGGGAATCTCTGCTCTGGCACCTGGAGCACCTCCTCCCCACAGTTTCCACTGACCTTGGTGTCTGCAGAGTTGTTCTTCTCCCATGTTCTCACTCATCTCTTGCCAAAAATTGCTCCTGGGTAGCAAATTTTCCCCCTCCTTAAATGTGCTATCGCAGCAGAGCTACCACCATCACCTACAGTCTCAGTTTGGCAAGCAGCAGGTCCATCTGGGAGCTGGCTGCCATTGGCTCTGGTGGGCATGGGGAAAGTTTCGAGCAGCTTCTCACAGCAGCCACCCCAGTAGACCCTGGTACCAAAACCTTGCTGTGTAAACACAATGCACCCTGTTTTCCAATGCCACGTGAAAGTGGAGTAAGTGTAAGGGAAAAAATCCTCTCTTCTGCACCACTACACTCTCACAGCCAAACCCATGGGCTCGCTAACTCTGGAGAGGCAGCACAAGCCTCCTGTGTGGTAGATGTGCACTTGCAGAGCTCTCTGACAAGCCAAGGCTATGTGCACCTTGGGTCCTTAGGAAACCACCTTTGGCTGGTGCTAGATAGTTTCCTCCTGCAGCCCCACACTGTCTGGTGGGTGTCTCAGAGTCCTGGCTAAAACACAGCTGGAAATGGCACAGATTTTGAAGGTATTATTAGCAAACACAAGTGACTCACTGCTTTCACAACAGCAATGTTATCACTGTCTCACTTACCAGAGAGGACGGGTTCTGTGTAACAGAGGAGCCCACAAAGAAATGTACGTCATCATGTGCCGGGTGCATCCCTGAGCACTAGCACTGCAGACTGGCATCAATGGAAAACCTTCAAAGCAATTCAAAATATCATTGGATTAAGGAATATAATTTTTTTAATGGTTACACACTTCCTGTAGAGTTTTTACTTCAGGAAATAAAATTTAAAAGAGAAAAGCTTTTTTCAACAGTCTAATTATGCTGTGTGTCTCATCCTATACCCTACCTTTGCCTCTTTAATACTTTCACTCAGCTTACCATATTTTTGCATAGAATTATAGAATAATTTAGCCTAGGAGGTCTCTCTGGCTACCTTCTGACTCAATTTCCTGCTCAGGTCAGGACCAATTTCTAATAATCAAGAACCTCCTCAGATAACCCCTTCCCATTACTGAAAATGTGCCTTACCAAACATTCACTCTTTGGACACCTTGACTAACCCAGGGACTGGAAGAAGGGTGTCAGAGGTGTCTCAGCTGTTAGTGGAGAGGGTGAACCATGGAAGATCTGAAATAAGAGGTTAGGGAGAGGGTTTGAGGCTCAACTGGCCCATCTTTTACCTACCTACACATAGAGTCTGGTTTTCTTTTAAACCATGACAAACTGAGATCCAGCTACTTCCTGGAAATAATGATGATCCCCAGTGAAAAAAAGCAAAACTTCACCCACCAGGATGGCGCAGAAATTGAAAATTCAGAATTTGGCATAAGTACAGGGCATATGAGGCCCAAGTCCAGGAGACATGGCCAAAAGTTACACAAGAAAAGATGTTAAAAAAAAGAGGTGAACTTAAACATAACACTAGGAGAGGCCCAGAAGTCTTTTAAGCTGTATATATAGAGGTCTGTATTTTTTATGAAATATCCAACAGACCAGCAGAGAACTTGTGGTCCAGAAGAGAAAGGGGACATACAAATGGGAAAGCCTGATAGAAACCTGAAAAACAGCAGACAGCAGTGACATCCCACTAAGGAGAAGGGTGAGAAGAGGTAGACAGAGATATAAACAGAGATTTCTGTTATGCATTTAGAAAGAAGCAGGATGGTATTTTCAAGCATAATGAAAGAAGCCAATTTTTTTAGCTGCTGTTATAAGTAAGGACATTAAAAATCTGTATTAGACATAAACACGTTTAAGTCTTGCTACATACTCAGAAGGCCTAGAAAATCTGCCAAGGATATAATTGACCTACTCATCTTCATTTTGAGAACATCCTGGTGTACCAAGGAAATTCCTGAAGCTTTACAGAGCATTAGCATTAAGCCACTGATAAAAGGCATAAAGATGAGCATGCTAATGGTACAACATTTAGTCTCACATCTACTCAAAACAAACTGACAAGACTGCTGACAGGGGGATTGGACTGACAGATGACAGGAACAGAAACTAATGTCGCTCAACACTTCAGTGAAAATGTTATTGGTAAGTCATGTCAGAAAGAGCAGATAATTCTGGATGGGCAGGGGAGGAGGGGAAAAGTGAGAAACAGCAGAGGGGACACCAAGGGCAGAGGAGGAGAAGGAAGGGGGTGGGGGAGGAGGCACTCCAGGAGCTGAAGCAGATATCCATCCCACTGGTGAGGATCCACACCAGAGTTCCTGAAGAACTGCAGCCCAGGGAGGACCCCATGCTGGAGCAGGGGAAAAGCATGAGAAGGAAAGAGCAGCAGTTATGGACTGACCCCAGCTTCCATTCCCATATCTCCCTGTGCAACCTGGGGGTAAAAGGAGGTAGAAGGGTTAGGGATGAAGCTGAGCCTGTGAGAAGTGGGAGAAAAAAGGTATTATTTTAATGTTTATCTTTGTTTCTCACTACCTGAATAAATTTTAATTAGCAACAACTTCAAATATTTCCCCCCACCTCCATCAAGTCTAGCCTGCCAGTGATGCTACCTGGCAAGTTACCAAGCTCCGTGTTCTTCCTGTGACACAAGACTTTTCTCACACATTTTCTGAGGATGGGGGGTGTGAGTAAGTGAGCAGCTGAGAGGGATTTAGGCTGTTTGGGAAGGTTAACCCAACACATACAGATCATGGGAAGCAAAAAGCAAATGCGTTAACTAATTTTGAAAAAGCCCCAGATGATTAATAATGCTAATAAATAAAGGGTAAGGAGGCTAATCATGGGAATATATTCTTGCTTCTCCCAGGAGCCTGTCCTTGGATGCCATAGGTTGGGGGCCCATTGCCATCTCAGGCTATTCCAAAAACTGAAATTGAATGCTATTGGCAGATTGATTTTCCTTATAGGTATTTTTAGCCTTGTACACATCTACTGGATTAAAAAAAATCAAGCAGTTTGTCTCAAAGTATTGATTTTTAATCTTGTTTGCCCTTCGTGTTTGATTTAACGAAAGAGAAGGAGCTCTTGTGAGAGTTTGCAACTGTTTGCGTGTGCTGTGCTTACTGTAATCCATCCCCTGTGTACCTTACCTATAAACACAAGGCTTTCCAGAGAGCTGCTGCCAAGGCTCCAGGGGCCAATAAAGAGCTGAGATATGTTTTCCAAAATATCCGCTAGAGGGTACTCAACGACCTCCTAGTAGAGACAGGTTTGCGGTCTAGCGACTGGGAGAGGGAAGCCAAAAGAAAATGTCCCTGCTTGTTGCATTAACAACAGCAGAGCACAGAGCAGCACCGGAAAGCATCCTAAGTAGGATTTTAGAGGAAAGAAATGTTGGACGAGCTGGAGTCCATCACGACCACATCTGTACCACAGATTCAGTGGCCCCAAACTGCCAGATGGAAATGGGGCAATGGGAAATGGGCGTTTGTTGCCCTTTCCTGGGAAGTGTGAGCCCGTATCCAGCCCCACTGTGCGACTGGATGGGGGTTGGCTAGAGCCCAGTTCACATACCTGTGACAGTACATTGCTGGGATTTCTTCCTTTCTTTCCTTCTTTTGCTGTCTGACCTGCCTTTGCGGTGACCTCTGTGCAAGTTGCTTTGAGATAGCTGAGGGGGAAAAACGTGCATTTTTTCATACTGCTGGCCTTTGAGAGAATTGATGTGGGATACTGTGGTGTAACCACCCATCCCATAAAACAGCAGTGATTGTTATTCCACAGTGATCTATTTTTTTTTGTTAATCACTCATTAGCAGTTTAAATGGGTAGCCAATGTCTGTTCCTTTTTTCCTAGAAAATGAGATAATTTCACCCTGCAAGTAAGACACAAATAGAAGCTTTATAAACCCACCAAATTCCCTGGTTACAGATTTCTGCTTGTTTTATTCCAGGCTTTTATTTCCCCATTAAATGCCACAAAGGACATGTAAAAAGCTAGACATGGCCTCAGAATGCTGGCCCTGCAAGGATATGCCGTTCATCTTTTGCCTTCTGCTTCCAACAAATCAATAATAAGCGTCTTATTTCAGTGTTGAAAGAGAAGATTTTTACTATCCAGCAGGACATCTGAGTTATTGACCTTGAACGCTAATCAGTATGTTTGAATGTTCTCGCCAGGTTTAGAGCCGAGGCTAAAAAAACCTAATTAAATCAGCAGGGGGCACAATTTCTTCAAAATATCACAGGATTAGCCAGCCATGTGCTGGGTATTCTTTCTGTTTCACAGAGCAGAGCTGCCCAGAAATGCTATTTCTAAAGATCTAATATGTTTTTTCTGAGTTAACCTGTTCAGGCCCTGAACTTTCCCACAGGGAAACCTCAGGTCTTATGTGGCATAGTTCATGCTCCTGCAAAGGGATCATCCGCCCTAGCAATGGGTCAGTCCTCCAGGGCATTGCTTACATCATCCTGGAGTCCTTTTTTCTTCTTTTCCTGAATGTCCAAATTTCCTGGGGACAGCCTAAGCTTTAGCTGCTTTACCATTAGCCTGAAGAATGCTGAAGAAGTGATGATACACATCTGGTGTGGCCATGGGTCAAGGGGACCAAGCCCAAAAGTCCTGGTGGGATGCAGGAGGTTTGCCTGCATCCCTGAAATCCTTCTTAGCAATAAGCAAAGAGTAAATCCTTCCCCCCTAATATTTAGCTTGTTCCCCATTATGTCCCATTGCAAATACTCTATGGAAATACACCTTCAGATCAGATTCAAAACTCAGGAATAAAGCAACGGTATGGTCAGGGGTAACTGTAAGTGAATAGATTTTATCAACTTGTAGTTCAGGACAATGACATTTTCCCATTTCTTTAGTACTCTGGCTGGGGGTACTTGCCATTTCTTTACTAGTTACACTGCTGGATGATCTTCCCCTGCAGAACAGGCAGGACAAAACCAGTGAACATGCAGAAGGTGGTCAGTGGGATGGTGCTCTCAGGTGGAACACTGTCAGATCTGAACCCCGCAGCAATATGGACAGATGACAAAAGAAACTCTCTAATAAGGACGTATCCTTATTTTCTGTATGTCACCTTGGATATTTGATCCAAAGGCTCATGCCATTTTCATTGAAAATTCTCATTCAGACTCTGTCTCAAGTTCTTGGAAATTCAAGTTCACCTTCAGTCTTTGATCAATAGAGAAGAGGATTTTCTCCTTGACTCCTAGATTTGGAGGCTCAGATTGGCTGAATTTGCTTTGTCTTGCTATAAAAATTGGCAATAAAGACACAACTATATAAGTCAATGAAAGTTCAGAATACAGAATAACTCTAAATGAGTGGCTCATCATGGTTTTTAAAGCAACATATTAGTTATTTTAGTAATTACACGGTGTCTTTTTGTTCCATGCAGATTCCCTGCCTTCACTCTAATTAGGTCCCTTTGCATCAGCATTAGTGGCCTTTCATGTGCATCTCCCCTCTTCTGGCTTTTTGATGCCTCAGAAAATGAAGTGGGGCTGGTAAGAGGCCTGTTTGGGCTTTGTTGCACAAGTCTGAGTGACAATACAATATTTCAGTTTCAGCTAAGATGCTGTCAGGAGGAAATCTGCACTCTCAAGCAGACTTCCCAGAAGACAAAGTATTTAATCTTTGCTGCTTCCCCAGTGAATACACAGGTGGGGATTAAGGGACACCCACCCTCTTCTGATCTCAGGTATAAAAATAATTTACTCTGAAGTGGATGCATCTTACTGCCAGTTGCTAAAAAACCTTAGTGATGCAATTTTAAACAGCTATTAAATGCTGAGGAAAAAAAATAAAATATACAAACAACTATTTTCCACTCAGGAAATGTTTTCCAACTGTGTTTAATGAAAAGGCAGAGGGGATAGAAGGTAGACTGCAGAAATCTCTTTCTACTTTGTCCCCAATGTCCCCAACCAATGTTCATGTAACTCCCCTCCTACACACATATGTGCCAACAACTTCCTTGGGACATGTAGGTCTCTATCTCCTGAGTAGTCAAGACCTGCAGACCGGGCAGAGGGATGCTTGTGCCTGCCCACAGCCCCTCTGGCACTTCATTGTAGACATTCACGCTAAATGGGCTGACTGGGCTGGATTGCTCAGTAACGTGGTGTGAGCCAACTGGAGAAGCAATGGCCACAGGAAGAGTCAATTGTCCCATCAGCCAACATTGGCAACTTCCTGCCTGGGTATTCCCAAGATGGGAATAAATGAAGACAACAAACAAAACACAAACAAAAACCTGATTTCTTAGCTTCAGGGTTAAAGAGAGGAACAGATATTCACTATTCGCTCACCATAAAATCCATTCATGTCAAACAATGTATGTAATGTAAGGGCCAGGACTGATCTATTCCCTGTGATGCCCAGTGACAGGACCTGAGGGAATGGCCTGATGTTGTGTCAGGGGAGGTTTAGATTGCATATTACAGAAGGGTTCTTCCCACAGAGGATGGTTGGGCACTGGAACAGGCTCCCCAGGGAAGTGATCACAGCACCAAGCCTGACAGAGTCCAAGAAGTGTTGGGACAATGCTCTTGGGCACATGATGTGACTCTTGGGGATGGTGCAGGGCCAGGAGTTGGACTCGATGACCCTCATGGGTCCCTTCCAACTCAGCACATTCCATATTCTGCGAATATTTAGGTGTTCTTGGTAACTTTTGGATATTTCCTTACATTCAGAGCATTGCAGTTTCTTCTCTGAGATGGTTTCTACCAGTGCGCAATCTTACCAAAGGCTGCACAAGCATTTAAACCCATGTTTGTCCCTGGCTGTGGCAGCTGGCTGATCAGTGTTGATGTCTCTCTTGGGAGACTGCTCAGAGGAGGACACACTTCTGCAGCAGTGGATGAAAGATCAGTTTGTGCTCTGCAGAGTCTCCATTACATAGAACAAGTGTTGAAAGTTGGACTGTTCTTTCAAGATGAATGGAAAGCCTCCAGCTACTTCTACCTTGAGGTAGAAGTAAGAAGAGATTTTCCCTGTGTTCATTTATTTGCTGACCCTTCTCTGAAAACCATCTGTTTCAACCTCGTGTTTAAAGATTAGGTGACCAAAACTGTCTAAAGCATTTGAATACAGGAGGACTACTGACTCATGAAGTGGCATTTTTCCCATTTCTCTATCCCAGTCCTTTCTGTGTTTTGCTGAAGATGCTGGATTATCGTCCCAAAGATTGCCCACATTTTGTCCAAAAAAGGCAGATTCACACAGGTGAAAAAGGGGACAGGACAGCACCACATGTTTCTGAGAAGGCTCATTATCTCATACTGACAACAGCCAATTTTCTCTGTTATCTTGTTTCGTAAGTGCCATTCTTTTGCCAGTTTTTCCTGGAGTTTCCCTAGTTCAGGAAAGATAGATTTACCTAAAAAAAATGCTGCCCACTGCAAATTTTTAACTCTGTGCTCTGCACTTTTGAGGTCTCTAAATGTGCTTTAAAATGGTTGGCAGGTTTGCATTTTTCTGGTCTCTTATTTCAGTTTCTGCTTTTACTAATATGTGTTTCACCTTTTTTTTTTTTTTGCTTCGGTTTTGTTTTCCCTCTGTAAAAAGCAGAGGAAATCTCTTCTACATAGCCTCTGATCCTCAGCCAAAATTATAGCTGGCACGTGATGTGTGGGTGGATATACAAACCCTTGAAAGCCTCTGTAATTTATATCATGTGAACCACTTCCCGTTTCACTCTTTATTTAGCAAAATTTAATGGCATTGCTTGTTTCTCAGTGTTTCAATATGTTTCTCAGTAAATGTTATATTCAAGATGCTCATCATGTAAAATACCTAAGAAAATCCAGATCTATGCTTAAAACCTGCCTGGCACCAGTCTTTGGCATAAATATATACATATATATTTATACACACACACACACACACACACACAGAGTGTATATATATGCTGTATATCTCATGTATCCTCCAAAGGAGAGCCACTGCATCCAAGCTGCCCATGGGAGCAATGCCATTGAGAGCAGCAGAGATTAGTCAAGATGTTTCCTGGAAATGTCCTTGCTTTTGGGGGAGAACAAGCATGTTAAGCTGGAGCAAACCCCAGACTTTATACCATGGTGCTCACACCTTTTTCACACCACTCTTAGGTATCACCCACACCTGGGCTTGCTACATCTTAGCCACCAGTTTGGGAGTTCAGGACAAGAGCTCCAGGATCTGGAAACCAAAACGAGAAACAGCACAGTGAGGAAGGGAGTTGGGCAGGCTGTATCTCTTGGGGACTCCTCTTGGTTTTGGAACCCTGCAGCAGAACAGCATTCCCTTAGATATATTTTGTTCCAGTTTTAAAACCTGAGGCTGGTAAGCTGGCAATCATCATACTCACCCATTGTGCTAAATTTTTGAAGCAAAACGAGTGATATTACAGCAGAGATTGGTTTCTTGCTCTACTAGATTATGTCGTCATATTGATGTATGGACACCCAGGAACGCATCTGTCTTGATTTACTCATTCCTTGTGGGCAATGCTCTCTTTGTTTTCCAACTTCTCAGCAATGCAGGCCATTAATTAAAATGTATTGCTCTCTCAAGTGCTATTTTAATTGCATTTCAAGTCCAGCTTAAAGGCCTGGAAAATAGTAAAACTGGGTATTATGTCCATTTTGAAATGCTGAGAGATATAGAGGGAACAGACAACTCCTGCAATTAATCTGCAGCCCCACACTGTTCAATTCCTGAGTGTGCCATTTGTTTGATTAATGGATGTTATTTTTTTATCTGTAAAAATCAACAATTTTAATATTGTTTTCCATCAGAAACTATTTGTGCCTTGCTTGTGGATTAAAGAGAAACTTCTTTAGCATGTCTCCCACATGCTGGTGAAATCATTACTCAGAGCAGCCTCTCCTGACCTGGAAGGACAGGAGCTGTTCCAGGCACTTTGAATGTGTGTGGCTCGGTTGCCTGCTCGTTTGTGACTGTCTCACTCCATTGCCTGCCCTGCACTTCCTCCTCAAGGAATCTCTCCTGGCCTTTTCTTCTCATCTTCCTTCTCCCTTCACTTCTCCTCCTCCCACCCGTTTTGATTGGATGAGCAGTGTGGAAAGCACAGGGCAGCCTGAGGTGCTGCAGGGGAGCTCGGAGAGCCAGCAGGTGCCAAAGGCTCAGTGTCCCATTAGCCACAGTGACAGGATAGAGGTTCACACCTCAAGCCTCCAAACCTGGTAGGACCATTAATGCCTTCACTTTCATATCCAAATAGCTGTGATCAAACCCCACATTTCCAATGATCCTCCTGCCACCTCCTCCTGCCCCACAGATGCCAGGGCCCACTGCAGAGGGGACATCTCTACAGGGAGATAAGAAGCCGCCAGAGGTGTGTGGCAAGACCTGGCTGTCACTGTCATCTCATGTGGCCCCTTCCATTGGGATCTCCAAGCAGCTTGTCTCATATACACTCAGCATTCAACAGCAAAGCTCTAAACTTTCCCTCCTTGGTCAGTATTTTCTTATCAGGGTTTTTTCCTGATAAAGAGATTAAATAATTATGTTCTGGTTGAGCAGCTGCATCCTACTTCTGGCATCCTACTTCTGATCACTACTGACTCTATCAGAAACACCTCCCATCCTTCTGTCTTAGCAGGAAAATCAGAGGAAAGTTGTGGGATTGAAAGTTCTTCTTAGACTTCACAGTACCTTTTCTTACTACAGGTACCAAATATATACAGATATATTTAAAGTAAAGGAAGAGCTTTCCAATAAGAAAGTCTACTCCTTGCTCTTTGTACCACTTACTTCTCCAGCCTCACTTCTTTTGGCTTGGCTGGTGCAAAGCAGCTGGAACCCACCCTCAGACTCAGACCACCCTCGCAGAAAGGTTTCCTGGACTGGGGCAAAGCTGTACAATCTGCTTGTAAATGCAGCAGGGGAAGGCTTGCCAAGCAGTTTATTTTCTGCCAAGGAGGTGCTTCTGGCTTCAGGAAGCTCCTGGCTGTTTCTGTAACCTGGGGCATGACACAGGTGCTGCTGGCAGGATCAGCAGTTGTGTTTCCTCTCCAGCTTGCCTCTGTAAACTCAGAAACCAGTCTTTCTCTTACCCATTTCCAAAAAGTCACTGACAGCATATCACAGCTTCACAAAGGGATGGTGATTCACAAAGTTTCAAGGGGATAAAGATTGTAGAGGATGAAGAGGCACATCCATTTGTTTAAAGTTAATATATTGATATGTTTTTGTGGGAGCTGCAGTTTCAACAGAAGTCACTGCATTCATTCCTTCCCTGCTTACATGTCCTGAGCATAGCAGACATATCTGCCTATTGATTTCATATTAATATATATAAATATTAGGGTTCCTAAGTCATGGTTGGAGAGGAAATGTTTTTCTTTATAAATTATTAGCCTAAGAGAGATCCTTTTGAATTCAGCTCACTTTGCACCCTCATAAATTTTGTAACACTCCTAGGAATAAATAGATTAGTCCTGGGTTTAAGAGTGCAGCTGGTATCAAAAATGATGAGCAGATGAAGAGAGACCATCGACTTTGTCAAGAAGAATCTGTGTGATATACGTATGAGCAGCTGAAATGGGGAGAACCTGATGCCTGCTATGACATCCCTTTACCAAGTGTCTGCCATGCTTGTCACACACAAACAAGGTGGGGTTAACAGGTTTCGTGTCAAACCCTGGAATTCTCAAACTGGGTCTTCCCATTTTGCTTTTGAATCACAGACCTTTAGACCATTTTGGCAGACACAGTTTTTAAAAATCCTCTTTGAACCAATACTTCTTTGGCTTGCACTGTACAATAGCTTTGCTGCCAATTACATTGCTTGTTTCATAATATTTGGTCTGATCTGACACCTATCTGTTACCAGGTAAAGCTTGTCCCCTTCAATGGAGAAGAGCTTTCCTGACTTAGACAGTAGCAGACTCCTGATTTATTGAGATTTCCTCACCATCTTTTATCAACATGAACAAGAGTCAACTAATACAGAGAAGAGCATGCCCAATACTTACTAGATAATTTGAATTTGTCTAGTATTCCTTTAAATATTTTAATCAGAGGAGTGCAAGAAGGAAGCTTGGTCTCATTAATCGGTACACTGAAAATGTTCATGGATAAGCTCCTGAGGGAAGAATTGCAGAATGTAGGTTATTTTAAGCAGCATTTGCCTGCCTATGCAGAACTGAAAATGCTTGTGATCTACAACACTTGACAAATAAAAATTTGAGCAATTATGTGAAGACAAGAAAACTTGTGTATTCTGTGCTGAATTATAAATCATGCTGCATGGACAGGTGCAAGGGAGCAATTGCACCAGCCAGCAAAAGGCCAAACTAGTCTAATTACATAACAATGGCCTCAAATCCAACTTTTAATCTCCTCTCAGAGCCTCATCACTATGATGAAGGGAAAATCTTTGCATGTTTAATTCACCGTCAAGCATTTAAAATGTATTAAATAAATTAAACACCCAGGAGCCTTAAGAACTTAAAACCTGTGTTATCCTGGACAAATTAAAGTTGGCTCTGAATAAATGTTAGTTTCTCTTTCATATGTAGCCTCTTAACTTGGTAACATGTAATCCCAAATCCTTTCCCAATGCAATGCACATTGGCAGGCTTGGTTGCACCTGTCGGATGCTGAGGTGGGGCACAGACAATTGCTTGAGCATATACTAGATGGATGTGTAGGGTTACTGAAAGCACATTTTAAGTCAACAATTATCCATAACTTATCAGCTGATTTACTTACTGATGACACCAGCTACACTACCTGCCAGGCTGCCATTTGACAGAAGTTCCTTTTGGTGGCTCCTGTTCTGCCCTTTCTCTCAGCGATCCCAGCCCCATGTCAGCTCCTCAGTGTTGCCTCCACAGCTTTTGTGGGACCATAAACTGATGCTGATACAGGCCTTAAGGGAACCTTTAATGTATTCTCTTAGGCAGACGGATTCCTCAGTGTGGCTTACTGTATGGCCCCAGATGCAGAAGTACTGATGTGATTTTCCCACTAGCTGTAAGATTTGGGCTGGCCCTCACCACTCAGCCTCCCTCACATTGCCTGAGTGACTCTGGACATTGGTTACAACCCACAAGAGTCCATGTTAGTTCATGTTCCAGCCTGATTTAGAGACACTTGAAAGAGGCTCTTTGGGATGTGCCTATAGAAAGGAACAGCTTTGGGACAGCTTCTTCTGACCAAAACCAGGACACCTTCCAATAAAGGACTGGAGAATACCATGGGTACCAGCTGGGACCCTGTAGCCTTCATCCCTCATAGCCAATGATTGGATGGGCTGACAGAGAAGAGCCACTGGATCTGGGAGTCCCTGGAAATTGCTCCCAATTTCCCACAAGAGGGGTGTGGGAACATACACATCTGCATTTCCACAATGACAACACCAAGCTCACATCAGCTTCAAAGCTAAAGGAGGGAGACTGGGAAACCCTTTTTTTTAATGCTGTGGTGCTGTATTTTACCTGTTTATTTCTTTTGAACACCCTCACCTTTGCTGCAGGCTGCAGAAAGGAGCTCCTCCAGGAGCAGTCCGGAATTAGTGTCAAGGACTGGCACTATTTCAAAACAGTTGATTGGGTCTTATGACAAGAGTTAGTATTACCTATTTCTAAAGTCTTGAAGAACCTTAATTTTTAAGCTTCTAAATTTTGCTGTACATGCTGGGCAGTGATAAAATGGGCAACAAAACCACAGTTGAAATGTTTGGACAGATGAGCCTCTATGATGTACAGCTTTAATGACAAATTATGGAGGTTGGCAATACAGTTAATGGATTTAAGCAAAGTACTAGATTTCTACTTAAACCCCAAGGATTTGTTATAAAAAAATATTTGAAACCTCCAGTAGCCTCTTCAAAAACCTGTCATAGCCTGACTGCTTATGCAAGGGTATTTTATTCATGATGATGCAGGTACCCTAGTGTTTAGAGACACCAGATTTGTGGAAGACATTGTACATATAACAGAAAAATTAATTCCCAGAGATTTTGTATGAACTGTGGGCACAGAGGGGATGAAGGTAATTCTGAAACAGTGTAAAGTGGCACAGAAGCAAAAGCCATGTTCTGTAGCTGCAAAAACCATTTTAATTGTTGCTTTGGAGACATCTTGATACTACAGTTGTGACCATGAAATCAGCTGAGGTTTAGAAGAGAATAACGTGCTAGAAGAATAAGAGGATTTTGTGGGCTGCAATTTATTTATTTATTTGAACATTTCATTGCTCAGAACTTACCCCCAGAGCAATCTAATATTGCATGTAATAATAGTCCACGTAGACTCAGCTCAGCTCCATTGTATACTATGATTTAAAGAACAAAGACAACATCTCAAAGGGTATTTTGTTACTGCTGCTCTAACAGAGCTAAAAAAATAACATTAGAGAGGTTAGAGATGCTACTTGATAAAATGGCTTTCGGCTCAAAGAGGGTAGGTTCAGATTTGATATACTGAAGAAATTATTTTCTGTGAGGGTGGTGAGACACTGGAACAAGTTGCACAAAGAAGCTGTAGATGCCCCAACCCTGGAAGGATTCAAGGCCAGGTTGGATGGGGCTCTGAACAACCTGGTCTAGTGAAAGGCGTCCCTGCCCACAGCAGGGACATAGAACTAGGTGATCTTTAAGGTTTCTTCCAACTCAAACCATTCCATGATTCTATGACAAAGTAGTCCTCCAAGTTTACTCTACCTGCAGTAGGTAGAATAACAAATGAGGTTGGAGATGCAATTGCAAAAGTCATCAAGTTTGATTCAGTTAAAAAAAGGCAAGTTTAATTAAGAAAGAAATAGCCCTAAAACACATTTTTTCAAGGTTTTGATTATGAAATGTATGGTGATTGTATAAGGGAGAAATTTTGAAACATCTGAAAGGGACCTGAGGTTAGTGTCAGCTAACGCATACCCTAAAATATAAAAAGTGAAAGATGACGCTTTATATTATTGTATGTCCCTTTTTCTCATCATAACAAGCCAAAATATATAAATAAGTGACCAATCACCTTCCTTTCCTCCAAAAAAAGTAAATATTTTTTCCAACTAGCAGGAAAATGATGTGGGATAATTGTAACGTCTGTAATCTCAAAATGACCAAAACCACCAATTACTCTAGCAAGACACCTCAAATGCCATCTTTTGCAAAATACTACGTTTCTAAATAGGGATGTCTAATTAGAGTCTCACTGTCACTCTGCATCTGTGCACATAGAAATAAATACTAAAAGCAGTGAAGTGTCTGGAGTCCAAATGTGAGAGGACCTATAAACCAAGGATGGGTTTCTGGTAAGCACAGCATTACAGAGCAGGAACACACCACCACACCTTTGCTGATTTCAGGGTTATTGTTTTCCATTTGCAGTGTCCTTCCCATTATTCCCCAGACATATTCCCTTTACAGAGAGATGGTGGTTCACACCACATCTCTGATAATATCATGCCATAGTCAAGCTGTTTGCTATGCCACAAAGGTCAAGTTTTTGTATCTCCCACACCAGAAAGCACTGAGTGGATCAGACCTGCAAAAACCCAGAGTGGACACACCTTGATCTCTGCAGTTCAAGGACAAAGGGAACATGTCACACAGCTCTTGCCTAAGAGCTAACCCAACTTGCTCTGCTCCCTCCATAGGGTAGAATACGGCAATAGAGAGTCTACATCCCCCATTGCTATCTTCTTATGTGGTCTGAACCTTTGTGACTATTGGCTGCTTCATATTTATTTCTCTACTAATGAATGAAACAGGATACTTGAAAACAGAAAGTTTGGATCTCAACTCTCTGTAGTTTTGCTTTTGCTCTGTTGTTTGGAGTCTCATTCCAGATGATGGAGAAGCCATCTTCTGCCACCAAAAATCTACTTCACTGGGTTCATGCTTGTGGGCAGGCTGCAGGAGTTACAAGTAGGATGGAGATGTCCCCTTTTGTTCCACTGGGATACTGAACCCAAGGTACCAGAAGCCATGGTCCCAGTCCAGTGCCTTGGATATCAGAAAGGATAGGAAATAATACCCAGCTAGAGCATCTCCTTCTGACTTCAGGTAGGGCAGGAATTTGGCACTGCCTGAGGGGTTCAAGGGGGCTCTTAAATACATACATGCTTGAGACAAGGTTCCTCCTCCCTCCTGCCCTTGCAGCAAGCTCGCCTCAGGCCAGCCCTTGGTAGGGTGCTTGAACACTCTGCCTCAGAAAGGCTGGAAGCAAGGCCAGTGGTGCCTCTCTGCTGCTGCAGGCATGTTTGTGAAGGAGGCACATTATTGGGTAATGAATGCCAAAGGAAAAAAAGTATTAGGAAATTAGCATTTGAGAACAGAGCTTGTCTAGTATGCAGTAAATAAGGCCTGGAGCCACACGTTCAACAGCAAGGAAAAACAGAATACTGAGCAGCTTGGTCCCAAAGCAGGGCTGGTGCTTCCTCAGTTTGGAAGCAGGCAGCAGCCCATTGGGAAAACCAAGCAGGAGCAGCCAGGGCCTGGCACAGGCAGCAGGGCTGCCCCAGAGGGGCCACTGCATCTCCTCAGAGTGCTTTTAATGCAGCTCCACCTGCATGTGGCTCTGTGTGTGTGGTGGAATTACCCAAGGAGAAGTAAAGCAAAGCATACTGAGATGAAACTGCAACCTCCCACTTCCCCCAGTGCCAGGTGGTGCTGGGGGTCCACAGCAAGATCTGACTCTGGGATTCTCTGTATTCCCATTCACATCAGGGCTGTCACACGGCCTTAAGCACTGTTGGAAACTTATACAAGAGAGGGTAATTTCAGCCTTCATCCTGTAGCTAGTGTTTTGTTTGCTGAAGAGGTTGAGTGGGGAAATGAATTCCAGCATAGAAATGTATTTCTGTGATGAGGAGAGCTCACGGTGAGTTAATCATGCCAGCAGCAGCCTTTGCACTATTACCCAGCATCCTTTGTCTAACTACCATAGCATTTTATTACACTTGGAGCTCTCCCTTGGAAATACTGTTTGTATGAAGAAGAGGGGGAAAAGAAAAGTGTTGTGACTGAAGTGAGCCAGATGTCCTGACTTACCTCTCATAGAAATTTGGATGCCTAAAACAGTCAAGGAAATATCATAGAGGTGCCTCCAAGATTTATTTAGAAGTTTAGTGTGAAAACCACACTTCAGAGAGGGAAGGAAGGGAGAAATATTCTAATTTAAGTCATGAAAGAACACTGATTTGTTTCTATGTGAATCTCACATGCAGGGGGACACAGCTTCCCACTGGCACCTCAATGCCAGCTTGGAGTGGATATTTAAGGCATATAAATATCTTCCCAGCAAAAGTGCCGGCTGGATTTAAATCCAATGAAGCCAGCTTTCAGAAGGAGTGCTGAGAGGGCAATAACAAATGATTCTATTAGCATTAACGCAGTCAGCTTGTGCTATTTATAATGTAAATATCATCTGAGTATAAAAATTGCCTCATTGGCAGAACAGAGGTAAAATTCCCATTCATCACGTTTTAAAATAGCCTAATCACACAATATGTACGCAGTAACTGTAAATGAACGATGTTCTTAACATAAAGATGATTAATATTGGGCAGATATCTGTTACGTGTGTTTCTGTTGATGGAAAACATAAATATTTGGGCCCAAACATAAAAACTCTGAGTGTATAAAGAAGTGTTTACATTAATCCACCGAATAATTTCTTTTATTCCTGCAGGGATTTTGACCTTTAACAGCACATAAAAGAAATATGATTACACCTTATTTACTTGAAGATTGAAACATACTACAAAAGCCATACATACACTTATGTTTTCACACTGTTGTGATGAACAAAACCAGGGGCTTGAACTACACCAGTCCAAGCACAAAGCCTGACCACTACCTCCAGTCCTCAAATACTGACATTATCTTGATTTGGGTTACGCAGATGCTTTTATTATTCAGATGATGCTCTTCCAATGTAGTCAGCAGAAGAGCATCCAGAAGGTGAAGGAAAGACTCATGGAACAATTATGTTACGTAATAAAAATATCTCCTTCCCAAAGGCTGTTTGAATGCAGGACTGTGCAGAAGATGTAACCCCCAAAGAAGAGCTGCCCAACCTCCTGTCCCCACCACATTTGGCACAGGCAGTCCCCCAGTCCCCACTATCCCACCCTCCCCACGGTGAATACGTTTCCTCTAGGGAACTTATGCACAGCCAGAAAGAACCTGATGCCACCAAGGTACTCAGAGCTTAATGTCCCATCTCATCAATGGGAGGATTTTCAAACCAGCTATTTCCCCACCTGCCTTGTCTTCAAGATCCTACTAACCCAAGACACATCCTCAGAACCTCTCTGCAGAGCCAAACAGAGGACCCGGCTGCTCACCCTGCATACAGAAGCATGGTTTTAAAACCCTGGCTTCCCCAGTTCAATCTAAAACATTCATCCTTAGAAAATTCCTTATTCCCTGGTCATTGATGAGGGTGAACCTCCCCACCAGAGCACATGCTGCTCTGCCTTAGGGATCCCTGACACAGAATGTGTCCACCAGGAAACAGTGTGATGTGTTCTTTACATCATGACTCAGACTATCACATGAAAAATCAATTCCAAAACATTATGTCATTGCAAGTAGGGCAGCTTATGTACCTACTTACCTTAACTCATCCCACCCCTACATTTTTAAAATTCCTTTTTGAAAGCAGGTGGCTTTCTGCATTCAGCTGGAAGTTATGCCAGAATTTATATCACACATGGTTAGAAAGCAGTGCAAGTTTATTCATGGCCAGTTTGCATCACTTATTCTTGTGCTACTAATGTAGTCTGTGCTTGAATAACTCCGTTCAGGAAGTCCCAGGAGGGATGAGAGCCCCATCAGGGATTCTTTCTTTCCTATTCTAACTCATTATTCTCATAAGCAAGGAGCAAAGTTTGCAGATACCATGAGTATCACACAAAACCAGATCGCTCACACAAATCACTTAGAATTATTTAGATTTCAAATGATGCTCAGGAACAGTGGACTATTGTTCTGAAATTCATGTCAGATTAAAACAGCCCGTAACACCACTGTACTGCTCTAGACAGTGACACTTAGAGGCGCTTGCTGTAAAAACTACCATGCCTTGTAATTCTGCCTTCTGAGCCACTGAGTCTCCCACTAATTCAAAGGACTCAGCAGAACTCAGCAGGATAAGCAAGGCAGGCTGGTAATGATGTAAGTAAAAATTGCAGTGAGTGATGCCTCCTCTCCATTTTGAGCACACCCTTGTTCCCCTGCTCAGTTCTCAGAAGAGGCTGAAAACCACCCACTTCCAGGCACCATACCAGCTTTTTTAAAATACAGCATGTCACATTCTCCTTAAACCAACACGGTTGTGCAGAACCCAGACCCAGTGCCCCCCTCAGACTGCACACGGACGTGCCTGGTGAAGCCACCACATACCTGAAGAAAGGACAGGATCCTGGAGGCACCCAAGCTTCCCTTTGCTGCATCAGCCCTCCAAAGATCTTCCAGGGAACCACTGCCAGTATTAAAGTGGAGTTTGTCATGGATCTCCTGCAATTCCCAACTCAAAGGTTTTCAAAATCTACTTGGATCATGTGGCTCACCAATATGGAAACAAAAAGTTGTTTCAGACAAATTGCTTTTTTCATGCTACCATGTCCTCCAACACTTCAGATTTTCTGCAAGAAGGTTGGCTGGGTTTTCTTTGTTTTCATTCTCAGTTTACATTATATTCATTGTATCAAAAATGTTCTTAATTAAGAGTTTTAGATATAATGTTCATAGGCAAAGGACTCTACCTCACTATGTTTGACAAAGCTGCTGACAGAAGGCAATACAAGGAGATTACAGTGCTACAAAGGGCAGAACTGTCACTGCCGGCACTTTTCAGGAGTATGAGAATGCATAGCCAAAATCTTACTCTTCAATAATCTCTCCAAAACAGGTTGCTCCCTCTAACCCATTACGTAGCCTAGAAAAAATTAACTATGTTGTTGATGTGACTTGTGGAGACACCAGAAGGATCACCCTCTGCTGCTCAGGGGTTTCTCCACACTTTATAGACATTTGTGCCGGTAATGTCCCCCGCAGGGATGGGGGCAGAGAAAGAAGGGTTTGCATATTAGGAAGCTCAGAGGAATATATTCCTGGATAGGTTTTTCTTATCACTATAGTCTGACAGAATAAATTTTACAAATGAGAGAGAGAAGGGATGGAGAAAGTCAGACCATGACCTCTACCATCTGCACCCCACAACTACAGATATAAGGGATGTAATTTTCAAGAGAGCATGAAAAAGTATGGTACAAAAAATATGTATGTCTTTCAATTTAGCTAAGTTTGTTGTTTGTAAGGACTCTCATAAACAGTGCCTAACTTCCAACAGATATAGCTTTCCTGTAAATATTTTGCTCCTGAGACACTTGTGCACATGCCTCTGCCACCTTATTTGAGACACTCCGATGTCTGTACCTTTGTCTCCACTAATAACTCTTAGCAACACTTCAGGTGTGTTCCTGGCTGAGGCTGGAGAAGCTCCTAGACACCCACTGCCTTGGCAGATGGGGAATTCACTTGCTCTTTCAGCTGCTAGGCCTGGCCCAGAGGCATTTTGGAGAACACCAGCTGCTTTGAGCCTCTGCAAAACCCCACTGTGGAAGTGATGCAGAGGAGGCCACCCTTCCTCATGCTTGGTTCCCCTTATGAATGAAAAGCACCTGCAAACCCATAGGTATATTGACTCTTTGGTAAATGCTTGAACCACAACATGCCCCACATTATCTCCCTGGGTCAAAATTGCATGGCAGCACACACCTTATCTCCAGTGGTTATTTAAGGGTGAGGTGAAACACACATCCCCAATGCCTCAGCTGCACGTCTAAGGTGTCCCACCATCTGTCTCCTCCTTAGTTAGATAGGTGGCAGTCTCTCGATTCGCCACTCTTCATATAAGCAGCAAAGAATCTAACTTTTATCATGCAAACAGAATTGCATGTGCCACTGCCCTGTTTTCCAAAGGTGCTCCTGTATGTACTGTGATCAATTCCATTTATCTGTAATTTGAAAAATTAGAGTTCAGTTGTGAAATTTATCCAAAAGAAAGAGAAAAAACTCTGGAATCTGCACTGAGGGTATTGTATTATTGGAACTGAAGATGAAAAAACTTGCTTCAATGGGGTTGGTAAGGACAACCAGATCTAGCTACAAGTCTTGCAGGCATAAGAAGGCCAATGGTCATCTAAAATTCTTGAATCTTTCTTTTGCTTTTCTCACTAGAAAAGCAAAAGAAAACATAAGAATTCAAAAAATGCATCTAAATTCACAGAGAAATGCAGAATTGCCTCGCTTTATAGCAGATTACTGGAAAATAAGCTGAAATAACAGTATTTGGAATAAAAATAAGCATTGAAATAGGCACTATGGAGTAAACTTTCTTTTTCTAACTATCTCAGAAATAAGATACTTTACTAGGTGGTTATTGCCTTTCAAGGAAAATCAGGTTCCAGCATTGCCATTTCTTTGTGACTTAGCAGAAAAAACCCTCACAGGAGCACCCGTCGAATCAATCTGGCTGTTTTCCAGCAGAGATAACACATGCTAATGGGGCAGTGCTCTCAGTGAAATGCTGAGAGCAGGTTGTATCCCCTGCTTTTATGAAAGATACCTTTCAATCACACAGCTTACTTTCATGCTGCTTTGGCCATGGGAGTCAACTGAAAATCATGCCAAATGGATTAGAAGAATAGAGTGACATAGATCCAGCCTGGGAAGTGACTTTTTGAGCTATTTGGCAAGAAATTTAAGGTATGACAGTAAAAATAACTGAATTTGATATTTCAAAGTTGCAATAATAAATGATGAGTGCACTTGAAAAATGGAAAATACTTTGAGGGAGTCACATCTCAGAGGAGGAAGAGAAGAGTGACTCAGCAAGAGCGCAGGTCTCAGTGAGTCACCCAAAAATGAAAATAAGTGCAGGAGGATACAAATAACAAATATCTAAAAGATACTGACAAAGAGAAAGGGAATATACTCTTTCTCATTTGTCCTTGTTCCTCCCATCTAACTGCCTTTTTACACTGGCTCGCTTGCTTGCTGGGCTGTCTCCTTTCCTGAGCAATGTGCCCAGGTGGCCAAAAAGGCCAATGGCATCCTGGCCTGTATTGGCGCAGCACAGCCAGCAGGACCAGGGCAGGGATTGTTCCCCTTAGCACTGCTGAGGCTGCCCTTCGAATCTTGTATCCACGTCTGGGCCTCTTGTGGTGGCATGGAAGTGACCACAGAGGCCCAAGGGGTGGCAAAGGACCCCAAGGAGGGGGTCCAAGATTGGTGGAGGGGTTCCAAGATTGCCAGGTCCCCCCCTGGGACTGAGGTCACCATGGTTTAGCCCAGGGCGTGGATAGATTTCCCCGCCCCCCCCGCAAGGAAGCCATGATTGGTCTGTAGTTATGACTGTCATTCTCCCCCTTCTAGAATGTTCTTCCCTGTTCGGTAGTTGATTTGCTGTTGCTCCCTGTCCCCTCCCCTCCTCTTTCCCCATTGGACCAGGTTCCCTTACTCCGCCTTTGCTCCTCCCTGGGACCCTCTTGTGATTGGTTTATGTGACTCCCTTATAAGTTTGTATCAGAGAGTGCTCTGGGCCTTTTGGTCCCTGGGTGCTCTCTGTGTTGGTCTTGCTGCAATAAAGGTGCACAGACTACACCCATACCAAAGGCCCTGCTCGCTTTCTTTCACCTTCAGCAACTAGCTGTCACAGCTCTCGCCCCCTGAGGGCCACCCTTCAGGGCGAGCAGCTTCCCTGGCCGGGGTCTGAGAGATGCCACCAGAGCGCCCCCACTGACAGGGACACTCCTGGAACACGGCCAGCTGGAGGCTGTCCAAAAACTGGGCTGGATGCCGACGGCTAGCCTCAGCCTCTCAATTCAGGAAGAACACTGAGGTTCTGGAGTGTGTCCAGAGAAGGGCAAAGAGCTTGGTGATGGGTCTGGAGCACAAATCCTGTGAGGAGCAGCTGAGAGAGCTGGGGGTGTTTAGCCTGGAGAAAAGGAGGCTCAGGGGTGACCTTATCTCTCTCTACAACTCCCTGAAAAGAGGCTGCAGCCAGCTGGGGGTCAGTTTCTTCTCCAAATAACAATGACTAGGACAAGAGGGAATGGACTTAAGTTGTGCCAGTGGAGGTTTAGATTGGATATTAGGAAAACATTCTTTGAAAGGGTTGTCAAGCACTGGAATAGGCTGCCCAGGGAAGTGACAGTCACCATCCCAGAAAGTGTTTAGAAGCTGTATATCTGTGGCAGCTGGGGACATGGTTTAATGAGGGACTTGGCAGTGTCTTGGTTGGACTGGATGATCATATAGGTCTTTTCCAACCTAAAGGATTGTATGATTCTAACTACCTGTTTTTTTTTACTGTTGCTTTTCCTCTTGATATCAGGAAAGTGAAACATAGAAATAGAAGATACTAAAATCATGCCAGAAATACAAATCTGGTAAATAGTCTGATGGAATCTAGAAGATAAGTGGAAACAAAAATATATAAATAATGTTGTATATAATATATATAACATTATGTAAAAAATATAAATTATATACAGTGTAAAAGATAGATATATATTTGTAGTTTTGTTCATTAAATTCTAGATTAGAAATAGAAAATTATTGAAATGAAACTATTATCAGAATTCAAATGAACTAGGCTCATAGATTTATAAAGCTTTCTTTGCAATGGATATTTGAGAAGAATATTGCTAAATAAATCAGAACTGTGAGGTGCCTGCAAGGAAAGGCCCATTTATCATGGCAGCACTTAGAAACCAGAACAGCAGTGATAACCTCTGGAAGCAGTTCAAAATAAATAAATGGAACTGATCCATATGCTTTTGAACAAATGTGAATCATTTGTACCTGAACAAACTGAGGCATTCCTGGATTTCAATATAGGAAGATCTGTGCTTGTTCTCCACTACCCACACATGCTA
The DNA here is from genome assembly GCA_013400955.1 of Drymodes brunneopygia. Classification (NCBI taxonomy): domain Eukaryota; kingdom Metazoa; phylum Chordata; class Aves; order Passeriformes; family Petroicidae; genus Drymodes; species Drymodes brunneopygia. Next base: position 153,346 of record VZTZ01033155.1, read on the forward strand.
ATTTCTCATTTCAGTGTAAAATGAGAAATAGATTATTATTTCATTTCACAAGAGCATTATTTTTTCTTGGGAAAATCCAAGACACATCAGAAAAACCGAATAGGATAAAAACAACAATCCTGGATTTGTGGAAACTTCTCCACTCTCTGAAGAAGTAGTTGACATCCAAAATCATAATTGCATAATAGAGTGGCTTCATGCAAAGCTGGATTAATCAGTCCTGCTCAAATCAGGAGCTACCTCTCTGTTCCACTATTCCCTTTCTCCAGTTCATTTTCTGACTTCCATTCTGCCATTGTTCACTGAGGTCCACACTGCAGATGGGACTGGGGAGATGAGGAACAGCAAAACTCCAGCAGTGCCAACAAACTGCAGTGCCTGGGGATGGAAAAACCAAGGAAGACCAGGTTAGGTATCATTTCAAGGAACTGGACACACACAAGTCCATGGGATCTGATGTGATGCACCCATCAGCACTGAGGGCACTGGCCAGTGTCACTGTAAGATCAATCTTGGCCATCTTTGGAAGGTTATGGCAATTGGGAGAGGGTTCTGAGGACTAGAAGAAAACAAATTTGAGTCCTGTCTTCAAGCAGGGTAAGAAGGAGGATTCAGAAAATTACAGGCTGGTCAGATACACCTTCATCTCTGGGAAGGTGATGGAAAAAAGCCAGTGTCCTTAATACCTTCTTTACCTTGATCTTTTGCAGTAAACCCAGACCTTAGAAATACCTGGGATTGGATGTGGCTTCGTCCTCGAAGGGAAAAGGAGCTATTAAAAAACCTAATATTACACAGAGTAAATGGTCACTATTGGGGTCTCATCTGAAGTATAAATATATATTTAAACTGAGGAAACAAATGAATATTTTTAAAGATAACTTGAGCAGGTGTGAAAATGCATCATATCACCCTGAATTTTCAAGATAGAGGCATAAATCTATTCCACTCCACTCAGTCCCTTAGAATTTACACTCATATATATTATTTTTTTTAACCTAAATATAATATAATGTATAGTAAACTTTGTGCTTCAGGGTATGCAATGAGCACCATGGAAAAGAAATCCCTGGCCTTTACCTGAATTTAGTCTTATTAGTTCTGCTCAAAAATGCACATTTGTTTTTTCCTGCAACTGTTATTTGCCTTTTGTCAAATTTGTCAAACTCTCCAAATTACATCAGATTATCATCACTATCACACCCATATTTCCTCTAAATGCTCATGCAGACAAAGCAATCACACATCTCTGATGCACTAACAATAATTTTGAGCAGGGCCAGCACGCTGCCTTTGCAGTCTGAGACCCTCTGAAATTTGTGTGGACTGAGATGACCCCTTGGGCAAGGTCAGCAAGATCTCAGCCACTTGCTTCCCAAACAGCTTAGCCAGTAAGCAGATTATGGATGCACTTGGAGAGTTTCTGAGTGCTTAACCCAATGAGAGCCCTGCCGTGTTTTGCACTCCCAGGCCCATGAAGATGTGCAAGGCTGCAGAGGCCGTTCCATTCTTGATATGACAGTGCTTGGTGCTGAATTATTATCTGCCAGAACAGGTGGTTAATAGGGAACAGTCCAGTGTTATTTGTTTATAAGCCAGCTCACAAATGATGAGCACTACTCTGTCACTTTCTAAACCCACACGTTTTGTCATCCTTCATGGTAAAGAGGAAAAGCCAAGTTACCTATGTATCTGTCAACGAATGTTTCATCTTACCTGCCCCTGCATAAAGAAACACCTATTGAATGCAAAGATGTTTTGTTCACAAACAAAAACAATGTTCAAAGCCTCATGCAATACTTATTTTCTTTATTTTTAGAGTAGGCAATATGAATTTTATTATATTTAGGATGGGTGATAACACTACAATTTTTTCCATTGAATGACTGCAGTTTTATCTACCTGTTCATGAGGCTGACAAATGTAATGGGAAACTCCAACAGATTGACAGATCACACCTGTGTAGTTTTCGAGGTGTTCCAGCTCTGCCACTCGTCCCTGTGCCCTCCCACTCCATGTGTCACTGTAATACACTTCCACCCTGCTCTACCCTCCCACACAAATCCTTTGGACTGATGGGGAGTCCAGTGGATGATCCAGGATGTTTCCTTCAGCATTCTTGTGGGTTTCAGATATGCCCGTCAGTTTCAGCACTGCCTGTAGGTGTCCATGCCCCTGCTGGTGAATATCCCACCTCCTGATGTTCATGGAATGGTTTATTGCTGCCTTCTCCCCCTCTGCCCCATCCTCATTTCTGCTCCTCTTTTCACCACCCCTGCCTCCCTTTCTCCACCCAGTCTCCTCCCAAACAAACCACCTGGTTATCCCTGTTTTGCTACATTTATTTCCAAATGCCTTACGCCACTACATGTGCAATCTCAGCATTAAATGTCATTAATGATATGGTTTCCTAAGCAGAGCTTCCCTTACAAGGTTCACTTCCCCAAAAGACCTGGAATTCCCCTTGAATTACTTGGTTCATACTGGTTTCAGCTGGCTTGTCTTGTCTGCTTTCTGGGACACAACACCTTGCTTGTATCTCAATTCTCCTACTCAGCTTCAGGTAAGCTCAGGCACTGTCTTGTCCCATATAAACTTCTCCTGTAACATGTTTTTCTCACCCTGTGTTTTTGTGTTCACAGCACATCCTGATCTCCCTTCCCTTCCCAGTCACACATAATTAGCCTGAACATGTCCTTGGGACACCATCCTGCTTCCTGCAGAAGCACCATCCCAACACATTCTTATCTTCTGCAACCCACAACGCTTTCCTGGTGTGGGAGGGGCACAGCCAGAGCACATGGCCAGTCTGGGCAGGGCAACAGGGCAGATATAACCTCCTCTTGACTGGAGCTGCGCAAAATGTCTCTAGGGCTCAGGTCTGTCCAGATCTGTCACTGCTGGAGGTGGGTTTATCTATGTCAAGGTTTGTGCTTGAACAGAAGTGCATGCTGCTGTTTTCTTTCAGCTAAAAAACAAATTTTCTGAGTGATACAGCTTTGCTGAGAATTGAGGAAAAGAGGAAGAAGAAAACCAAAGCATTTTCTGCATTACTTGACACCTGATGGGGAAAATGCCATTTTCCTTTCTAAGTATCTGGGAAAAGTATTTTCTATTAGCAGATATTTTGCTCAGAGATGATAAATCATTTATTGTAATAATTTTAGTAGGAATACAAGTTTTGGGAGATGTCTCTTATCCCTGCTGCTAGTCAGTTCCCCTCTCAGGCACTGGCTGCAAATTCAAGACAAGCAATTTTGTGAACACAAAAATAGGATATTCCAATCAGGACACCTGGTGAAAGGGTAAAGGAAAACACAGAAGAAATCTGGGCTTCCTTTGAAACAGAAGTGTGACAATTAAAAACAGGTGGTGATGTTTCACTACAATAGCACAGATGAACAGGACTTTATTTTTATTCCTGTAATTTATAAAACATTTTATGAAGACAGCTGGCTAGTGTGAAAGGAGTCACTTGCTCCATTGATTGATCTTCCTTCCCAGCACCTAAACTAGATGAAATGCCAGTTGAGCAGAAAAGCCTGAGTAAGCATTTTCCGTGTTAGAGGGGTTTTTTGTATTATCTGGTATCAATAAAGACCTGATTATGTTCTTACCCAATAACAGTAAAGATCTGATTATATTATTTCCTGATCTCTACTTCATAGGAAACATGTTTAAAAGCTATCATTGCTCATGTCAGTGACATTTCTGCTCTGTGCCACTCCTGCTGCTTCCTTTGCTGCTGTGGCTGCGTCCCCTGTAATCTTATCTAAAAGGTCCTTCTGTGTTGTTTCTAGTTCAGTAATCTACCCTGGTAACAAACCATGGACAATGGTAGTATTTATAGAGGTAGTTGGAAGAAGATTAATTAAAGGCCATTTTGAAAGGAAGATGGTCCCATTGCTTAAAAAAAAAAGATATCAAGACCATGCAGCTGTAACTGCTTTGGAAGATTCACTTTTAAAGCAGATGTCTCTGTTGTTATTTAATTATGAATAAACTGGAATAGCTGGATGCTGTGGGAAATCTGATGCAAAAGCAGATGTCAGCCAAACTGTTTTAGTTCATACAAAGCACTTGAAAACTCCAGAGTGTTATGGCCTCTTTTAGTTAAACCCCAGAGCCTGTAACATATAGTGCTCATTGTTTATTTAATGCAGTTTGTTAAAAGCAATTTATTAGGGAATGTTGATATTGTCCCATTCCCTGACTTGTCTTGTCCTTCCCTCAAAAACAATTCAAGGATGTTCTGCTCTTTTGTGATATGTAAAATTAGGCACAACCAGGTTAGTACCTTATTAGCACTAAGCGCATTTTCAGTCAAAAAGAAACATAATGCAAACATACAGGTTTGGAGAAAATCTTAAGCACAGCTGAGACCTTCAATGTTCTTGTAAGACCAAATTGCTTCGACTGGCCTTTCATTTTATGTCAAAATGAGTTTTTTTCACTAAAGGATGTAACTTCTAAAATTACTCTAAGCAGACTTTTTCTAATTTCCTTCCATCCCCAGAATCTTGCCTCAGAATGACTACAGCAAAGTTTTGGGCAATTGTAGTAGAACAAGGAGGAATAAAGTGTGTCCCTGGAGGTCTGGGAGCTGTGACACTGGTGCATTGGAAATGGACATGGAACAAAATATGGAGATCTCTTATCTTTTCCACAGAAGGACTTGGGTTCAGCATTAGGTAGCCAAATGGCTGCATTCAAGGAGCCTTCCCTAGATGTCCATTTGCAGTAAGGACAACTTTGATGCTTTGTTCACATAAGAACATTCGTTTATTTATCTTAAATTGATCTACGCTACATCCCACAATTAGTGTGTTTTCTAAACTCAATAAAAGGCTAAAGGTTGAATTTGGTTTTTGGACTGCAATTCATGTCCACAGAATGATGGTGCATTTATCCAGTGGTAAGGCCAACTGATGTGGTGGGGGCATCTCTAGAGTTGCTCTGATCATGATGGAATCCTTAACGCTGAAGGGCTGTAACCAATATTTCAACAATTGAGAACAGTGCTGTTTTATGTCTTGTGTCTGGTCTGACCATGGTTTGCTTTAAGAGAACTTGTGCTTCAGGTGGTTTGGATTGTGAGAAAGCACATTGCTGTTTTCAACATGTACCTGTACATCTGTTGGTCCCTCTACCTACACAGCAAGCAAGCATGCAGGGGTACCATTGATAGCAAGCTTCTGCTTCCTGCATCTTTGAACCCAGCAATAAGGAGGGCTAACCTTACTCCAGAATTTTGGTGAACTTGTGTCTTTCTGTACCATTTCAGTCTGGCTGCTCGGTTATGTGCATGGGAGAAGCAACAGAGATTCACAGGGGCCTGTCTAATTGCAGCCTAATTTTCTGACTTAGCAGCAGCACTGAAATTCTCTGAGGGGTTTTTCCCCATTTCTGTGTGCCTGTGCAAGGAGAGGCATTTCACTCTGCCTCTCCCCCAGCGGCACAGAGCTCCTGTCAGCCTCAGCAAAACAGCTGCTTCCCTGGAGAAACCACTCCCAGGCAAGCACATACTGCTGTGGAGCAATAAGGCTACTGGCTTAAAATTGCATTTTTTTACTTGAAAAATGTATGTGGTATATATTTCACTCTGCATATAATTATTAAACTGTATTTCAGCTTTTCTTTAATCTATTTCTAGGCAAAGCAGGGATGAAAACAGGACTTTATATAACCCTGATTAAAGCATCTGTCACATAAAAGGAAAGAAATAACTACAAGAGACTTGTTAATAAAACAGTAAAACTATCTAGAGACATAGCCCTACAACGAGGGAGCTTAGTGCTCTAGTGAAACCATCTGCTTTTAAAATTGGTTTCCTTTAGCAACTGGCTTGATTGCTGGGGTGTCCCTGCGTGGCACCAAGCTGAGCCCCTGGACTTGCCTCAGTCTTCCCTGGCCATGGAGGCACTGTCCTCCCCACCAACTGTCTCAGATGGTGCAAAACAGCCCCCAGAGCCATCATTCTCATGCAGGAGTGCTCCAAAGAGGTGGCTCCTGTCCCAGGGGGGGTGATGTCCCCTAAGCTGGGGCCATTTCTACCTTGTCCATATGCCTCCTTCACCAGGGTCTATGCTGAAACAGTAAATGAACAGGGAGGAGGAATAAAGAAACCTTCTTCCATCCAATTAAGAAATATCCTTGGTTTAAGGATAGTGACTACTGACTAGTTTATGACATGAAACAATAACTATTTGGGAGTTTTGATCCAGAGCATAACTGGAACAACTTTGCGATTTTAAAGCTTTGTGAAGAAGTCAGTTCCCGTGTCATTCAGCTCTACTGAAGCATCATCAGGTGTCCACTGCCCAATTTATCTTCCACACATAACATGCTTTCACTGCAGATGAACAGGTTGGCCTACTTTCTTTTCGTAGTGTTTGTCTGCTTTTCCTGGCATGGTGTGCAGGAGAAGCAGAAATGCCGTTTCTGTCACCATGGGCATGAGGGCCATGCTCACTGCTGACTTCTTTTTACTGAAGATCTTACATCAGTCTAATGAAATAAAATAAGTACCTGCAAATGTCAACCACTGGGACCCAATGCTTGCAAAAGCAAATGGGCAGGAGCCTCCCCAGCAGGAAAGTAGTCAGCAATGGGGGTGGCTGACCAGAGCCAATGTGCAGAGCTGCTGGGAAGCAGTGGCACAGGTTACACACACTGCCTTACCTGCCCTCACTGAACTCAGCCTTGTAAATCCAGAGAGCAAAGCTGAAAGCATGGGAAAAGCTAATTAAATTCAGCACTCAATTAAAATCCCTCTAAAATTTTTTATTAGTTTTGTGCAAAACAGTTTACTCATCCTTTTACTATTCTTCTCAGTTTCTTTATTAGGACAGACTGTTCAGGGGAGCTGAAAAATCAAGGTGTAGGGTAATCCCTGAGCCTGGGAAATTAACCCTTTATGTGCCAATTTGATGTACTCTAAACAGAGTGCTGAGCTGCTGCATGCATGCTCAGCTACCCTGAGAGGAATCATAGAACCATAGAACACCAGGTTGGAAGGGACTTCATGGACAAACTGGTTTAACCTTTTTTGGCAAGAACATGGTCTAGGCAAGATGTCCCAGGACACTGTCAAGCCAAATCTTTGAACTATCTAATGTTGGGCAGTTCACCATTACCATGGGGAGATTATTGCAGTGGCTGATTGTTCTCATTGTGAAAAATTTTCCTCGTGTCTCCAGTCAGAATCTCCCCTGGATTAACTTCTACTCCTTACCCCCAGTATTTTCAGTGTGAGTCCTTGTAAAAAGGGAATCTCCGTCTTCTTTATAGTCACCCTTTAAATACTGGAGCATGGTAATAGTGTCTCACTTCTCAAGGTTGAACAAACCCTCTCAGCTTTTCCTCATGTGGAATCTTCCTAGTCCCTAAATTATCTTTGAGGCCCTTCTCCAGACCTTCTCCACCCTGTCCACACCTCTTTTTGCCTAGTGGGGACCAAAACTGAACACAGCATTCCAAATGTGGCCTTACAAGTGCTGAGTGGGATAATGACTCCTTTGTCATTGTTGATGCTGCCCTTGTTGATGCAGAAGCAGCCCCTTGGCTTGAAGTGCTTACTGACCACCTCCTGTGATGTCATACGAAAGGCTGACCTGAAACAGAGGCTGGACAGAGTTAAAAGAATAAAAGAGGTATTTATTAAAACAAGGTACACTTTGGGCAATGCAGGAGTCTCACAGAGACTACACCCAAAATGGATGCCTAGCACGTGCTGTTTGGACAGATACACCTTCAGTCCATCTGCATATCAGAAACCCATTGTCCAATTACATCTTCATGTCCTGAAGTCCCATCCCTTGTTTGTCCCCTTCTTCTCTTCGCTGCTGTTCATGGTTGTTTACATTTTTGGGCTTTTGGAGAAACAGTATGTCCTTGAAACTCCAGCTTAGAGAGAGATTGTTTCGTCTAAATAACAGTGACAGAACACTAGCTGACAATTTATGGAGTCTTAGAGTCATACACTAGAGCAGTCTTGATCTAGAAAATAAAAAGTTAAAAACATAAGGCATCATCTGAGGCAAAAGCATCCAGCCAAGCCCAAAGAGCTGCAAACAATTAAAAATAATCCCTCTAAAGCTTCCTGGAAATGGTAGCAATTGCTCTTTGAGCCTTTTCTCTTGTATTCTACATTTGCAAAAGCTTGGTATTGGCAAAAAGGCTTAGAGAAGGTGGTCTGCCTGTAATAACTTTTATTTTCTTCCTCTTCAGCTGTGCCAAGAAGAGGAGCCTACTGTGAAAATATGTCTCTAAAATTAAAGCTAATTTATCAGGAGCACCCCTGCTTATTTTCTTTAATTTTAAAAGCTGCCTTATCTTGCATTAACAGAGGCTTGAGCAACATGTTCTTTATAGGCAGGCATAAAGTGCTAATGATGCAAATGGACGACAACAGGATCACACAATGCTCCTGTATGCTCCTCCAACCAGAGGGATCCCATCCAGCCCCCAGCCAGAGTCCAGCGGGGCAGGGGACACACCTTGTGGTAGGGCTTGTACCCTGCATCACCCAGCAGCACCCCATAGCTTCCTACTGACTGCATTCAGCACAGACTGTCTGTGCTGTCCTCTAGATGTCAGTGACAGACAGCACATCCCATCTCCTGCTTCCATCCACACCACATCATGGCTGGGCCAGGCTCTTCCCTCCTTCCCTTTCTCTGGCTTCATTGTCTCTGATACGGGACAGACACATTGTGACTGCACCAAAGGACGTTGTCCTCCAAAGCAAGCCAAGATGCAAATCTGTGACTTCCATTTTTTGAAAAGCCGGTTTCCAGTTTTCCCATGGGTGGCTGCTGTTGGTAGCACAGTGTCTCTCTATGCACTGGGGCACCATCCAGATGTCCATGATAACAGTGCTGTGCTTTCCCAAAGCAGCTATGCTCTCCTCAGAGGTGATCAGGTGATCCCTGATCAAGGTGGGGAACGCCACACCAGTGTGTGCTGATGGTGTCACAGCAGGACCTTCCAACAATGGATAGCTAAGGAGGTGCAGGAGAAACAGAAGGCTATTCAACAACTTCCTGTGCTAATTTATATTAAGTAAACTTACTATTAATGGAACTGCTGGTAAAATAATTTTCCATCAAAGCTTTTCTTGATGAAAAATGAGGTGATTGAAAGTGCACATAAAAAAAAGTCAATGTACCTGCTCTCTTTGGGGCTTCTCTCTCTCAAGAAAAATGCAAAAAATAATTATTGCAATGGCTTGTTTTCCATCTGTTTATTCTACAAGGAAAGTGGGTGATGTTTTTCTAAACATCTCTAATGTAAAGATCTTCCATCAGCACAGTGTGAAGACCACATTCACTAGAGAGCCCATTCTCTAACTTTTTTTCAACCCTCTACGTCCCTTTTTATTCCCCAGGAGATGAAAAAGGTCTTCAGAAAGGTACAACAATGATATAGTTTACCTTTATTGATCCTCTATAGTGCTGAGTTTCTAAGAGCATCTTTTATAAGGACTGCTGCTGATTGGTTGAAGATCTTGCTAAGATACCATGATGTAGTTGGGTGGGATAGAAGAAGCTAAGAAAATCTGAAATGTTTTTCTAGTTTCAACTATCACCCTCCCTGAAGACAGTTTAATATAAATTTTAGGTCATCCTAACCCTGAGAGGATGCTGAGCAGGTCTTCATGGTAAAGAAGATCCTGTAAATTTACAATGACCAAAACTCTCCCTGGTCTTTAGCTGGGAAAAGCCGCTGAAGCAGTCACCATTTCATGTTTTATTCTCCATGGTTTTAGGACATATGCAACAGTGGTTTTCTTCCTCTTATAAACTAAACATAAGAGCATATGTCCCATTGGGGTTTGGAGAGCATGAACTCCACAGCACCCCTTGGGGCAGTGATGCATCTACTCTGGGGGGCTTTGGCTGTCACAGTGAGAGGTGCTTTCTGGTGAGTAATACATTGCAATGGCAATTGATTACTCTGGGAAGAAGGAGATTAATATGTTTGTTACATTTCCCCTCATAAAATATCCGAAAACTTCTCATTCATCTTCATAACCTCTCAGCTGGTGACACAAGGCAGGGAGACTGATGTGAAGCTGGGGTAGTGGCAAAGAGAAGACACAATGGTACAGAGATTGCATTTGAAGGTACAAAAAGGTGTAAAGCAAGGAGTGAGGACTGGAAAATGCTCTCATAAATGTGTTGGAAGTCCAGGTAGGATGGTACAGCAAGGGGTGGGAGTTGCAGGAGCCTGCTGAGAGACGCATGCAGGGAGCAAGTTGGAGCAAAGAAGAGTGATTTTGTTTTGATTTTGCTTTGACACTAGGAAATCCAGGCAGCAGCACTGTGCTGGGGGTGAATGAGAGGCAGCAGCAAGAGCTGCCAAAGAAGGGGAAAGGGGGAGAGCCTGAGCCCTGTGCAGGAACAGCAGGCAGCATTCAGCTGCTGAAAGGAAGGAGACAGGTTGTGTACAAGGTTGGGGAAAAGTGGCCATTGCCCTTGTCTTGCTCACCACAGCCCCCAGACAGAGCCATGACTACAGCAGATCTCAGGCCCTTCACATACAGGATTTTTTGCCGGAGTGGCTGCTGTCTGCCAAGGACAATCATGTTCCTTGTTCAAACTAGTGGGGAATTGGGGTCTAAAAAATATTTACAAATATTTTTTAATATATATGTCTTTCTATTAAACTGAAATAACATTTTCAAAGTTTTAAAAGATGGCTGGCTACCCATGGTCTTTTCCAGATCTGTATTTCACTCCTGCAGCTGTTGTAAGTTCAAGGAGTGCATCCCTGGCTATCGATTTTTCTGACACCTTCAAATTAACTGAAGGTTAAAGTCTGTCAAGAGAATGTTTAATTCATGTATTTAGCAAGCACAGTTTTTTCATCTGCTCACACAATATGCCAGGAAATATGCTAAATTGGAGCAATAGCTCAATCAGGGCTAAAATGAGAAACTGTTAAACAGCAACACTTCTGCCAAGATGCTGAGAACAAGTATCAGGATCATCTCTAATTCCGAACACTGCCAGCTGAAGTAATTAAAGAGATCATTCTGGACTTGCTTCATGGAGCTACTCCATGCTATTGGCCAGTGGGAATCTCCTCATCCTGGGGATCTCAATTGGCCCTGGATGTCAGTGGTGCCATCAGGAGAACTGGACTCTGCACTGGTTTGGCCACTTCTTCTACCTGACAAAAGCATAGCTAAGGCAGAAGAAACCAGCCCATATGACAGGTAATTCCTGCAAGGGAGATTTATTCAAATGACAGAACTATCAGGACAATGAAGACAAGCTGGCTATGAATAAAGTTCAGCTGGAATTTGGAAGAAAGTTTCTTTTTTGCTGCAAGAGAAGCAGGATTTTGAGACAACCTTCCAACTGGCATACAACAGCACACAGGAAAAAAATATCAGCCCAGACCCAATGTTGTGCATTTAGCTGGAGCTGTGTAGTTTTATGAAATAGACTCTGTGGCTACAGAAACAGCAGAGGATTTATCTCTGTAACCCAAGAATCTCTTCTAGACTGATTATTTAATGCAGACCATGAAATTTGTTGCACTGAAATGCCATCCCCTTTGCAGATTTCAGTAGGTATAAGCAGGTTTGATGGATACCCACACTTTGCTCAAAGCAAGAATATTCCAAAGGACATGAAATAGCCACTTAGGGCTGAAGTATTATAGTCCAGCAGGAGCAGCACTGATGCTACAGCGATTTCCCTTAATGACTCAAGAGCATATTTCACAGCAATGCTATATAGCTGTTCTGACCTAAAAGCCCTTTCATGGCTTAAACTCAAATTTATGCCACTCATGGAATACATCTAAAAGGAAAAAAAAAAAAAAAAACAACAAAAGCATATCCACCAAACAGGAAGAGAAACAGAGGATTTAAAGCTATGAAAACTCAGAGATTAAAATGTGCTGAAGGAAAATTATATCAAGAGTGACAATGATTATAGAAGTCTCATTGTAGGAAAACCATTACCTCGGGGGTCAGCAGTGAAAGCCATTAAACAGACATTACTGGGAGCAGTGTGGTAGGGCAGCAGCAGGATGCCCAGACTCTGCAGCACCAGTCAGAGGCAGTGCTTGTGGGACTACAGCCAGCTCAGCAAAGCAGCTTTCCTGTCTTTTGGATATGGCACATGGCTGTGTCACTGCTCCACGCAGGTGATATCACCGAAGGACTCTGCAAGGGCTATTCCCAGGAGGCAGCCATTAGACAATAGCTGAAAGAGGACAGGATGGGTGTGTGGGCAAAGGAAGCTGGAGGAGACAAACTGGAGCCCTGTCCAGTTGTCCTGTCCTCCCATGAAGCATATAAAACCATGAGATCCAGAGAATCTAAAGAAAAAAGAAGGGAAGAGCCATCAGGCTCCATGGGGATGGATTTTGCAAATGAGGCATGGACTGGTGCTTATGTGCAGCAGACTGAGCCCCACAGTGGCAGCACCCACGCCATATCCAGCACTGTGTGTGCTTTTCTTACAGCTTTGCCCTGTGAAAGAGAAGTTGACATGCAAATTGGCAGAGAAGAAGGAAAATTGGCTGAGGTTATCTTGGAAATGCATGCAGAAACCATCAAATCTGATAATTACCCGTTTCCTATTGGGAAGGTGTGAACTGGAAGTATTTAATGGAGTAATGGGGTAGCAACAGCTGGAGAAGCAGAAAGGGACAAATCTGAGCTGTTATTTTCAGCAAACCTCGCCAGCTACAACCCCATGTTATTTGCCTGGCCTTTCCCCTGGGCTCCTGATCACCTTCTGCAGGTTTGTCTCCATGTCAACACTGATCTGCTCCTCACTCCTTCAGTGACACGCTTGGTGAAACAAATCCCTCATGCCTAGGTGCAGGCAGCGGTGGTCTGGTCCCTTTGGGAGTCAGAAAAGTTGGCTTTTGCTTGGCATTTGGGGCTGGAATTCCTCTACACCCTCAGCTCTGGCACTTCACTGTGACGTGTTTGCAGAATCTTGTTGATACCAGAAGTGCCTCACTCAAAGAAACAAGGCAGAAAACCAAGCTACTATTTTTTTTTCCTTTGGGTTCCCAGCAGAGTAACTCAATCTGCCAGGTTTATTTGTGGAAGGTGCTGTAACGCAGAGAGATGTTGGCTCAGCTCTTATTTTTCACATCTTGATATTCATTGATTGCAGTGCAATGGGTCTTGATCTCCAAAGAGGTACAAAGGAAAGATAAGCACAGGTTGCTGTGCAGCACAGTTGAAGGGGGTAGAAGCCCTGGACCTGGAAGTGTGTGCTTCCTCACCTGGAGTGAGGTTCCTCTCCTGAACTAGATGTACTGTGGACAGCTAAACTGGATGGGGCAAGCAAGCAGCTAGAGATTGGCACACATTTCTCAAGGTCTCTGCTTCTCAAATCCCTGTTTTCAAATTAGAATATAACAACTTCTTTCTTGTCTTCTGAACACAATTTGTCACGGCTCCAGCTGACCTTTGCTTTAGAGTGCTAATTCCTTAAACTTATAATTTTCTGTTTCCCAAATTTACCACAGGATTAAATCACCTGCACATGCATGTTTTATGCATCCTGCCTAAAGTAGGTGGCACAGAACCTAGCTCCAGGGTGCAGCAGAAGTCACAAATGGAGTTTTCATGGCAGCACCCACAATAAACAGTGGGCAAGTTTTAGACAGGAACAACAAGGTATTAAAATACATTTACTAGACTGAGAATCAAGGGGAAGACTGTAATGATGCAACTTGTACCTTTGGTTAGCCACTTAACTGGTAAAATGTATTTAATTACCTTCTATGGATTGGCAAAATGGATAGACAAACCAGGAACTCACATTCCTTTCAGACAGTAAAAAGCAGTGAAGGTTTTAGCCCTAGGAACATTGTGTGAAAACTTCCTGGCCCCAGTGTCCAAGCCACCCCAAAGGATCAGCCCTTTATTTCCAGGTATTTATCAGCTAACCCAAGTATGAAAAATGGAAGACAATAAATGATCCATTTTTTTCTTTTTTTCCTTTACTATTTACCTGGGGAGACCCCAAACCAGCAGGTATTCTGGATGCCCTGCAACTCCCATGCAGCCACCGGGGTTCAAAGCCAATTACCATCTTACAGAATCAGGCTCACTCATCCCAGGTGAAAAATTCTGCAGTGCTTCCACCTGCAGAGGCTGCCCAAACCAAAGCACCAGGCTGTCACCAGAGTGAGCTGCAGCAAGAATAAAGACCCATATTTTTTCACTGTTTCTTTTAGCACATACAACACAGTGCAAATGTCACTTTTGAATTACAGATTTTTATTAGATGAACACAGTTTAATACACAATGTGTACATGACCTAGGATGCAACATGCTCCCTCCCCTACCGAGTTACAGAACACTGACGTGAAGGGGAACACCAGCTCTGCGTTTGTGACCCCACAGGGATGTTACAGATGGCTGGGAGTGGAAGCTTTGCACACAGGTAGGGTCTACACAGGACAGGGTGACATACATGGGGAAGAGGTAAAGATTGGGAGGAAGGGAGTAAGCTGGATCTGCCCTGGCTGAAGGACTGCTCTCAAGAAGATGTTCTCTGTTTTCCCTCCCAAATTCCTTAGTGAGCAGGAGGGTGAAGCATAGGCCATGATGCAGCTGGAAGCCTGTGGAGAGCAGTGGTGTGTGGTGTCCCACCTGGCACTGCCAGCCAAGGGCCCCTGTGAGAACCTCTGCTCAGGGTGCCAGAACAAGCCCTGGGCCATTCTGCACTGGGTCTGCCACTCGGGCTCTCTGTGAAGGATGAACATATGGGGCTCCATCCTCCTCCCACTGCTCATGCCAAGATCTAGTTACATCAGTGAGTAAGTCACTGAAAACTGATGGGATTCAGCATTTTCTTGGTGATCACCCCACTCCTGCAGTCCTGTGAAGGGCCACAAGGCAATTTCAGGATCCTAATTCTGAACCATGGTATTGCCTGAATAGGACACCTCAAATAAATGGCCTGATGGTGGAAAAGGACAGGGAGGAACAACCAAGAAATCCACTGAGAGCTTGGCAGCTACTCTTCACCTCAGTGATAGCACTTGGGCTGCTCAACATTAGAATCAGATACTTATTTTAAAGTAAGTGTAAACATGAATTTATGGGCTTGCTCCAGGTTCACTTCCCTTGGAAGGTTTGATTCTAGACAGTCAACAAAAAGGAAAAGAAAATTTAAAAACAAAGTCATCTAGGAAAAATAAAGAGTTCAGAAGACTCATCAAAAACTGTTTCAGACTTACAAAGCATGTGCCTTTTGACTCAGGCCTTAAAATAAATTTACTGTATTATTAAAAAAATAGTGATATAGAAACTACCCCTTTCTCAGTTCAAAGTTTAAGCACATCTAAGAAGACCCCACAGAAACAGTCCTCTTTCTGGCAAGGCACTATCCAGTAGTGTGTGGCACAAACAAAAACACCTCTATCAAAGCCACTGATACAGTGAATGTGCACGTGCACGTCAGCCCACACAGCAACTTTAGCTAGGTACAAAGATTAACAGTTTTACTCACACTGCTCTCCATTATAAAAAGTGGGGTAGTTATAAGTATTAGCTAGAAGTTTGGATCATTTGGTTCTTAAGCATAGCTTTATATGCCAAAATTTTAAACAGAATTAAGAATTTCCTATTTCTTTCAATAAATGTCTCTAGTTTCCCCAGACCTTTTCAGTTACCTGATAGCTACATTTCATTACTACAAAATGGATTTAAAAAATTCCAGATCATCTTGTGTAACAAACTAGAAGTCTACTTGCTTTAATTACAAAAATAAGGCTGTTGTTCAACAGACAAAATTCACATCCAAACATATAATTTTTTTTTTTAACTAGCTATTTATAATTCAAAAGCATATATTCTGAGGGACTTACACTGCCAATCCATACAAGCAAGCAGGTTATCTTTGGAGCTAGTGTTGTCCTCCATACAACTGACTATGCCCACATGCATGCCCTGAAATAAGCCAGGTCTACTTAACAGCTGAAACAAGACTAACTGTCCACTAAACGAGAGCCTTCTATTCTACAATTATCAAAATTCAAAAGGAACTTCGTGAAACTAATTTCACCCCTGGAGAAATCAGTGTGGTTTTTCCTTTCACATCAGTAAGCCTGGGATTTCACCCAGGATTACTCATGTGTATACGCTTACACACTTAGGTAAATTTTTCAAACCTGGGACTTCAGGCAGTTCTCAAAGTTTACAACGTATCAAGTACATGATAAATCCAGGATGGCTTCTCTGTAATCAATTGCAAAATTACATAAATTTATATCTCTATTCATCTACAAAGTTAAATATTTAACTTCTTTATAGGAACAGTTATATTGAACTTGGTGAAGTTAACAACGTACAGCTCCACCTCATGTCATATTCCCTTCCTATAGTGAGGTTCAAGTCTCATGAAAATATAGGATGGGTTACAAGAATGTCACAGTATCTTAACACAGACAACATAATTCTTAAAAATGCACATACATACATACATCAATGCCCATTCAGGATTCCTCTAGAGTAGGTGCTCTGGCAAAGATTTTGACCAGTAAATACAACCATGGACTTCAAATGTGTGTGTGTTCTTGCTCCATCTAGCCCTTATGCTGAGCTGAGGAGCCAGGTTTGTTCAGTTTGGTAAGAAGAAGGCTGAAGTGATCCAACGGTAGCCTAAAACTATTTTGAGGGCTGTTAAAAAAAGAATGGTGCCACTCTCTTCTTGTGAGTGCCAAAAAAACATAGCAAAGGCAGCAGCCTCAAATTAAAGCCTAGAAGTCAAAGCCAGATTTTAAAAGATAAAGTTTTCACTAGGAAAGCACTGTAGTGATGTCACAGGGTACCTAGAGATCTGGATATTCTTAACAGCCTGCTAGACAAACCCTTATCTGATCCAAGCTAGTGCAGTTCTTAGGCCTGATTTTGACAGTGCTGGACCAGGTGACTTTCAGTTGACCCTTCCAGCTGACATGTCAGGTATGCCATGAATTACTGATGTCAACAGAACATGTGATTTGTTTCACAGTGTTGCTTTTGTTGTGAGAGTGTTGCTTTCTGACACTTTTTACAAGTCTGGCTCCCCTCAAACTGCACAGTCTGAGTGATGTTGTGATTGCAAAGAAGCTTTTCTGCATAACTGGTTGTCTTTCATTTACCTAAAAACATAAGGACATTCACTGTGATGGCACTACCTTGTCAGTATGAAATCACTTGAGTAAAAGCTACATAACAGCATAGCTGTTATTTTTATATCCAGATTTGATTCAAAATGCATGCTGCAATTTTACTTCTGCCTAGAATGCATTTTGTAATGGTTACTGGCAAGTCATGGGCCCAAGTTCTGCTATGTGCATCAATGCAGTCCCACTGGAACAATCTCCACTTCCTTTACTTGGCTGCTGTTCCTCAGCTGAGCAGCCTCTCTGGCCTCATTTGGCAAAGCACACACTCAGCTTTCTCACTGTCTTTGAGGCACCTCCACATGGCCACATCTGGGGATATAACCAGGACAACAGCTAGGCAAGTTAGGCATGCTCTTGGACCATGGTGGAGTGTTTAACCATCATGGGACTGAAACCTGATTCTCAAAGTATCCCCCGACTCTCATGTGGCTTCTGGTGGAGCTGTGTTTTACTGAAGGTAAACTGAAGTTTTGGCAAAATTTCATTTTAAGACAGTCCAACTACAGAGCTGCAACCTCGGGTGTTAAGACTTTCTCAGTTAAGAGATAACTTCATATTATCACTACCTGTAAGACCCCTTTAGTTCTTCTGAACTCCCCAGTATTTCCACCAAGTGTTTTACTGAACATCTCACCTGCCTTTGGAAACATGTCAAAATACTTCACTTTGGCACCTCCTTCATGATAGCAACTTGTTTTAAACAGTCAGTTGCAATGTGCATTATTACACAAATCAAGTCTTCAGTAGCAAGATTAGCAGCCCGTGTCTCTTAACCATGATCTAGAACAAAAATCACAGTAAATAAATGTAGAGCAAAAATACAGCAGTTATTGGCTTAGACTGAGATCTCAGGATTGATGCTTTTTATCTTCTGGATCATAGCCAGCATAAACAACATAATTACCACCAGCACTTTAACTATCATGATCAGCTAATTTGAACTACAGTAGTGGGAAGAATTAAAAAAGGTACGGAATATGAGTACATAAATACACCCATGAATGATAGGAGCCCTACACTTCCACTCCTTATTCTCAGACATATGTGCCCGTTAGAATGTCAGGGTCAGTTGCAAAAGCAATCCAAAGATAAAAGTGAAACATCAACAGTGAGCATTTTTACAAAGGAAGATGAGTGGCCCAGCCTTAATCCTATTTCATATGCGTGTCATCAGCTCCACATTATTGGAGAGCACCATCTCATGGCAAGCAGACTACTACTAATGATACATATTTGCTCTATCACAGTGATCCATTAGGGAAGCTGTTATGTGCTGAAGAATTGAGTCATTCGTTCAGGAATGTGCTTGTTGATACTTCACATGGGCTTTCTAGGGTTCTGACTCCTACTGAAAAGAGAAAAAATAAAGAGTATTATTAATTATTATTAACATAAGATTAATGTTATGAATACATTGTCATCCCCCGTACCTGTCACCTTTGCATATAAGGTGACCCTAACCCTGGAACATTTAGGAGCTGAGGATGCATCTCTCTGAAGTACCACCAGGCTGAAGCAGGACATTTATAGAGACACCCCTCCAGGCCTCTAAGATCATATATTCTAGAAAAAGAGCTGCATAGAAGCTGCTATTTCAGATTGCATCAGAACATCATCTTTTTCCTACAACAAGTTCTCCAAGCTACAGAGTGAGGCAGGCTGCCAAAATAACCTGCTTCTGTGGTTCTCTGCCGAGGTTCTTTCCTACTCCTGTCCCTCAAGGGGTCCAGAAATAAATGAATTCCTGGCAGGAGAAGAACTCTACAGATACCCAAGAGCTACCACCCAGGCCTGAAACAGTACTACTGCCAAATATATCTATATCTACAGTATCCAAGGGAAGAAAAATCCTCCCCTATGTGTCTGATCTACTGCCAAAAGGTGCACCACACAGTCTGTTTGAACAAGTGTCCAGATTTCCATATGGCAATAAAATTTCCTCTGTTATACTGCTCTCAACAGAAAGATGTTATCTGGCTTTGTGTTTTGACCTCTAGATACGTGTTTGCTAAAATTGAATTCAGCAAAGTTAATATAAGTTCTGACTGCTCCAGCATTTCAGCATTAAAAAAATTAATTAATGTCTAATAAATAAATGCCAGGCTGCAGAAAGTCCAGTGATTAAGATCCTAGTTCTATCTCTGGTTGTAATTAAGCCAGTTGCTTACAATTTAGATTGGTAATGTGAAGGACAATGTATTCTTTAAACTTGAAACTTAATTTATCTGCTGTACCAAATTACTCTCATGTATATGCTTGTTTTCATTTAAAATGCTTTACTTTTCCTTACAACCATCTTGATTACTTCATTAGCATTAAGGTGATATGGACAAGGTATGGATCACAGCAGGGATGCATCCAAAAATACAGGGTTCCATCCTACACAAGGATCAAAGAAAATTCAATCTCAACATCTCAAGAATTCCATGAAAAGTCTGCAATACTACACCGACCTTTGATGCCAAAGTAGGTTTCAGTCCAAGAAAGGAGAATACAGTGTTGCTCTCCTTTGATTCAAAAAAGCCATCGTAATCCTAGAGACATAAAAGAAGAAAAGATGAGTCAACATTTATATTCCTATTTTCCTGATTGATATTACCGCACCTTATATTAGACGAAAGAGTGACATGTAATGATGCTCAGAAAAATATTAATACTTACCCCTATTCTCCTACCCAAACCTGAAACCTAAACTGCCATGATAACACAAACTACAAACTACAGTGGCAAAGAAAACCACATAAATTCTCTAACTTCAACATCTCTCACTACTTTGACAGGAAAGGATAGGCATGTATTTGCATCAAAAGAAATTCTATTGTGGGTATATTTTGAAGGTATTTAAGTGCAGAATTTCTCCTAAAACCTAGATGCACTAGATGAAGATGCTTTACCAGCATTTCAATAATGATATACTGCTATATCAGTGTGAACTGGGATACTTTGCAGTTCCATAATTATTTAAACGGCCTCTGCCCCCACAAAAAATACAACCCATAGCTGCACAAGGGCAACTTCTCAGCCTGACCCTCTATGCTAAAAGCACCTGTGAAAGACACCAAGCGGTCAGCAGGAGTGTATAATGGTCCTCAGGCCTCCGATATATTAGCTGACATAAGTAGAAAGAGTAAATATTCTTAAGATGACTTTTTGTTGTCTTCCTCTTAAAAAACAGAATATGCTAACTTAGGAATTAACACAAATTCACAATTAATTGCCAGAAAGTAAATACAAGTAAAAAATAGGCAAAACAACTAAGCCATGGTGTAAGCTGAAAGATTACTGAGAGGATTCCCAACAGTGCCATGGATTAAAAAGGGACAATGTAATCACTGAATACCTAGAGGAGTAATAAGTAATACTGAAGCTCTGCAGAAAGATGTTTGATTAAGCCCTTGACCTCTAAGAATGAGGCTTCAAAAATTGCATGGACACTATTAAATCTTAAAAAGGTCTGTTCTGACTCTTCTAAAGCAGATGAAAACCCATGAGGGACACAGGCTATATAAGCAACACACGAGAAGAGAGTGCGTGATCTACCTGAGAAATAACCTTCATTTGCTCCACTGGGTTCATCAACAAGCGAGTCTCACTGTCTCTGGAGATGAAGGTAAGGCAGCAGTGGACAAGTACAACCCACAGTGAGAAGGACCCTTTTTTTTAACATCAGGGCAGTTCTAAATTGCCTGAAGATGCCCACTACAGCTCTGTAAAGTACCAGCAGACAACCTGCAGGCAGGTAGCTGCTGTGGCAGACACCTTTTTGGCTCCCAGCCAGGAGCACTCTCCCTCCCAAGCACAGACAGTCATCACTAACCCCCAGAGACTTCTTTATCTCAAGAGTTTGTCCAAGGAAGGTTCTGTGTTTGTTTGGGTGAGTCATCATCTCTCAGCACCGTTTTCAAGTTCTGGGTTTCTCCTGAAGACTCTTAATCCCACTATTTCAATTAGCTCTAGAAGTGTCACTCCTCTAAGACCATGTTTTTTTCACTCTTTTTTAATAAACTGGTAAGGAAAGAGAGCAGGGAAGGACTCAGAGACTGAAAATAATGTCATAAGAAATAAGGCTGCACTCCTGGCTCTGACAGTGACTGACACTCAGCTAATCCACCAACATCTGTGAACATCTGTTTAACTTAGCCTCTGTAAAGTAATTTAAAACTTAAGAATAAAAAGCTGTCTTTAAGTACAAGCTATCATTTTACTTTCAGAATTATCAAGTCCTGACTTAGTATGTTTTTCCATATTTTTACTAATTAACAAATGTGGATTCACTTACTGCAAAAATTGTTAAGATTAAACGGTGAGCTAAACTGAGTAAGTCTGTATTTGAAAGAGCACAAAACCCAGTGGATTGATTCATTTTAAAAGGACCTGAATATTTAAGAACCACATGAGATTATCCACCAGAAGCAATCGCCCTGATGTTTTGAAATATCTGCATTGCAAAATGTATTTAAATGCTATTGACACTTACTTTCACGGGCCAGTGGGGAGGAAGAAGCATCATGCTTTTAGATAAAGTAGAAGGAAATTTTAAATAGGAGAATTTTCCTAGTGATGTCTGCAATTACAACATATGATCTCAAAATATACAAACGTGGAAGAAAAAAATGTTATAAAAATGCATAACAGTCCTATAAAAATTTTAAGAAATCATTTTAGCACGGTAGTTCCTTAAGAGATTATTGAGAAGTATGATCTCAGTGACTCAATGGCTGTGTCATGAGTGGTAGGAGTTCAAAGTGGGCATCCCTGGCTTTTCCTGTAACACAGGCGAGATAAAAGATGCTCCAAAAACACCCTGCCTTTGATCTTACCATTAGAAGGACAGGACGTCTGTCCAGATTTGGGCCACATGTAAAGGCACTAAATCCATGGATGAGGACATGAAAATTCTTTTCTCAATAAAGAACATCACACTGCTACCAGCAGTAGATGCAGAGGCTGAAGCAGGAAAACAGCACAAGCTCAGTGAAAATGAGAATTTCATACCCAGGCAGGAACCCAACCCACGGGTGACCCAATGGGTTCCATTTGGAAAAACTCTGCAGGGCATTCTGCCTCCCACAGAGGAAGGACGCCACTGTTCACTTTTTTTGGCAAGGCAGTGGTTCCCTCTTTCTGCACTACATTTCACCACCAGCTACAAGTTACTACAACCCTCTTGTCACTGTCCCATGCAGCTCCACCCAGGCAGTGCTATGGCCTTGCTGGGATCAGTGGAGCAGTGCTGTCCTGCCCCTGTGCAAGGAAGTGGCTCCCATTGTCAATGGGAGGCATTCATAAAGCAGCTGTTAACCTAAAAATACACAAGTATGGCAAGCTACCCACTGCTACCCACTGCCCCTCTTCAAACTGTGTGGAAAAATATAATTTTGACTGTAGCATTTTAAATTATGAAACTTGGTGCTTTCCAGAGCTGCTAATCATACTTCATAAATGTATAAAATTCTGGCAACTAAAACTAGTAGGACATGGAGACAGTGGACATGAATCATCAGCAATGCAGAGACACTCAATCCCTCTGGAGAAGTTGAAAAGCCAAAAATACAGATGATAAATCCCACAACTGAGGGTATGAAATGTTACCAAGAAGGACAAATGCCCATTAGGAGGAAAAAATATATCTCAGGATGGTTTAAAGGGATAAAGAAGGGACAGGAGAATAAAGAAGGCAAGTAAAAAGCTATTTCAAGGCAGAAAGGGCTTTTTAACAGGATAACAACAAGCTGACTGTTTTAGGCATGGTTCCTCACCCTTAAAGTTGATGGTAGGTCCATCACCCACCACGTAACCTGAGCAGGATACAACCTGTCTGTTTTAACACCAGAACAGTTACAGCATTCAATATGCTCAATGAGCTGCTGGGGAGTGGATCAGCTGACCTAATAAACTCTTGCTTTGTCGAAAATAAACTGAAGCCAGTGTAGGTGAGCTACTTGTCTGTAGCTCACCTACAAAAAAGCAAAATCTTGTTTGCCTTGTGTGGCCTAAAGCTCTGCTTTGCTTTCCCAGCTGAATGAGACTAAACTGGGATAGAGAGACAAGCTGTGGCTGCAAAGGTCTTCAGGACCAAAGTTACCCCAGAGGGTAATGGGAGGAAGGCTAGGAAGGCTGTGAAGCTCACTGTGGTGGCAGGATGCTTGGTATTAGATGTGTCAGTGGACATATGGAATGCATTTCCAGAGCATACTGAAGATGCTAAATGTTTCCACCAGAAGGTTCAAGTTCATGAAAGAAAAATGTAGTAAGAATTACTAAATATGTTAAAGTGACATTTATTTCAGAAAAATAACTAGAGACGAGGAAAGTACTCAATCATTTTATATCTTGATTTGTTTGTGGTCTTTCCTAGGCTTATGGCCACTGCTCAGACAAAACTGGGCTTGATGGATCTTCAGTCTCACAAATGTAAGGCCATTCATGCTAATCTTAAGGTGTACCATACACAAAGTTTAAAATTACTATAGAATCAGAGAATGACTTGGGCTGGAAGGCACCTCAAGGATCATCTATTTCCACCCCCCCAATAATCAGCAAAGCCAAGTGATGTTGTCCATTAAGCATGATGGTAAAGGGAAAAAAAGAAACCAAAGCACAAAACAACCCAAGCCTGCAAGCCTCACACTTACATAGCTTTGTTTTTAAAATTTGAATCTTTGCAGTTTGTCCTGAAAATAAAATGTGCTGTGGCTGCTTTGCATCTCTTTAAAACCAGATTAATCAAAGACAGGAGAACTTTGTTAATGTCTACATTATGCAGAAATCCCAAAGACTATCCACTGCCCAAATGCTACAGAAAACTAACATCAGCTTAGCCTGTGAGACACTGGACAAGCACTCAGGAAATTTGACACAAATGTCTTAGGTCCTTCTGGCCTTCATGTGGGTTTTATGCCAATTTACTCCCGTAGGAAAACCACTGGTCCTTGGGAATCCTCTCCTCTTTAGAAATCCCACTTCCATGGTAGGTTCTTCTCTCAACAGCAGTGGCACAAGCTACAGCACTAGCTGTATCCCAGCTGTGATGAACACGAGACTTTAAGTGTGATGTATTCCTGGTGCTGGGAAACAAGATCACTGCAGTGATGTGATTACAGACACTGCCATGGTTAATTTGGCTCAGGATTTTGTTAAGCAGGTACACTCAGGATTGTTTAAATAAACACTGTCACTGCTGGGAGAAACTGTTTACTGCACACCTAAGTTAAAATTGGCAGTACTGCAGATCAGCATAAAAATAATTTGGGCTTCAAGGAACATAACAGGAGAGTGAAGACATTGGGTCAAAGTAAAACATCAACACAAAGCAGATTTACAATTAACAATTATACCTTCATTACTGCACTGAGATTAGGAGAACATTACATCTAATGAACTTTCAAAGACAGCAACTGTGAATAAAATTTTTTCCAGTAAGTTTCTTTAAACAAGCAAGTTGGTATTGTGGCTGTTTGCTTTTAGTTGGCAATAAGAGTGAGCTTGTTAAACATCTCAGACAAATCTTTATTGCTTACCACACCAAGAAGCAGAAAAACAAGAAACCCACCGAAATGTAGTTTGCATGGTTTTTCCCACAGATTTTTAAAGTGCAGTGATTACTGGACAACACTTACAGATTACTTCATTGGCATGCTGTTCAAATTTATTTCTCTGTGTCAGTATTTTTAATGCAAGATTATGATCTCTCTGTTCTTACAAAAGGGGCAACATAATTGCTCCTTCAAGTAATAGTGAGGAACTTATAATTTAAACACATTGAATCAGCACTTTGCTACTGACTGAGTTAATACTGTATGCCATTGAGAATGAGCTGTTAACATCCTCCCTGAAAAGGGCAGTTCAGTTCTCCAGAACAGATGACAATAATTTACTGATCTGATTAGGATTACAATAGAAAACTCTTACACAGAACAGCTCTCCTTGGAGAATGTGTGTGCATGTGTGAGTCTCTTCTAACATTATATAAATATACAAATAAAAGAAGATCTTGTCTGTACAACACAGGACAAGCTAAACATGACAGTTTTCATTACCTAACCTTCTGATAAGATCTCTGTACAGGATTTTTAAAGAGCTTATAGAATTGACTCTACAAAGCAACTTGTTACTCCTCTGCTAAAGGCCAGATGTTTATTTTGGTAATCTGTTTAGTTGCAGCCTTCCAGAAACAAAGGCTTTAATAAAAGGGAGCAGATGTCAGCCACAGCTCTATTGTTCAGACAGTACAGGACAAACTCAGGCTGATGTGATGTTTGCCATCTATGCAGCAATGGTGGCAGGGTACACAGACATCAACTATCTAAGAACCGATATCCCTCACCTCCAAGGCAGGGAGTCCAAGCACAGCAGGACTTCCCCTGGACAAGCACTGAAGACCTCAGACCTAGTGTCAAGTGACCACCTGGGGTAGGAGCATATTCAGGAGAGTTAGTGGCAGAATCTTTAAGTACTATGGGTGGTAACAGCTGTAACCTCCATCTTTTGTGCATCTTCCAGCTCATAGTGTCATTTTACAAATTGTTTGGATAAGAATATTATTAAATCAGACCACAACAGGAATTTGAGAAAGGGAGAGATGGAAATATCAGTGAGTTAACTATGGTAGTCAGCCTGTTACATGAAGTAACAACTAAAAGACACAAAATGACCACGTTGCACAGAAGCTCTGCATGTACATATTTTAACTTGAACACAAGTGGAACAGCAGTGGACTGAATTACTTATTTCATCCTGGTTGTTCTCTGACAACAGCCATGGCCTTTTCTAGATATTGCTCCAAAATACTGCTACATCCCTATTCTGTGCAATACTATGTGATTTCAAAGTATTACTGTCACTTATTAATATTTCTTAGCCTTTGCTCATATATCATTTATCCTATATTTTAGGACTGGCCTTTTAAAAAAGACTTTATTAGTCACAACATCTTCAATAATAAAACCTGTTTCTTCAAGAAAGCATGGCACAATAGGAAGTTTCCGTTCCATGGAACAGAAAATTAGGATCCCAAACAAAATTGTTAATAATTATGTCATACTTGCTGATAAGTTTTGCAGAATATTAGTGTAATAAATATAAAAAGGAAAAAGAAATGTGCAGTATTTTCTACTGTATCCCATAAAAGTAAAAATTCTAATTTTACACCAGTCCCTTTTAAGTGTTTTAAAATGCATGAACACCCTATGTTATTATATTTAGGAAATAAAAAGTCTGCAAAGAGAGTGAGGTATCTCCAGAGATGTTTTTGAGAGTTATCATCTTTATGTGAAAGGATGGTTTACAAAATACCTGCTACTTCACTTTGAAACAGCTATTAATGGAGTTTTAGTCCCAATAAAAATGGTGCTCAGCAAGAATGTACTCTCTCCACTACAAGGTAAACAGCAGCACTATAATACTTTACTGATATGAGTCCTGACTTCTCTGAGGAAGATAAAATTCTTGGATTATTTTATTTTTACTTAGTTGCTGAGCTTCTGTTTTTTAATTCTTGACACTGGGCAAGCCAGCTACTCTACATTTTGCCTCTGGTACCACATTTCTTTATATAGAGTACGTATTACACAGAACTAAAGCTCTTTTCCTCATGACACAGAAGAGCAATGGAGAAGTGGATGGCAAAAGCACAGTCTTAAAGTTATAACCAGACCTTGTGAATGGTCTGAACAGAATCTGCCCAACATGGAGAAGGCTCTTGGGCAGGGGCTGCTTTCCAACACCAGTTCTGCCTTCTATATTCCTTGCTTGAGGCAAGGCCTCAATCAGGAAGATAAACAGTGCATGTCACTGGATTCAAGTCACATTCAGCCTGGAGTTTGTGGATACTGTGAGCCAAAAGCTGCTCCAATAAAACTGCAAAAGGTAATTATGAACAATTTCACACAGAGAGCTTAAATCTGCCATACAGGAACTCTACTTCTGGTGGCACAAATAATTAGTCAAGGAAGTTTTAGCATCATCGACCATTAACAACTTCTATTGATCTCTGAGCAATACACATTAACTTTTATCTAGTGAAATTATCCCTCTTCTAAAAGCAGACCTGGACCAAAAAGATGCTAAGGGAACCAGACAAGACACCTCCAAGGGTGCAGAGAATCAAATGTAGACTTGCTGGATATCAAATTAGTTCCACAACTCCTCTAGCTCCTAAAGTGAACACACTACAGCAAGCATGCTAAGGTGAATTCTGTCACACTGACATTCTAGAGACAGAGTTCAAGCTCTCTGTACCTGTAGGCACAAGAATAATAACAAACTCCCCAATGACAGGTCAGGGCGGAAAATCTGAGGTGGCCTCTAGCCAGTTTTGTTTAATTCTCTTCTTTCTTTTATCAGTGAGTAGTTATTTATTTGTAATGTGACACCTATAAAAAAGGAAGAAAAAGAAACATGCATGCATCTTATCACGATCTTAAAAAAAAACAGAACAGAATGATACATAGTGCAAAGAAATCAGGGCTACAATAATTGTCTGTGCACTGTTCCTGAGAACACTGCATCTCTTTCAGCAGCCTATTTTATTTCCTTCTTGTCTATAAGCCTTTGCTGTTTTGTTGGAGTTGACACTCATATATTACATTTCAGGGAAGGACAATAAATATCACATATCTCTGTCTCTACTGCTGCCCACTAGGCACTCTATCAAGACTTACCATAACAGTCTAAACCATATGAATAGCTTAAAAGGAAAAAAAATAAAAAAGAAAGAGTCAGCCTGCTATGCAAATATCTTCCCTTCAGCTCAAATTCCTACCTGGAGAAACATCTTCTTTTAATTTTGGTTGGCCTAAATTTCAGGCAATCTCCCTTCAGTGGCAGATTTCTGCATATAAAACTGTCACTGTTCAAAGTGGTAACTTGCAGCTTCAAAAGAGTGCAGTTTCACTGGGAAGTGGATGTTTCCCATCTTCTGAAAGATCCAGGAGTCACTTCTAGTCTAAGAAGAGTTGTGTATTTGGCTGTGGAGAATTCAAGAGGGAGGTGTGAAGCACAGGCCTAAGTTTGGGCATTCAGTTTTCCAGCATTTCTGGCTTTCTGCTTAAAGATCTGGGCTGCTGCAGGGCACTGCTGCCTGAGTAGAGAACCTTGTAAAAGGATAGACACTCACATACCTGAGAGCCACATCACTGAAGAACATGGAAATAAGCAACAGGCAGACCGGGCTGCCAGAACTGAAATGGCTGCAGTGGGCCTGGATTGGGAATGTAAGGGTGAGCTGACCATAGCTCAGTGACACATCAGGACACCCAGGAAGAGATGCAATGCAGAGATGGGCTCATGATCGAGGGGTGGACATGACCACTGAAGTCACTGCACAGGTTATCCATGAATGTGAAACATGCACCATGATCAACCAAGTCCAGTGGGTAAAGCCCCTCTGCTGTGGAGAACAGTGGCTGGGAAAGACAGTATGGGATTATTTTCTTGGGGGAACATAATCCACAATTGGAGTTGCATTTCATAGCTGTAACTCAAAGTACTGTAGCAGGAGCCACTAAATCTAACTGAAGTGAGTTCTGTAAGGAACTTGGCAAGACAAAACTGATTCCAACACCCAACAACCCAGCACAACCTACCAGGTCCTATTAAGGCTCTACTCCAAATTAACCCCACTTTATTCTTCTTAATGCAAAGTGTATGAATTTTCTCCAGAAACATATACTAAGCACTAATATTTCCTCACTCTTACACAGCACTAACTAGAGCAAGATAACTATACTGATTACAGATTTACACTACTGCAAATTTGAAAAGCAGGATCATGTGTCTGATTCCTCTGAAAGGTAGACTCTCTTCTTAGACACAATTTTATAGCAATGTCACTAAGATAAAAGACTGCACAGTCATGAAAATATGTAAACTATCATATTGTTGGTCCTGTAACATAGCACTTAATTATCAGTAAAATTATTTGTGTTCTGTGTGCTTGCAGCTCTTATCTTGTTCACAGGAAATAAAAATTGTTCTTGCCAAGTACTTTATTTCAAAATCTCTTAGCATAACTTGCTACTGAAAAATAGGGAGTGCATCTCAGAAGACTGAGAGAAGGAAAGGATAAATTAATGATTAATGATCAATGATTAATGATTGTATCTGCAATTATATCAACTCAGAAAAACCACCAGGTCTTGCTCACACTTCAAAACATGGAGTTTGTCTCTTGGTACCAGAAGAATCCCTCTCCCTGTGAACCAGTAAACATTGATCAACTTTTTGTACCTTTCTCCCCTCCTACATGAGCTGCCAGATGTTCAAATACTTGGCACAAATTCATTTTGGATACTCACTGAAACCATCAAAGATAAACTTCCTCTAGCCTGCAGTTACATTCTGAAAAATGATTATTTCAAATGCTGATGTCCTAGGCAAGAAAATCTAGTCTAAGATAAACACCTTGTGCACTTGGCTAAGGTTTTTCACTAAGGAGAAAATGGGGAGAAAAAAATCCCCAAACTAGTAATGCTAATATTAACACAGAAAAACCAGTGTAGCTATGAACATAACATTGAGGCATAGACATTATATGCTTGCGAACTTCTAGTGAAATAACATGACCAAAATTAAAAGTACCTATTTTGCTTTGTACTGTCTAGCCCTCATACCTTTAGAGGAACAGCAATGGACCTGATCAATTTTATTGTGTGAATTGTAAACAACAATGCATAGGCCAGAATAAGTACACAGAAAGTCTCCTGATTAGACTGTAGAATGCAGAGAAATAGATTTTAATAGAGAAAACTGGATTAAAAATTGCCTGGACACAGATCAGAAATTTATAAGCTACAAATTTCACTAACTCAACTAACAGAAAACTCAATATTTTTGGAGGTTAAGTTACTTAACAGGGATTATGCTTTAGTTACTTTTGTCAAGATAAACACATGGACACCCTCACTTTGGAAATGACAAAGAGAGACAAGATGTGCAAGGCTTGCTGACTTTATCTAACTGTAATAGTTTATCTCCCTTTCCAGCACTGACCTCCTTTGCCTTCTGCATAATGTTTCACCTCCACTCTATTACCATGCTTCATTAATTAATGCAGCAGGAATGTTGGAGAATGTTGGAGATCCTGCATATTCTTTCTCCTTCATCCTAGAAAACAGTTTCTTTCAAAGCATGTTTGCTCTTTGAAGATGTTCATGCAGACAGTGAAGTCTAGTAATAGGATTAACTCTGTTCAACCAAAATGGCTATCAGCTCAGCAGACAGATTAATCAGATCATCTCACATGTTGCATGACATCTTCTGCCTTGCTAATTCCAAATAGCAACTTCTAAGACTAGGTTAAAATAGTCTGTAAAGGCAATCTGAAAGGGTAAGAAACAACAGCTTAAAATATTGTATTTCCGAGGCAAAATAAAATCACACAGAACAATGTCAAGGCTGTTATTTGTGAGGGGCTGATCCATAAGCAAGAGTAAAAATTCCTTTCACGTCCCAGATACATTTCTTTGATTGACTTACCTTACCTGGAAGTAAGAAGATAAGAGTTATACTGCTGATGTAAACAAGCAGGACCAATACAAAGCACATGGGAAGAATATTAAACACTTTGTTTCAAGAAGCCAGTCAGTTGCTGCATCATACCCAACCTGTTTGTTGCAGAGGATCCTAAATCACTTTTTATGTGCTTCCTGCATTAAGCTAACAATTGCCCTGCAGTCAACAGGCTCTCATCAGATCTGAGCAGCACTGCTGAATCTGGCAGGGACAAAGTCAGAACCAGTTTGGATGTACATATCAAAGGCTACTTCTTCAGCTTGCACTGGTGGATGAAGAAGCTTACACCAAACAAACAGCCCAACTATCAAGCTGTTGTCAGATTTACAGCAAATAGTGTTCATTTATCCTAAACACTCTGCTTGCATAAAGATGCTCTGAGCATAAATGAAATTTACACCGTGACAGCAGCAGAGAAGGAGCTTAATTACATAACAATAAAACTCAATCTAGCCAATGTTCTCATTTACTGTGCCAAAGACTTCCTACTGAATTTTTGTGCTTGGACTAGACCCAAGCAGCAAGAATACCATAAATCCCCAGCTTACAGTGGTCTCACAAGGCACTTTACCATCAACAGATTGTACATGAAGTATATGACATTACCAATTTTTACATTCCTTGAGGGAATCTCCTAGATAGCACCAGGATTTACAGAAGAATGACCTGGATTTTCCCTGTATGATCATCACCTGATCCTATTGCTCCAATAATTCAGATTCTACTAGAGAAAGTTCAACATCAAGTCCCATTTTTAAATGGCCAGCTGAGTGTACTCATATATTGTCCATTGAGAACCATAACAGCTACTTACCCCACAGTACCGATCATCACTGAATATCTGTGGTGGCAGTGGATTGCCTTGTGCAGGCTGCCTATCCTCAGGAATATTTTTATACATCCATTGTCTCTTCTCCTCTGACATGGTGATATCCACTTCTTCGAACTCTATGCGATTGGCTTCCAGAAACCTCACCACATCCTGCTGCCTCTTCTTTATCTAAATGAAAGAAGGAAAATTTTAAAAACCTAGAGTAAGAGCAAGTCCTCCATAACACAGACATGCCTACAAATCTGAGAACATTCCTCCTCTCCCATCCCATGTTTATAAAATGGGAAGTCACAAACACAGAAAGACAAAGGAGAAAATATTTTTTTCAGTTTTAACTTCATGAAAGTTAAGCACTGCTGCTTCTTTACATGTTGGCAAAGGTTGGTTATACTTCACCTCACTTCTATAAGGCTGTCTGTCTAATTCTGTGGTAATTTCAACCTTTACCCTCTAAAGATACTTTTAAAAAGCAATCTGTAAGGTCTGTAAGGGTCTCTTCAGAAGTAGAAGTTAAAAGAGGAAGCTGGTTTTCAAAGATATTAGGGGCTACATTTCTAAAGTATACAGGCACCTAAAAATGCAAGGTAAACAACCTGACAAGTCCCAGAAGAATTTACTCCTAAAAGTGTTCATTGAGATGAGCATGAGATACATCTGAAAAAAACCCACCCCAGCTACACACATTTTTGTTTTCCTAGACACCTACACATTTTTTAAAATGCAGCTCAACAGTTTCCCAAGCAAGGCCTGTTGAATATTTAGCTAAGTGTCTGTCTGCATAATACACATGCCTGAAAGTAAGGATGATGTCATCTCTTGAAAATGAACTTTATTGCAAAAAAAAAAAAAAAAAGCACAAGGTTTGTATTAAATGTATGGGGTTTCTGCCCCTCAAAAAGATTCTCATCTTTATACAAAACCCTAACAGAGGCAGAACACTGGCAGTTTTTAGCGCATTGTAGTTAAGATTGGTTGGACTCAATGGCCTTTTCCAGCTTTAACAATTCTATGGTATTAAGATCAGCCCTTAAGAGCTAGCTGGGCTCCAAGCAGATACACTGAGGTGAAGACAACATCTGCCTCAAACAGGCCTTTATACCAAAAGGGCAGCCTTTGAAATGAAAGTCTGTGGGGCCAAGGAAAGTCACCTGGGCTCATTCAGCTGCATCAGCTCTGCATTCCTTCCAGTCCATACTGTACTTTTTGCATCAATCTAATGAAATTAATACTGTCAGAAAGAACTATAAATTACGTGCTGTACTTTTTACAGCTATCATCACAGTGTTATTTGAAAAAAAAAAATTCAGCTTTAATAATTTTACAGTATTCCAGGAGTGTCATATCCATGCAGTTGCTGGCTGGCATAAAGCCCAGGTGGATGAATCATGCCTGTGGGTATCATATGACCTAGATACTACTTGGAAATCAGAAGATTTTCAAAATGCATGTGCTAGTTGCTCCTGTCACACAACCATGTCTATCTATCTAAATTAATCACAAAATTATGTAATTTTGGAAGCAATACTGATGGAATCCTTATTTCCTTGAAATAAGGCAGCCATCCCAAGAAACTACAAATACAAAGCTTTAAAACAATTGCTGTCTTTCTTAAGAAGTGGACTGCACAGTAAATTTGTGTCATGGTGTCTTATTCACTTTCCTTTTTTTGAACACACTGGTACAGTTTTTTAGGCATATGTGAAAGAAACACTTTTTCATAGAGAAGGCAGCTCCTAAACTTGCATGCAGGTAATGCATTATCAACAACAGCAACATTACTGCATCATCATCACTGGTGGTACTAAAGAAAACACGCTTTTAACTAAGCTCCTAAAAATTCCAAATGTAGAAGTGAAAGATGAAAATGTTTTCCTCTGTCTTTCAACAAAAAAAAAGAATCTGCAAAAGAACACAAAAGAGACAGAGACTTTCAGAGATATTCTTAATACAAATATTAAATATCACGTTAAACAGAAAGGAGATGTCTAAAATTATACATGGGACAGGTCATTTCCTTATAGTGAAGTGCTGTTAAAACTCACATGAACTCCCTCCTGCACTGGTCAGAGCAATGAGCAAACTCCAGAGTGGCTGGACCAGCCTT
The DNA here is from genome assembly GCA_013400955.1 of Drymodes brunneopygia. Lineage (NCBI taxonomy): Eukaryota > Metazoa > Chordata > Aves > Passeriformes > Petroicidae > Drymodes > Drymodes brunneopygia. Next base: position 186,955 of record VZTZ01033155.1, read on the forward strand.
CTGGCCCCAAGGCCAACTGGCATCCTCTGGCCAAAGCAATTAAACCTGCAGCCTCTCAAAGCTGCTGCTGGCAAACTGCACACTGGGAATGATCCCTGGCATGCTGTAACATCTAAATCATGGCCACAGGCTGCTTGTGAGACTCTAAGTTAGCCTTGGCCAAAGCTGACTGTGCCAGCAACCATTCTTCACACAGTTCCAGAGTACCAGAGCACTCCATTCTCAGGGCTAGGACATGCACCAGTACAGGTGTATCCACATGGACCCATTTTCATCTGCTGTCTCCCAGCAGCCTGTAAACTGAGCAACCGAGATTTAGTCAGATCCCTATTATTTTACAGTTCACACCATGAGAATTCTCCCACAAGCACAAACTTCCTATTGCATCATTTTATTTTTATAAAACTAATTAAGATGTTGAAGTGAAGTAAATTGGGGTTTTTGGTTTTTTTAGCCAGAAGTCTTACAGTTCTCCACATGACATCTGTATGAGTTATCAGCTGGATGTACCAGCTGCATAAACCTAAACAAAATAGCCTGAAAATTTCAAGCCAAAAAAACCTAGCATTTTCTCTTCCCCAATTTATTTGATTCAGGCCTATAAACTGAAACAAGAGCATTAGTTGTGTTTAAAATCCTATTAAATTATGCCTTGTTGTTTAAGATGGATGCTCAGAGCATCTGCCACAACAGAAGCCAGCTGATTATTCCCCAAGAAAACCACAGGACCTTTGTCTCTGTCTACAACTGGATCTGTGCCGCACAAGTGCGTCAGCCTCACAATCCTGCCTGCAACTCTCATCCGTGCTCACTCGGAGCCCTAAAAGCTTTCAGCCACAGGAAACACAGAGCAAAGGCAATACAGCACAAAAAGCAGTGTCAGTTCTCTCTTTCTCACTACCCCATCCTCTCAGGAGCCCAGTGGAGAAAAATGCATCCTCATTTGACAAACTATGGAGGTGGATAGTGCTCTTTGTAAAGTATCTGGCTGCTACCAAGGTTTCCAGAGTCTGATGGAACTGAAAGGAACCTGAAAAAAATAATCCTATTGTCAGAGGTAACCTGTTCAGAAAAACCTGGTTTGTGGCTATTCATGCACCACTTTGGGAAAGCGTTTGTAGTCTTACATGACAGACTGCTTCAGCATCAAAATAGTTTGGGTTTAATACCTTTCAGCACACCAGAAGACACTGGAAAATACACCTTCAAAACATATATCCACTCTGAAGTTTCAGATTAAAATCTTTACGTAATATGATCCTAATCTATCTTTAAATGCAGTGAGAAAAGTTCGATGGAGTAAATGGTCTGCTATTATAGTCCAATGTTTGTCTCCCCTATTTTTAGCAGGGTAATTCTTTTCTGAACATCATTTCTCTGTATTTGGTTTTATTTTTAACCTATCTTTCTAGTCACAAAACTTTGACAGCAAAAAATCCCCAGAGACATCTCAATTTTATCTTTGTATTCAGAGCTGGTATCTTTATTAGGATTAAAAAGCAGCAAAAATAGAATGTCCATTGTGATATATAAAACTGCTAAAATGAGCTAATCAACCTGATTTATAAAGAAAGTCTATTGCAGCTAAAGTAGTCTGTCTTCTTGTCCTAGTTTTCATTTCTTTATACTGATTTGCAACAGGCAACAGGAGGATACATTTTCAGACTGCTTTGGAGAAATACTTCAAAGACATACTCAGGCCTGTCCAGGCAGGACCACTGGGATTATCTGTTCTGACTTTCAGTATCCCTGAATTAATTCCTCTTAGGTGTAAAGGGTTTCTTTGGACCTTTTTCCCCTCTAAGCTCCATTCCTGAACTGATAATAACAGAGTATCTGCTTTGCAAATTTGCGGTCTTTGCAAATTGTTCCCACAATTAATTGACTGTCTTTACTTGAAATATTTGCTTGCTTCTGCTCTGTTCCACTTCACTTCAGCCACTTCACTTTTCATGTCTTTTCCCAGACTAAAAGCTGTTCTGTTGTATGATTTGTTTCCCACACAACTAATACCAGATCTCCCAGCTAAGCTGAACAGTGATCTCTGGTAGCAAGAGAAATTGTATTGCTCATTTAGTAGCAGAATGAGAAAATGAGGATGCTACCGTCATAAATCATGTCAAGGTTGGAGCAAAGTTTAGGAAAATCAGATTACATCATCTATGCAAAGTTCCCTGGAAGCTTCTCATCAGTTCCAACAAGAGACAGTTTCCTTCTTTTTTTCCCTGTTTTCAGAAGTCGTCCTGTTCTAGAAAGGCTTCCCTACTGACAGCTGCTGAACCAGAGGAGCATAGCATGTGGTCTCTTCATTACTAAAAGTCAGCTGCATTTCATCATTCTATACTATTTTAACCAAGATATTCAATACTTTGCAAAAATCTTAGTAGTCCAGGATTTATCTAACTCAGATAAGACAAATGAATATTACTTCTACTCTACTATATGCAAGATGACTCAAGTAGCAATATTAATAGGAACTGTGCCATGTTTAAAGAGAACTTCTCTGCCTTATTTCATTAGCCCAGTTAATATAAATGGGACAAAGCAGACACATTCTCAGTTTCAAATTTCTTCACAGTGTCAACAGGAGAAATGTTGCTGAGTGTCTGGTGCTCACAAAGCAGATGTGGAAGGTTGGTCTCCTGCTGTAGACTCTAAGCCCCACCTTCTGGAGATAAGGCACTCCCTAGGTTTCTGTCCTCCCACCTGCAAGTGGAAGGAATGACAGTAGGTACCACCCCGTTCATTGGCTGGTGACTGAGATGTGTAGCACAGACTGTTTTACAGCCTCATCCTCTTGGAATTGAAGGAGTTGAAAGCCTAGCCTAAATTGTCCGCTTATTCCAGACAGATCCTAAGAACACATAGCCATCTTTCTAACACAAAATCCCACCCCAAAAAAGATTCAGACCATGCATGGTGAGTGAGAACAAATAACCTTATGAGGTTATTTTCTAAGCTGGTTTGTCAGACCACAAGCACATTTTAGAAGCTTGACATTTTAAAAAACAAAAACTGAATGCATTCTAAGTTCACCTCAAATACTTGTTTCATAGCCTGGCATATTTGTGCCTCTAAAGATGGAGATGGTCCTGCTCATTTTCTTCCTTGTTTTTTAATTTAGTTACTCTTTCCACACACCGGCCCTCACTCCAGAACTGCATCAGCCACGTTATCCACCCACTGACTCAGCCAAAAACTGAATGTACTGCATTTGGCAGGGGCACCTTTATGGTGCAGTTTGATGATACAACTCAGCAGATCTCACTGCTGGCTGTCACTGAGATGACACAATGCCAAGTAGCTCCTGCAGTTTTCCTCACACAAGCATAATGCAGGAACCAGGGGAACAAGGGAAGGAGCATCAATAATGTCAGCACCACAATCTCATCAGTTTATATCAGGAAGAAAACTGTATCCTAAGAAAATGTCTCAGCAGTGGCAAAAGAATGACCAGCTACAGGTATTTGAAATATGAACTGCATAAGCAGCATTTGTGTTACATAAACACAAGCTCAACTCACTCCCTCAACTGAAAATATTATATGTGAGCCTCTGCCTTTACAAGTCATCCAAACATAACCAAAGGGACTGTTGCAGTGTAAAATGCAGATGTAATATAGCTACTGCAGAGGATTACTTACCTTCACTTCTCACACAGATGTGGCTTAACATATAGTCCCTGATAATAAGGAGATACTGTGCTCTAACAAACAGATACAAGCCCTAAACACATTAACAGAACAGAATTTTAAGCAGTGTTAACACATTCTCTTCTTATGTTTCCTCTATGATTCTGCTCTCAAAAAGAGGCAATAAAAAACTATCCCATGCATTCACGAGGTTGAAATGCAAATCCTCATGGCCCTGTTACATTTGAGACCTGTAGTGACAGATTTTCTCCCAAATTTCTCTTTTCTTTGCCTGACTTAGGAAAGGAGAGCATAACTGACCCCTGGCAATTTTTATTGCAGTGAAAAGGCAGCGCTGTGACAGAACTTTACAAAGGTTCATATGATTAATTCATTGTTCTTGGCACAGGAAAATACAACTCAGCTATGTTCATATGAAAAAAGGATGAGAAGCTGTGATGAAGAAAAGGTGGTTAACAGAGAAGAAAATTTTAAAATAAAAATAAATAAAAATCAGCATCACATAACTATTTCCAAAAGTAAAGTGAGTGGCTCTCTGCTGTAGCAAATACAGTATTGCATATGACAGAAGGAAAACACTGTCTTCTCATAACAGGGCCTCCAAATAGCTACAAGCACCTGAATGCTTCATCCTCAAAAAAAACCAAAAATTGCAATATCCTAAAAACTGACCACAGAACTTTCCAGAATGAGAACAGTGTGTGAACCATGGCCATATGCAGCCAGCACTGCCCTGATCTCCTGCTAGCAACCTTCCGCTTGCACACAGAGATGTAATTAAGGACACACAATATGAAACACTCAATTGAACTGGGAGGGCAATCTGTTCAGCTCTATGCAAAATCAGTCTGCAGGTCTCTGGGAGCTGCTGAGATACTGCTTAGCCAAGGACTCTGCACACCTTTGCCCCTGTGCAATGTGTGTATGGTAACTTCAAAAAGAATCCAGTATTTAAGAAATGCAACCAAAATTTGAGACAGGTTTGGTTTTTAAGAGACTCTTAATCACAAGCAGTCAGCAAAGGAAAACATTTCTATAAAGCTACAAAGACAATTAATGCCCAATGCCTGCTAGCCTCATATTTTCCAGTGCCAGATGTTGCACTATGATAAATGCATTTAAATCTATTTCTGTGTGTGCACATATGTCTATCACAAGGTAAAGGGAAAAGTTTATTATTTAAGGCAGTTTGTCTGAAATCATTACTCTCTCTGCAAGTAACAGAGTAACATTCTAGAACACAAAGGAGTATTTAGCAAGTATAAATACAACTATCACTGCTAAAAACAAGAGATGAGGGCAGTTTGCCCACAGGTTTACTAGGTAATGTTTCAATAAGCATAAAGGGAAAAGGAGAGATGAAAATGGAAGAAACAGAAAAAGGGGAAAGACCAAAAAAGGAAAAAGAAAATGTTCTACAGAAAAATCACCTAGAAACAGTGCCACACAGGGTGCCTTTGAGATGTGTGCAGCTGAAAAAGCCTCTGAAGTCATATCCAAGTCTACTTCTTTTGAATTCTTCTGTATTTTGGGAAACAAGACTTGCCACTGATGTACACAAATAAAGTATGTGATTCTATCATTTTCTTTTTGCAGTAGGAACAATGTGTTCTTACAGTGCTGAAAATCCATTTACACAGGAGTCTCTGATGGACTGCAGGAAAACAGATGCTATGAACCCCAAATTTTGGCTCATTGCTTCCTTATCAAAAGAATAAGAATGTCACTGATGCTGGATCTACCTTCCAATTAATGGTGTGATTTTTTTTTTCTATTGCATCAATGTGAAACTAAAAAATACAGCATTGCTGTGGAAACAAAAAATGGCTAAAATAAACTAAACTTGAAGACTGAGCAGAGGGAATTGAACCAGAACGTCTCACTGAGTGTACAGGCAGCTCCAAATTAGTGAGACAGACTAAGAGTCAAAGGACTCCATGCAGACTGAGTAACAGGGCCAGAAGATTCCCTGCCCAGCCTGGCAAGCAGCAGGTGACTGCCAGATTAAAGGTCAGGATGCAAAGCTGGTTGTTCTAGTAGGGGAGCTTGCAAAGCCTGCTGCCAGTTTAGGTTAGAACCTACAGGAAGAGCCCCGTTCTGTGGAATTGCACTGTCCTGAAAACATTTCTATTTGACAAAATGCACGCTTGAAACAGTATTTTTGCTACAGATACAGGATCTTTCCTAGTCATGGTATTTTCTTGTAAGGACACCAGGAAAGCGTGCTAGCTCTTCGAAGGTTCTTCACTTCTAACTAAAACAGAGGGCACATTACCAGAGCTGCTCATAACTTGATCTGATTTTAAAAATGTCTCAGCCAACAGTGAGCCAAAAAGTCAAAATTATTAGAATTATGTGTTAGGACCTTTATTTTTCTTTTGAACAAAGTTGAGGATCTTAGTGGCTAGCACAAGAGACAGGAGAAACTGACCAGCTTGGAAGATCTCAGGGATTCATAAAACTTATTCTCAGCTCTCAAGAACTTCTCCTGATGGAACCGTCCTGTGGGGCTAGACTATTGCTTCAAAAGGCTAACAATTCAAATCTTAGCTGGCAGCTAACTTCTTTCAATAGATAGATGTTTTTGTTTGCAATTTACCATTTATTTCAGTAGTTCAAGAGAGTAGTTAAAAAGAAAGTTTTATTTTCATGCATTTTTCCAGCAGAAACCTTTCAAAGATGCCAGAGAATAATTTAAATCTCCTGTTTAGCATTCTACATTTAACTCCTCCTCGTACTACTCCCTTTTATCAAAGTGGCATATTTATAGCAAGTATTTTGCATCGCCAAAAAAACCCTTTCAACAAGCAACATCTATCTTCCTTTTCAAAATACGCACACATAAATACAAGTATGATAACTGCAATCCTTATTATTTCAACTACTTTTCAGTACCTACTAACTAAATAGAAGTTTTTCTCTGATCTCCATGCTATACTACATTTATTCATGTTAATTTCTTCTGATTTCGCCAAGTTATTTGATTCTGAGGAATATCCTTTGCTCCTTGGCAAAGTTCCAGTTCAGCAAGGTAGACGAGAACTATCAAGTCTAAACTATTGGAAACTCAGTCCTGCATAGATGAATAGGAAGTTGATCTTTCAGTCTCACAGTTGTGCAGAGTAAGCAGAGTGGGGAATAGTTTGGTGTCTTGCATATCGGAGTCCAAAACTGCTACAGCTAAAAATCTGCAGCGATTTAGAGGTGCTGCTTTGTTGTGTGCATCAGCTTGCTTGGTAGAATTATGATTTTGTGAAGTAAAACACGATTAATCCATTTTGATTCTTTATTTTCTTAAAACTTTAAATATTTGGTGAATGATTAAAGTTCACTGAAATAGCACCAAAGAGAGCAGCTTTATAAGCAGGTTTTGGAAAGTAAGCAAATCCTCTAATACTCAGCAGTGTGCCCTGGCAGCCAAACATCCCGTGGCGACCCACATCCTGGGGTTCACCACACACAGCATCACCAGCCAATCCAGAGGGGTGATTATCCCACTGCATTCAGCTTTGGTGCTGCCTCACCTTGAGTACTGTGAGCAGCTCTGGGCCCCACAGTTTAAAAAGAATGTGAAGGTCCTTGAATGCATCCAGAGGAAGGCAACACAGCTGGTGGTGCAGCTGGAAGGAATGTCCTGTAAGGAGCACCTGAGAGCCCTGGGCTTGTCTAGTCTGGAGAAAGGGAGGCTGAGGGGCAACTTCATGAGTCCCTACAGTTTGTTGAGGAGGGGAAGTGGAATGGGAAGTGCTGATCTCTTCTCCCTGGTATCCAGTGATGGGATGTGTAATACCTGTGTCAGGGGAGCTTCAGACTTGTCATTAGAAAGCCTTTCTTCACAGGTAGTCAGACACTGGAACAGGCTTCCTAGCTTGTCATTGTTTAAAACACATTTGGACATTGCCATTAATAACGTGCTTTAATGAACTTCTGGTGGGCCCTGATGTGGTCAAGCAGTTGGGTTAGATGATCATTGTAGGTTACTTCCAACTGAAATATTCCATTCTACTCTACATTCTATGAAGAAAAATAAAAGTTTAAAAACAAAAAAAATCCCCCTGACAAGAGATTCACACACATTTTCTATTATGTAACATGTTTATCACCTGAACTTTTAAGATGAAAACACAGAACTGGCTTTTTTTTGTGATGAGGTGAGTCAGCAGAACAAAGAAAGTGTTTGAACTAGTTCTGTGTATTTATCAGTCACATTGTTTTGTCACGATGAATAAAGCATTCCCAGCTATATTTTCTGTATTTATTGCAAATGAGATACAAAAGGGAATATTCAGCACTAAAAAAAGTAGGTTATGTTTCTTCCTTCTCATTAGCTTTAAGAATCAAAACCCAGAGGCATAGGAATATTTATCTATCAGAATAGATAAAAACACCTAGCAGTCCAGGAGACATAACAAGTAATTAGCCTTGTTTCATCTGGGTGGGGTCTTAGTTCTGTTACCTCAAGATAAAAGTTCTTCTGGCCATGTCTCACCATAACCATGGGCTGCACCCTCTATATTTTGTCACTCAGGCTCCACAGCCCAACACTCAGGTACATCCAACTACAGCTCCAGCTACAAGAGCTGGTGGATGCAGAATGGGGATCCATAAGATGCCATGTGCAACAGCCTCCTGACAGCAAGGCAGGGGGTTTAAGGCACATTAAGGCAAGCTTGAAGACTGCAGTACTGTCTAGCCCAGCAGTGGCATGCTGGGTTTAATGGAGAATCCTGCTCCCACATAAACACAAGGTCACAGCCATATTATTCCCACACAGATACTAATCCTCCTCCATGAATTTGGAAGAATGATAAGCTCCCTTGAACACTTGGAAAAAACATCCAGGCTTTCCTTAAGAAGGACTATGCCTGCATTTACTTATTCTCTCACCTTAAAGGAGTGAAGATACTATGATTCCAACAGGTTTCCGAGAATTTCAAACACAAGTTTTTGAAATAAAGTTGTCAATGCTTTTGCTGCTTTCTCCTGACAGTTACTATCCACACAGCACAGATGTGCCATTCTGCCAACTACAGATACACACACCCCTGACAATGCACTTTAAAATAACAGCACTGACAGCAGTGCAAGTCATCCAGAATTCATTGTGCTACGTTTTTTGTGGGTATTTACAGGTTTTCTCAGTACTATATGAAACTGCAATAGAAAAATGCACTTGTGGCTTTAGAGAAATGTCATATTTCAGATAAAATTGGACTATATTACTGCAACATTCTCACATGTTTTTGTAAGGCCAGGAGGATGGATTTTCTAAACCAGGGCTGACTGCTACTGCTATTATTCAGATCAGTAACAAAATTATCTTTGACTCAACTAAACAGAACAGGGTTTCTAACCTTATTAATAAATGTCAACATTATTTCTCTTTCAACAAATGCAACTATATCTGTGTAGCTTGTGTGTTTTTGCAGCTCTGTATCTGTAAATTCTCTTTTCTTTTATACTGCTGCAGACCCATTTCTTAGTGACAAGGTGCATCCCCAAACACAGCAGCCATCTGATTATTATCCCATAAACTGCAGACACATCTCCTGTAAGGTCAACAGGAGTCACCTCCACATAGCCAAAGGTATTGCTGAATACCACACTGCATAAACCCACAGCCTTTCAGACCTCTCTGGGGCCTGATGCTGGGAACCTTTACTAGAAAACAGACCTTGCTGCAGGCAAGCCAGTTTGGCTGAGCAGGAGGGGACTGCTTGCTCATCAGGGCTTTCATAGCAGCTGTCTTCTTTGATCAAAGACTACTTTTGTATCTCTTTTCTAACTAATTTTAGCTTCCTAGCTGGTTCCTACTGAAGAATGTGATGGTATCTACATCCTTCAAATGCCACTCCTGTCTCTGTTTCTGCATAAACCTATCAGATCACTCAATTAGAGATGTTTCAGAAAGACTGTCTGACCTTAGGAGATGCAGATCCAGATCAAAGGTTTAATGCATACTTGAATTGCATTTCTTTAGATTGGACAGGGATGATAATTTCACTAACCCTGCAGCAATTTAATAACAGGTTTCAGTTGTTGATGCTCTATTGTTCATCAGGTCAAAGGAAGATTCCTTTCAAACGAAGAAACACAAAAATTCACTTGATTTTCTCTGAAAACACAGATTAAGAAACTAGTCTTTAATTGATTTGCAGAGTTACTATTAAATTGTTCCAAATAATCACTCATAAAGGTTTTAATAGCACTGATAGTACCCAATATCATCCTCTGCAGCATATGAATGTGTCAGGAAACAAAAAAATCTTGTGGAAGTTTTAATAGAATTTTCACTGTTAAATTCTGATGAATTTTTTCTGAGTCACTTTCTCTTGCTTCGAAGTGGGACCTATCCAGTGAATTCAGAGGACCTGTGCTACATGGACTGGTGATAAAAATCACAACAGGTCGTATCTCCCACCATATGAAGGTAAACAGTGTTCTGTCCTTTTGTAATAGCATAGAAATCCAAAAGCCAACAGGAAAGCCTGTTAGCACGTGTCAATGGAACATAGCCGATCACGTTTTGATTTGCATTTAATATAAAGCACAAGTTCATGGTTTCAGACCTCTTCTTACAAACAAAATCTCTGAGGGTAACCCTGCTGGCAGAGTTTGCAACAGAACAATCCCATGAAATGGGATGTTCAGAAAGCCAGAAACTGTGGCTGTTCAGGGCTGTGTCACAAGCAGAAGCCTTGCCATAAGCCATCATTACCCCTGTGGCAGTGGCACAACTAGACATGGTGCTGGTGCTGCAGACACTCAGTTCCATGGGCCAGTGTATCACTCGCCCACCTCAGCACATGTGAAAGCAAATGCTCACAGCTGTGATGGAGGAGGCCAGAATGCAGCCAGTTGTTCAGTCCTGGAGCTTTGCAACAGGCAGAGGAGCAGCTTTGAAGTTATCGGCACTAAGGTGCCATCCTTGTCAGAGCTGTCAGATAAAAATCTTTGTAACGTTGTTTACACCGATGTTACCTTTTTCCTAGGTAGGAAGGGAACTATTCTATTCCACTGTATGTCCCCATTAGCCAGTACCATCATATTGGTGGGTACCTTATCTTGGTATAACTATTCTGATATTCTGCAAACAACTCATTAGCTGAAGTAAGGTGCATAAATTAAGCTCTTAAGTACAGGTTAGACACATGGAATAACATAGAATAATAGAGATAGGTGAACAAGCACCACCATTTCAGCACTCCAGCTTACACTGAAGATAGATATTCACAGCTGCAATAAAGGAGCAGGCATTTTTGACACAGCCCCAACAGGTACTGACATAATCTTGAGCATCCTAAAGGCACCAGGACTTTATTTCTCTTCTGGAAATGCTACAATCAGTGATTTATTTTTACTGAGGGATAATTAGCATCTATCAGTGATTAAAAGGTTCAAGTGTGCATACATAAGCATCTATACATCCATATATATATATATGTGTGTATGCAAAAGTACATATCTACATATGCATATTCAAACAAAATGCAAGTTGACACATATGCAAACGTCACTCCCAGCCATTAACTTCTGCAGGTTTATTCCTTCTAGTAAAATGAGAAATATCTTGTGTTTTCCCATTTTGTCTTAGTATCGATGATGGGGATTAGTTATCCAGAGGTAGAACAGCAAAACCAACAATAACAAACCCTGGAACTCTTAGCTGTGAAGACAAGGTCTGTCCTACCCAAGGCAGATGGGCAGCAACAGAAGGGCATTCTGTCACTGATGATTCACATTGCTCCCTGAACAACCTGCATCTCCAAAGAACTTCTCTTCAGAAATCAGCTAGCAAGACAGTTACTCCCTTTTCTCTGTACCAAATTCAATTACAGGGAAGTACAATATTAAATTTAGACTAAATAAGCTTGTTTACTGATGTAAATCAGATTGATTTTCCCTTCCCCCACTAATGAGATAGAAATAACTTGTTTTGAGTAGGTTCCTCATCACTGTAGCTCTTATGACCACAAAAGGAGGATACCCACATGCTTTAGAGTCAGCCCCTTCAGAATGGTGATAAATATCTTACAGCGAAGTAGCATACCTGAATGGAAGGACTGACATAGCTTTGAACTGAAGAATTAAATTATTTTACCCCAAAATACTTCACAGTTGGAGGTCTACAGCCCACATATGACATGAAAGGAAGTTTGGTATCCATGTTCTCTTGAAATAAGACAAATTATGTTAAATTAATTGCCTGTACAATATTTGTATCTCAGTCACTGCTTCTGCTCCGTCACTAACAACTTTGAGTCATTTCTTGAAAGATCAAGTCACACTTTGCTCATCTACACGGGACACACAGAAATCTGATGTTTTCAGAAATGACAGACAACCGTGCCTTAGGTTTCTGAACTGAATCCATCTGCCCATCCAATGGGTGCCAACTAAACAACACACCAGGAGAGAAGATTATGGAAACAATCTCTCAGCTACTGACAAATTCAGAAACTCTTTTGAGCTTTGGCAGATATCTGCAGACTGCTTTCATTGACAGTCACAGGTAAGAAGCACCACCACCTCTACATTTATCCTCACCTCGCCAAGGAAGAAATTTTCCTTCTTAAGGGAATTGCAAAATGTTAACTATCTTCTGTAAAACTTATTAGAATATTAAGCTGTTAAAAAACACTGACACTGGAACTTTTTTGGACACAATAGATTTCAACTAGGAATAGATTCCGTGGAGTACTGCATTTCTGTGTTCATTACTCTCCTTAGCAAGCTTCCACACCGTAAGGAAAACAAAGATTGCAGCATTTCCTTTTGGAGAGACTCCCTGAGAGGGCCAATACTTGAGGCTGCAGGTGAGGAAGCTATTGCCCTTAGAGTACTTTCTAGTAAAGAGAATTACTAGCTCAGTGACAATTCTCTCTTTCCAAGTTGCACTCAGATTGAGAAACACAAAAGTGATACTGATTTTATACAATGAAGAACTTTCTTGAATACTATTTTTCCACAACTCCCAATTTCTGAACATTCCTAAGTAATTTGTACTAATAAATTGCATGCAAGTTAGCTTTTACTTAAAAATTCTTTTTTAATTTATTATAATCAATTTCAGTTTTATGCAGCATCCAGGAATCGCTGGCACTATGACCAGGGTTAGGAAAAGGAATTTCTAGATTTTAACAATACAGGTGGAAGATTAAGGAGATCAGGTCACCATCAGTGAAGGATTCCCATTTGGGGATTTGCATGTTGACACTGCTGAACCCTATAGAAAAACAAAGGGGAAAAGTCTTCATAACCTCAGTCAGAACAATACCTCCTTTGAAGTTTCATTACAACTAATTTTAATCAAAGGTCAGTAACCATCCTACTGCACATGGCACTTTGCAGTCCAAAGCATGGTCTTTGAAGTAGCATTATTTCTGACATGGATCTATTTGCCAAGAAGAAATGTAAATATTTGAAAAGCACTGGAGCATACAAGAATGGCGCAACAGTTGGGTACTAAATACCATACACAGATTCAACCTGCATCCTTGTGACTAGTGTTCACACTCAGATCCCTCCTGAACACGTTCCTTAAGCGATCTGAACTGCTGTTCAGAGCCTCACAGTTCTCTCCATCACAAGGCAGGAGAATTGAACCAGAGTTTAGACTTATTTGGAATACAGACCTGAAACCTAGATCCACAGACAGTGAGTCCTTAAGGTGAAAACCAGCTAAAGCCTTCAGCACTGACCTCCCTACCTCACAGAATTCAGTCATGGGTGAGGCTCTCAGGCTGTCTGCCACAATCCTGCAAAATAGGACTGACAGAAGGCAGCAAAGATGGATGAGTCACCCGACCTGATAATAAGAAACTTGAGGAAGGATGAAGGAACTAATTTTGTTCATCCAAGGGTCTAGATGTAGAAAGCCCCCAGATCTCTCCTATGCACCTAATATAATCGCTAATGTCCAAGATGTGGATACACATGATGTGTCCAGGAATTGAGCCAGGATCCAGCTTTTTTCTTCCAGTATCACTACTGTGGGTACAGCAGTGCTCTGTAGATGCACAGCCAAAAGCACCATGACCTTGAACAGGTGAAGTGACACAGCAGGATGTTCATGTGGGATTCATAAATCAGGTTTTGAGGACCCAATCCAACAGGTGTATCCTCAGTGTGCTGACAGATGTTAGACAATACTGTGGTTAAGCACTTAAAATACGGCTAATACTAATAAATAATTGCTAATACTGCAACATTTACATTTTCTAACTGTAAAGATTAATGTCTCACTTCTGAAAAGCTAGCTTAACTGCTGCTCTGATTGGATTTTATGAAATTCAAATATTAAAAAATCATTATAATATTTATAATTTACAATGCTTATTATTTTATATTCTAGGTAGTTGAACTTCCGTAAATCACATGCAACAAGCTGCAAATCCCTCCCAATGACCACCAAAACTAATATTGTTTTCTCAAAAGGCACTTGTATCACTCAACCAAATCACTTTCAGTTTTGACTGTAGTGCTTTCGGGGTGCAGAGAGGCAAAAAAAAAAAAAAAGTTAAGATGGTGGGTATTCTAGAAGTGATATGTTCTAAGTTAACTTATTTCACACCTCCAACAAGAAGCACAATCTTTCTGAGAAGTGCTGTGAGAAACGTTGAGTTACAATGACTTTTTGCAAACAAGGGTGGAGTTGAAATTCATCATTGATCGGAAACCAGCTTAGCCTTAAGAATGCCAGCACTGTATTTGTCTTCATTACCTTACCCAACAACACGTGAACCAAACAAACATGACAATAATTATTCTGACATTCCAATGTTTTATAATGTGATTTAAAGTCATTCCAGGAAACAAAAAATCCAACTCATTTGACCTCCATAATACGCTTAATCAAAAGGAAAGCTTTAGTCTCATAAAACCAATATTTGCTATAGAAACAATTTAACTATAACTGCACCTATCTTATCAAGCTTCCTAGTAAAAAATCCATAGTCCTCTTCAGTTGCAAGAGTCAAAGTCCAAGTTTTGGTCATTTAAAAAAGTCTATTCTTTTCAGGTCGTTGCTGTTCCTCCCCAAACTCTCCTGTCCTCCCAAACATGTTCTCCTGAAGAATGTGGCTGAGCAGCACTTATCTTTGTGCACAAAAAGGAATTCATTTCAGTGAACCGTTTTTCTCATCTTGTGAACATAGAAAAATTTAAATGGGAAAGTGTTTCACATCTCTCACTGGTCAGAGTAGATTGTACCTGCTGTGCGATTATTTCACTAATTCCCCTATATTATCTGTTCAGCTCAACAGATGAAGCTTCAATAAATTAACACCACAAAGGAGAAAGTACAAGTGAGGCAGTTGTTTGAACTTCCTCCATTATTTGATAGCTCTTCAATGATATTCCCCCTAGCTTATCTTCAGCCCTCTAACTGCAAGACTGAAGTTTTCTCTGGTTTGGCATTTCTAGATAACTGTAGGAATTCCAGACCCTAAGTTACTTAGCTCATACTACTTCCTGACAAAGGTAAAGCTGCTTTAAAACACTGAAAACCATTTAGCTATGAGTCCCTATGCAGTACAGTAGCACAAGTGTAAATTTTTATTGATAGACTGGAGAAAGTGAAACAGATAAAATTACAGTCACCTTGGAATGATTTGGTGCAAAACATGGGCATAAACTATTTCCTGAAAACAGTGAAGCACTGCTGAGAGAGAAAAGTAAAGGCTACTTTTAAAGTAACCTTTCTCTTAGGCACAAAAGAACACTGATTGTCCTTATCAGGGAGGAGTAGCAAAGCCTGCCTCCCCAGCCCTACAAAGAAGTGCTTGGAATTCGAGACAGCTTACCAACACAAGCAGAAATTCAGGTCAGAAAGAGCAGGAGACAGTAAGGCTTGTAGAAACATGCCTGTCTGCCTATTCAGAGGCTTCGCATTGTGATTCAATCGAATCTGCCTAATGCATGCTTAAAACAACACGAGGTGATTTAGAAATGTACCCACACGCACAATGCCTCCCCTCCTCCCTTCCCACAAGGTCTCAAACTTCTCTACAGCGTCCCTACAGGCTAAACCCACAGTCCAGCTTCCCTAAACACTGAGGATCAATGTTTCCACTCAGGCAACGACTGCATTTTGGGATCTGTGAGTTATTTTAAGCTCATGAAGCATTTATAGTCACAAGTCTTGTCAAACAAACAAAAAGCAGTTACTACCACTAACCTCTCAGGGGTCTAAGAACTTTCAGATGTTTAGAAGATGCTGCAGGGAGAACTCCAAAACCAAATGAAGGGAAAATTGGCATTACTCTTGGCTCCTTCTCATTCACTTCAATTACATCCTTTTCTCATTCTTTGGAATGACCCTCAAAATGTTTTATGAACTAGACTCTTAGAATTATGTGTGACAATTATATATTTTTATCTTCTTTAGCACAAAACAAATTACACCAAGTATCAAGATCAGTAAATACTAGAGTAGCTTCCAGAGAAAGTTATACTTATGCAAACTAAAGCCTTTTCTGAGTATACAATCAGTGTATTTCACCTGGGTATTCAGAAGATTTCAAAAGGAGTCATACACAAAGAGTTTAGCTCATTATTCATTGCCAAAACAAAAGCTTACTCTAGAGACTACATGTACTTTCCATTTTAAAATAAAGAGTAATTTAACGAAGTATGTCTAGAGAGACTGGAAAAATAATTATGCCACAATGACACTGCTTTTTTCTTTTTTTTGGTCATTCAGTATTACATATAGAAGTTTTTGGTCAATTACAGCAGGTCAGATACTAATTTGAGAAATACCCACTCTTACAAGCAGCTAGCCCACAATTTGACTCAAGTTGACCTGCAGGTAGAAATTAAACCATGGATTCTGACACCATTTTTAGCAGGAGACAGAGTAGGACCTATGTGGGGTACTCATTTTTCTTGATGGGGAAATAATTCTGTCTCGTGAATTGCACAGGATACCAAAAAATAGCTGATGTAGTGCTGAAGGCTGGAGGAGATGACAATTGTATGACTCAAACACTTTCTTTCCTTTCACTAATGTTTAGTTCTAGAAGGATGATAATAAGTTTAAAACTTCCCTTAGAAATGTTTAGTTCTAGAAGGATGATAATAAGTTTAAAACTTCCCTTAGAACTGTTTAGAGACATGAAATACAGTAACCACCTTCTTCTCCAGATGCAGATTCCCACATAACTGGCTAATAATAGTGTTTTCTTTG
Organism: Drymodes brunneopygia; assembly: GCA_013400955.1. Lineage (NCBI taxonomy): Eukaryota > Metazoa > Chordata > Aves > Passeriformes > Petroicidae > Drymodes > Drymodes brunneopygia. The sequence continues at coordinate 203,797 of VZTZ01033155.1, forward strand.
TCATTTTCCTCCATCACTTAGCCCAGATCTAAGGACAGCCCCTGCAAAGCCCGCAGAAAAAAGAAAATCCTCCATGATGCAACACTGAAAACAATGAGAAGCTAGCCCATAATTAAAGTTCTTAAATGCTGTGATAACACTGATGAAAAAAAACTGACAGAAAAGGGATGTCACAACTCTGGCCCTTTATAACAGTACCTTCAACCACTGAATTATCTGTTCTGTCCTGGTTAGGCTGCACTCAGATGTGCAACATGAAGAAAGTTGACTATCACCAGCATGCAAACTGTGATCCACATTCTGTCATCTTCTTGTTATCCAAACCAGAAAAAAAGTCAAGAGAACGGCTGTGCAATTTAATTTGCTTGTCAAACTCAGAATTGGTTTGCTGGGTTAATAGATAGTTATGAGGGTTATATTGCTCTGCTAATTGCATATGTACCTTGCAGGTAGACAGGTTAAAGAGAGAGCAGAATCAAAAACTCCTTTTAGTAACCTCCTTGCAGACTGGAGATGTGGGTGAGTGAACTATATGGCCCTTTTTTACTCCTCCAACAAAAACAAAATACAAAATTATGTATATTGTTCAGTCCATGAGGAACAAAACAAAGTAAAACCAGCAATGCTACACTACCACAGCATGAACCAACTGCCCATGCTGGGAAGATGATGTTTCTCTTATGGATGCTCGATGGACATGGATTATAGAGTTCTGAAGATGCTATGTTTACTCAGCTGGCTACTGAAATGGATAATTAGTTTTTATTAGCTGTAATGCGGCCACTAAGCATTTTGAACACTTCCTGTCAAAACATATCAGAACACATACCTGTCATCATGCCACTGAACTGAAAACTAAATTCACACAGTAAAAGGGTGAAGGAACTGAATACACAATAAACCTTCAGATAGCAAAGTGCTACATCCTTCTGCAACACAAAAAGTGCCGCTGCCCTCGCTGCTGAAGCATAAAGAATATCAATTATATCTAAATCCTTCTTATTAAAGAACGAACTCAGTAGGATGCTTACGCCCAGATTTCCTTAACAGAAAGCTGTCACTTTATATTAAAATATGGAAATTCATAGTCCACACGCATAATTAATTCAACAAGCGAACGATGTGCAAGCTTCAATTAAACAGAGAACGCAGTGATGCCCTTCAAAAGCCAGTCTGAGAAGAGCTGTACCTATTCCAGATAATTTCTTAATGCAGAGAGGTGCTGGTGGCCTGAAGCCTGTTCCCAGGCTCTCCTTGTATTTATCTGCCCACCCTGCCGTGGATGGCAGGCACCGAGGCACCGCACCTGCTCGGGCTCGGCTCCCCTCGGGACGGTCCCCCTGCACCGCGGCGCTAATCGCCTCCGAACGAAAGTTTAGCCCCGCTTAATGACCGCTAAGACCCGCTAAACACACCCAAGATTCGCCCCCTACAAAGGTTTCGGGGCGCTTGGTTTGCCAAAGGCAATTTACGAACTAGTTAAGCTTCGGCAGCCTTGCGGAGGAGAGTTGTCTTTTCCGCCCCCATGGCGCACGCAACCGCGGCAAATTCAGCCCCGGGTCCCAGGGCAGCCCACGGACGGAGCCGGATCGGTGCCGGGGTGCGGGGAGCCGGCTCGGAGCCGAGGGCAGGCTGGGCAGTGCGGGGAGGACGAGCCGCCAGCCCCGCAGGCTGAGCCCTGCCGCGGCGGCCGCGCTCCTCTCCCAGCTCCCCGCCGCTCGCCCCCACTCACCGCCACCGAGCCCGAGGAGGAGGCGACGAAGACGCGGATCACCATCTTCACCTCATGAGCCGCGGCGACAGGAGCGGTCGGGACGGGGCACCGAAGCTGCGGAGAGCCGCTGCCCCGCACGGGACGGGGACGGGGCCGGGGCCACCCAGCTCCACCCCGCCGCCACCGCCCCCGAGCGCGGCCACCGCCCGCAGCAGCAGCGCCCCTGCCCTGCCCTGCCCTG